>OY294068.1:95369425-95854916 GCA_958510875.1 Endomychus coccineus
TAAGTTCCTGAAGGTTCATGAAAAAAAGTCAAAACTTCGGACTCAAAAATGTGACGATTTATGTTCAAACGTATGGAAAACTTGACAAATAAGAAAAAAATTGTATACATGGATATTTGTACCCATAATGCATTTCACCATTTAATTCCTCTGCACCCTTAATTGCACCCTTTCGGAGTTCATCCATATTAGAGCGACAAGAATGTGGCTTGGAAAAACTATATAAAAAGACAAATCTGTAAAAATCAGGTTTTAAAATAATTGTAATTTGCCCTCGTCATATTGGATCAACTGTTTGGAATTTTTAAATTTTGATGAATTCTTAATCAGCAACCCCAAAAACCTGTTAGTTACAAATTTCATCAGAATTGGATATTTTGGTTTGGAAAATGATTCAAAAATTTTAATCCCAATCTACCGCACTACAGTCAGCGGGGACACGTGTCAATATACGGAAAATATGCGTTTTTCGAAAAACTTTCCAGCAAAACATAATTTTTTGGCATTAAGGTGGATGCTCCAGCCATTTGCAAAGGTTCAGGATTCTCCCTTCCTTTCGTACCCCCTAAAATCTACCTTGACGGTTCCACAGTTTTTTGAGGAAAATATCCATTTTCGAGAAAAGATGGATACAAGAAATATGTATTTCGCGATAACAAATGATGTCTGATTATTTTAAAATATGATTTTTGCATATTTCCCTTTTAATCCCTACTCTCTTCGCTCTGAAAGCTCGGAAATTGTGCTATTTCCAATAAAACTAGAGAAAAGGGTTGCATTATGGACCCAAGAATCAACGTAGTTCATTTTTTTTCTTATTTGACAATTTTTTCATACGTTTGACCAAGGTGAATCCATAAATTGTCACACACAAAATCCATTGTACCGATTCTGATTTAGACTTTTACTTGTTTTCGGGTTCATTGACTGAACTAAAAGCAATTTTTTCATTAAAAGTTTGTAGTAAGTGAGAAAGATTTACATTTAATATGATTCCAACAAAATATTCTTCATATAATACAGGGTGATTCTTTTTTGTATAAAATAATCAAAACCAGTTGATTTTTGGCATGTTTCATATTGTTTTAAGTATAGCAACTAGGAATGTAACTTTTCGTCTTTTGAGTTTTTTCTTATCTTGCATTATTTTCAAGAAAACACTACCTTAAGTTAATCTGCTCGATTTCGTAAAGACCCAAGAGCATGCATAGAAACGTGTTTCAGTACTTTTCTCGAAAATGAAACAAGATACGGAAAAGAAACTTACTGGAAGGAAAGTTGCTTCTTGAGTTGTTATACTTAAAAAAAAATGCAAAAGCAGCGAATATCAATTGAGTGTAATTTTCTGTGGATAAATAACCGAATTGCCCCATGAACACGTCACAGGAATTTCTAGTTCAATTGTAATCCAAAAGATAAAAGTGTGAAGAAGCTCTAATAATTTCATCATAATCAGTCGAAGCGTTTTTATATATTAATAAGAAACCAATTTATCTAAAAAGTTGGAAAACTTTCATATTGAAAGCTAGTCGTTTCCAAACTCGTTCTTCTGAACTTCTTACGAGTACTTTGACTTGAGGAACTTTCCTGAAATCAACATGTTAAGAATCACCCTGTTTAAAGAAGTGCAATGTGGAAATAGTGATTCCATTGGCATCGGCTTACATCTGCCAATACTGAGATTTAATTATTTTTTCCAGAACAAGATATCTGTTGTTGAATATACTGACCCTTCAACCTCATTCATCGAAGTATTAGAGAAGCGCCCAACTGATTTCGGAAAATTTAAAATAAATGGTGAAGTTCGCAAAGGTAAAAAGAAGACAGACTTTTGTTTTTATTGCGAGACTTCAGTTTTGAATTTTGCGAGGCACATAGCCCGGAATCATTCTATAGAAATACAGGTCCAAAAAATTCTCTCCAAACCTCCTGGCTCTAAAGATAGAAAGCAGTTGTTGGATCTCTTAAGGAAAAGAGGAAATTTTTTGAATAGCAGCACTGTTTCCAAGCCTATTCAAAGTTTGCGTTCTAGAAAAGATGTACTGCCATGCGACAATTGTCTTGGATATTTTTCGGCAAAATTCTTATGGAGGCATAGGGCTAAGTGTACCAACTCAAAAACCAAAAATCATCAGGCAGCTGCTCAGAATATCTTACTTTCCAATTTGAGAATTGACCCACATCTGAAAAATACTGTTTTTCCTAGGATGAGATCGGATGAAATTTCGCTAATTGCGAAAAAAGATCCACTCATTTGTGCATACGCAGCCAGATACCTACAATGTAGAAACTTAGAAAAATGGAGCCAACTATCAAATGCCTTTTTGATGCCCTGAAACCTAAACATTTTGACCTGCTAGTAGCTGCCACAAAGATAGTGGCAAAATATGATTTAGTGAAGGAAAAGTTCTTATCTCCAACCTACGCATTAAATATGGGCACATATTTGAAGCAGTGCGCAGATATAGCCATTTTATTCGCTTTGAAGAAAAAGGATATTGCCGAAACAGTTTCATCTGCAGAAGCGGAGGCAGATTTGAAGACTTTAATTATAATTGTGGGATCACAATGGCAGTATGAGATTTCCAGTCATGCTGCCAGTGACCTAAGTATGAAAAAATGGAACAAGGTCACAATTGTGCCACTTGCTAGTGATTTAAAATTGTTGAAAGACTACTTAATTTCAAAAGCCGATTCAGCCGTGACAGATCTCAATAACAATGGCAATGTGAGCGACTACAAAGTTCTCTTGGATACAGTTTTTTGTCGTACTATTTTATTGAATCGTAGGCGCCCAGGAGAACTGCAAAGGTTGAGACTTGACACATATGAGATGAACAATTCCAACTCGACTTATGAAGAATTCTCAGAAGTAGTGTCACCAACCGAAAAAATTCTTCTCAAAAGATTCAAAAGAGTTGTAATAAGGGGGAAAAGAGGACGCGGTGTGCCGGTCCTCTTTAGTCCGGATACTCAAGCACATATAAAACTCCTTTCGAAATTCCGTAAGGAATTTGTGAGTGAGAAAAATTTATACCTATTTGGTAATCCACAATCTACTGAGCCTATATGTGGTTACAAAGTGCTAAAATCATATGCGACAGCATGCGGAGCAAAATTCCCTAACGCTCTCACCGCAACCAGACTCCGCAAGCACTTGGCCACACTTACACAACTATTTGATATGTCTGAAAATGATTTAGAGCAGTTGGCTAGCTTTATGGGACATACCTTAGGAGTACACAGAGAAAATTATCGTTTACCAGATGACGTATTCCAAACAGCGAAAATCTCAAAGCTTCTTATTTTAATGGAAAAGGGGCAAGCTGCACAGTTTAAAGGAAAATCTCTTAACGATATAGATCTAAATCTAGGAGAAGATCTGATGACAGACATTGCAAATGGAACACGTGGTACTTCACCCAGTCTTCCCGAAATATTAGAGTCAACTTCTAGGACGCCAGTGGATAACGATATCAGTAAACCAAAGAAGAAAAAACGAATGCCGATTAAATGGACCAGTCAACAAAGAAAACTTGTTCATGAATTTTTCGAAAACCACATAAGATACAAAAAGCCTCCAAAAAGACACGAATGTGAAGAATTGAAATGTCTTAATCCTGGAGTCTTTGAAAATAAAGACTGGCCTAAGATAAAAGTATTTGTGCAAAACCAATATCAAAAAAAGAAATAAGTAAGCAAACGCAAAGCAAAAGCAAAAGATATGAACAGTTTCACAAATCCGTTCCCACAATTTTAGAAAATTTAAAAGATGATCTTGTATGTTGAATGAGGATTTACAAAACTGCGCTCCCTAAAGAGAATTCTGAATACCATAACAAATTTTATGTTTTTTTAATAATAAGAATAAGAGAAGGTTTTGTTTGTTTTTCAAGTTTAATTATGTTGAATAAAGTGCGTTTTTAGTTAAGGAATTTTTCATTCTCATTGCCTTTAAATTTTCTTAAAAATTTATGTATGATCACCTCAATTCCCACAGAAAATTTCGTTTGGTTAGAAAAATACGCAATTTCAAGTTAAGTAATAAATTTATCTATACATTTTCTTATAAAAAATACATTACATATTGGATATTTTCAATTTTGAACTTAAAATATAATGTTCATCAGTTATTCAAGAAAGAATATGATACGCAATGTAAATTTTGGGACTGTTATAGAGGACCAACAATAGCTATTTGTATAACAAGGGAGGAAAGTGCTACTTTTCCTCCCGAGGATGAAGTTAACAAACTAACAAACAAAATTTATTAAAGAAGTAAAAGTAAGTAGTAGGTACAGTATAACTTATAGGCACGTTATTTCCATTCTTGCATCCTACATATTTATAATTTGTGGTAATTATTTATACTAATGTTAAACGTGCAGTTCTGAACAGTGGTTATTTGAATACCACTAGAAGTGAGAGCTGGAGCCAACGCAGTACGTTCTCTGTATATTTGTTTTAGAATTTGGTATATTTACTACTAAAATTGAACCTTTATCTTCAATATCTGTAGTGGCCATTTTAAGGAGCTCGTCACACCTGCATGCTCCTGAAATTCCGAAAATGAGGAAAACCTACAAAACAAAGAAAAAAGAATTAAAGAAAAAGCTGTCCACGCCGGAATTTGAACCAACAGCTAGAAGCTTATCATAAACTGTAAGCGGTGCAACAGCTCGTTGCGCTACCGGGACTCACATCAAACGTCTGCGGAGTCATGAACATAGCGTATTGTTGTAGCTCTATTATGATATTTGCCGTTTAACTTTTATTTTCTTGATATATTTACTTCTTGAAAGTATCTTACCTTCATTAATAAATAATCGGGGGCTTCTACTAAAAATTTATTCACTTCCTCTCTTGAGAAGGTTCTTGCCTTATTAGGTTTATATCACTGGTTTTGTCTTTTCAAGAAAGCAATTAATTTTGGGTATTCAATATCCACATTTTCTTTCATTTGAAGCATGGTACGTAGCATCGAATACTTGGACAACAATGTAGAGGCTTTTAATGTATTTGCTAATAGCGAAAAATACCCCAAAATAACATTTTCTGAGTACGAATATGCTTTTCTTCGGCCCATTGCTTGAAATGTAAATACTGTTTTTCATATTCTTAGGTTTTTGGGGTAATAGAGATTGTATTGTTACATTAATTTGTTCCAAAATATCCGGTGGTGTATTATTTATATCTTCAAATTCGCTTGAATCACTCATTTTTTGAATATTATTTTATATTTTGTAGATATATTATAGCGCGTAACACACTTTGAAACTGTTAATCTGTCAATCTACCATAGCATGGCTATAATAATTCTGTCCTAAATTCGAAAACCGGATGAATCTATGAATTGAAGTCAAATTATTAATGTAAAAATCGTTAAATAAGAATAACAATTTACTGATTTCTAAAATTTTGCAAAATACACTGTGTTCTATAAATAAACGGCAAGATTGATAGTTATATAATAGAATATAGTTTAGGACGTCAATGCCGTATAGGTTAAACAGTTTTATTCAACAACGGTCCGAAAGGATTAGCATTATCTTTTGATTTGTAAAATCCTTCATATCGATTACAAGCCCTCTTAACTGGCAACATCGCTGGACGCTCAGAAATGTGGTGTATGAAAGCAAACTATACTTCGGGGACGCCGAGTAACCGAAATTTGAAAGCTTTACTGTATATTTTGGACGCTCAGGAGCGGCTTTATGAACGGACGCTCTGAAATCAGTAGAATGCAAATTTTAAAATTTGTTTCCTATAATACGAAGGCTATAAACTTATTACGACCTCTACTGTTCAAAGATGGAATATATTCATAGGTTATAGTAGGGATTGCATGAGAAATACGCAGTGGACGCTCAGAGTAGGAATAGTGAAAGGACGCCCTGGAGATAGCGGGATGTAAATATATATATATATATATATATATATATATATATATATATATATATATATATATATATATATAGCCTTCTTCAAAAGATATGTTGATGATTGTATTGCTGCAATCCCTGAAAACAAATGTAATGAATTTTTGAATTCTTTCAATTCCTTTCACCATAAGTTACAATTCACGATTGAATTAGAAAATCATAATGAAATAAATTTTTTAGATTTAACTTTAGTAAGAAAATCAAATGATAACAAAATTCTAACAAAATGGTATACCAAACCTACTTGGTCAGGAAGGTATACTAATTTCAATTCTAATATACCTAAAAAATATAAGAAAAATGTTATTATAAATCTAATAGATAGAGCTATTCGACTAAGTTCTCCTGAACTAAGAACTATATCTATTACAAAAACAAAAGAAACTTTAATAAGAAATGGTTATCCCATTGATTTAGTAAATTCGATAACTAAAGACAAAATTCATAAATTTTATAACTCATTTGGTGAAATCAATACCAATAATGAGAAAACTAATGATAGGCATTACATATCACTACCATATATTGATGGACTTTCAGAGAAAATTTGTAATATAGTGAAACCTTATGACCTACATATATGTCATAAGAGTTATTTAAATCAGAAAAGTCTCTTTACAAAATTATAAAGCAGCGTACCTTTCAAAAAAATAACCCATACTGTTTATTCCATCCCTTGCAAAGATTGCGAAAAGGTATATATTGGCCAATCTTCACAATACCTTGAAAAAAGATTAAATGGCCACAAATATACCAAAAATTCATCAACTGCGCTCAATAAACATGTGAAAGACACTAACCATACTTTCGACTACAACAATACAAAAATTTTAAATATTGAAACAAACGACAACAAACGTTTGATATTAGAATCTATTCAAATTAAAAAGAACAATTGTGTAAATGACAAAATAGATTCCAATCTTTCGAAACTGTACAATAATCTAATTCAAACTTAACAAAATTTTATTAATTTGAAGTGCCACTTTCCATTTGTCTATTTAAAATTCAACCTAAAAAAGATGAAGTATTATTTAACTATGACACTATAGAGTAACAATTTTGAGGTTAAATTCCATAGAATTATCTTAAACTTGAATAGATCTGAAATGCTTATCATAGAATAACTAATTCATACAATAATTCATAGATATTTATAATTGTACAATCTTGGAATGTCTTGTATTTAATCAAATTCAATCTATTTTAAATTGTAGTTAGCCATACATTACTCTTTCACACACAACCGATCCAATGTTTTCTGCAGTTTTAATTGGATCTTAAAACACAAGTCGGCTGCAGACGCATCTCATTAATCGAAATCATCTATTTTTTTCTAAATTACATGGAAACACTAATTCAATTAACAATTTTGATAAAGGCAATAAACATTGTCGAAACGTCAAACAGAATTTTTATTTCATTATCAGTATATATACGAACCAATATACCAAGAAAACATACAAATATTACAAATGGTTCAAGAATATCAACAAAAGAATATATATATATATATATATATCTATACATAAATATATATATATATATATATATATATATATATATATATATATATATATATATATATATATATATATATATATATATATATATATATATATATATATATATATATATATATGTATGTTTCTTCTTAGGTTCTCGCGGACGTAATGTGTAGAACTGGATTCTCGGGTATTGATCCGCGTTGTGTGGTTTCGGTCCTCAAAAGGACCAATTTCACGACGTTTCGGCAAAGTCGCATTTGCCATCTTCAGGTGATTCGACCGTAGAGTCTGGAAAATCTAGGCGAACTGACGCTTACTTGGAGGGACAGGTATTTATATCCCCCGTTATGCTTGACCTTTGGACTTTCGAACTATTTCACGCTTGGTTGATTTCTACGTGTTTGGCTCCGAGTGACACGTTTGGATGACGTCATTGCGACGCTGGAATCAGCCGAAAAGTTTCCGTGACCTGTTGCACGTGCACTGGATACCACGTTCTCTCTTGTTTTTGGTTGTATCTTCCGACTTTCTAAAGCGGGTTTCCATGTTGCTGGTAATCTTAGTACGTCATCTCGTTTGTTAAGACTATGTGGACGTTTCTCGATCTCTATTGCCTCCCTGGTTATTCTGGTGTAGAAGTGTTCAATGTTGGCTAGAGTCTTTGTGCCGCTAAAGTTGATCATATGGCCCGTACTTCTTACATGTTCAGCTAGTGAAGACGTGGTTTCGTTTTTCGACACAGCGTTTGCATGTTCAGTCTTTCGCACATCAATGCGTCTGTTGGTCTGTCCGATGTATGTCTTTTCACAATTACCACATGGCACCTCGTACACTCCTTGGCATTCTAGAGGAATTCTGTCTTTTGGATTCCGAAGAACATTTTTGATTTTCCTATCTGTTGTGAAGGTTGTTTTGATATCATGACGGCTCAGTATTTTGCAGATTCTGTCAGTTGTGCCTTTTATGTAAGGTAGAAAAGCGTTTCCCACTGGTTGATCTTCATTATTGACATCCTTCTCATTGTTGCGTTGAGAGTTATGAATCTGTTTTCTTGAATAGCCATTCATCCTAAGGGCTGCTCGGATGGTTTCCATTTCTCCATCGAAGTTCTCCGCATCAGCGAGACGTTTTGACCTTGTCATGAGGGTATTTACGACTGATTGTAGCTGGGATGGATGGTGATGCGAGTTACTATTCAAATATCGGTTCGTGTGGGTCTTTTTTCTGAATACTGTATGTCCCAAACTGCCGTCAGTTTTTTTTGTTACCAAAACATCTAGAAATGGTAATCGGTTGTTCTCTTCGGCTTCTATTGTGAATTTTATCCGATCATGGATTCCATTCAGGTGATCGAGAAACCCTCTCAGTTGTCCTTCTCCATGTGGCCAAATAACGAAAATATCATCTACATATCTGAGCCAAAGTTTGGGTTTAAGTTGCGCTGTGTTAAGAGCTTTAATTTCAAAATCCTCCATGAAAAGATTTGCGATCACTGGTGAGATTGGTGATCCCATCGGTGCTCCTTCGACATAAATACAAACCGGAAGGATACATTATTGACTTGGCCAAACACTGTGTAGCCAATACTTACTTTATGTACGAGGGACAGCGATATAGGCAAATCGAAGGAGCACCGATGGGATCACCAATCTCACCAGTGATCGCAAATCTTTTCATGGAGGATTTTGAAATTTAAGCTCTTAACACAGCGCAACTAAAACCCAAACTTTGGCTCAGATATGTAGATGATATTTTCGTTATTTGGCCACATGGAGAAGGACAACTGAGAGGGTTTCTCGATCACCTGAATGGAATCCATGATCGAATAAAATTCACAATAGAAGCCGAAGAGAACAACCAATTACCATTTCTAGATGTTTTGGTAACAAAGAAAACTGACGGCAGTTTGGAACATACAGTATTCAGAAAAAAGACCCACACGAACCGATATTTGAATAGTAACTCGCATCACCATCCATCCCAGCTACAATCAGTCGTAAATACCCTCATGACAAGGTCAAAACGTCTCGCTGATGCGGAGAACTTCGATGGAGAAATGGAAACCATCCGAGCAGCCCTTAGGATGAATGGCTATTCAAGAAAACAGATTCATAACTCTCAACGCAACAATGAGAAGGATGTCAATAATGAAGATCAACCAGTGGGAAACGCTTTTCTACCTTACATAAAAGGCACAACTGACAGAATCTGCAAAATACTGAGCCGTCATGATATCAAAACAACCTTCACAACAGATAGGAAAATCAAAAATGTTCTTCGGAATCCAAAAGACAGAATTCCTCTAGAATGCCAAGGAGTGTACGAGGTGCCATGTGGTAATTGTGAAAAGACATACATCGGACAGACCAACAGACGCATTGATGTGCGAAAGACTGAACATGCAAACGCTGTGTCGAAAAACGAAACCACGTCTTCACTAGCTGAACATGTAAGAAGTACGGGCCATATGATCAACTTTAGCGGCACAAAGACTCTAGCCAACATTGAACACTTCTACACCAGAATAACCAGGGAGGCAATAGAGATCGAGAAACGTCCACATAGTCTTAACAAACGAGATGACGGACTAAGATTACCAGCAACATGGAAACCCGCTTTAGAAAGTCGGAAGATACAACCAAAAACAAGAGAGAACGTGGTATCCAGTGCACGTGCAACAGGTCACGGAAACTTTTCGGCTGATTCCAGCGTCGCAATGACGTCATCCAAACGTGTCACTCGGAGCCAAACACGTAAAAATCAACCAAGCGTGAAATAGTTCGAAAGTCCAAAGGTCAAGCATAACGGGGGATATAAATACCTGTCCCTCCAAGTAAGCGTCAGTTCGCCTAGATTTTCCAGACTCTACGGTCGAATCACCTGAAGATGGCAAATGCGACTTTGCCGAAACGTCGTGAAATTGGTCCTTTTGAGGACCGAAACCACACAACGCGGATCAATACCCGAGAATCCAGTTCTACATATATATGTATATATATATGTATATATATATACATTCAAACCTGGTCGGGGCTGCTGCGGGCTCCGACGACATCGCAGCAGTCGCGCCAGAAAAAACCTAAAAGGCGGTTAACCGAAGCTACTCCTCCCCTACGGTCGGTAAGTAGCTTCAGGTTCCTAAATCGTGTGCCCTAAGTATTCTAATTGAACCCAGAATGACTGCCTTTTGCATCCGGTCTATCAAGATCTGCGCCGAGTTCCTACAGGCCGGAATGATCTTCAAGTTTGGACGCAGCGAAGACCGAATTCCGCCCAAAACACCGATGATCAGAACCACTAATACGACCTTGTGGCCTGGGTATAGCGTGCGGAGCTCGAACAGGAGATTTTGATATTTTGTCCATTTTTCCTCCTCTTTCAAAACTATGTTCTTCTCTGCCGGAGCGAAGAATTCAATGACATACATAGTCTTGATTAGTTTATCGAGGAGGACAACGTCAGGCCTATTCGCTTGTATGGACCTGACGGTCGGAAACGGATAATTCCAGAAGATCTAGCATTTTTCGTTTCCGACAACGGACTCAATATCTCCTGGCATGTAAGGCAGCACCGGCTCTTGGTCTATTCCGTACGAGTGCCTTAGATGGTAATACAGCACCCGTAGGGCCGCATTATGGCGATGGGTGTACGCCGAGGCCGCTTTTGCCGGACATGCCGACAGAAGGTGGAAAAGCGTCTCAGGCGCCTTTCGACAGGCCCTGCAGCTGACATCAGGAACCTGCACACCCATCACATTGCGGCGATAGACCAAGGTGTTAATTACGCCATCTTGGCAAGCTGCGGTAAATCCCTCAGTTTCGGATGTTAGCCCGGCTGACCTTAGGTAGCCGAAGGTCAGCCTAGTTGACAAGCCGAGCGTTTCGATGTTTCGATAGAAAACACCGTGTATCGGCTTGTCAACATGCCGCCTGAGCGTAAGATCTTGCTCCGCGGCGTTTATCTGGGCTTTCAGGCGAGAAGGTAGGAACTCGAGGTTGCCCTCTAGTCGGAGGAGGGGGTCCGAGCTCCTAAGAACTTTACAAGCTATACTCAGAACCACACTTCGATGCAGACCCTCCAGACTGAGGATTCCCCTACCTCCCCGATGACGTGGGAGATAAATGCGGGAAACGGACGATCTAGCATGCAAACTGTGATGGATATGCATCATTTTCCGGGTGTCTTTATCGAGTCTATGCAGCTCATCGACCGTCCATTTCACCACTCCAAAAGAGTGGAGCAGGACTGGAACGGCAAGCATATTTGTTGCAGACACCTTGTTCCCACTCGAAAGTTCGGAAGACCAAATCTTTCGAACAAGGTTTCTATATTAGCCGCGGAGAGCCACCTTTACCTGGGAAGCGTCATAATTAGGACGCTGTTCAATTCTCAGGTATAGATAGGTCTCTCCAGCATCGAGGTGTTTGAAGATGCTTCCGTCGGCAAGCTGCATATTCTCGTACACTTCCGGAGATCGTCCTCTCCTCAATTGAAACACTGCGCATTTGTCCAATCCCAACTCCATGCCTACGGCTCGTGTATATTCCTGAACTACATTGAGAGATTGATGGAGGTTCTTCTCCCCAGAGGCATACAGTTTCAAATCATCCACGTAAAATAAATGGGAAATCTGATGCCTCCGGTCGTTCGGTTGTCCAGAGTAATATCCACGAGTCCGTCTTAAAGCAATGGAGAGCGGCAGCAGTGAGATATTGAACAAGAGGGGACTCAAGGAGTCTCCTTGGAAAACTCCCCTCATGAATGTTACCAACTCTGTCAAGACTCGTCGTGTGCCTGATGTGATGGCAAAACGGGTCTTCCAGAGTGGCAACAGATGTTCTATGCATCTCACTAGTGGGGTAGGTACCGCAAGGCATTGGAGCAAGTATAATAATAGCTCATGTGATGTTGAATCAAATGCCTTGCGGTAGTCAATCCAGGCCATGGAAAGGTTGCGCTTGTAGAGTATGGAGTCCTGAGTGATAGATCTATCTATCACCAGGTTCTCCCGGCAACCCTCCATGCCTTTCTTTGCCCCACGCTGCTTGCTGATGTTATTAACTACCGGACCGATCGATTTCAACAACCTAGCATACAAGATACGTGTAAATAACTTGTAGCAGGTGTTGAGACAAGTGATCGGTCGGTAGTTCTTGGGATCAGACAAGTCTCCACTCTTTGGAAGTAGCACAGTGTACCCCTCGACAGCCCAGCTTGGAATATGCCGCTCCTCTTTGAGCTATGTGTCAAAGACTCTGGCCAGACGGCGGTGAGTGGAAGGAAATTTCTTCCACCACCATATGTTAATGCCGTCAGGGCCGGGAGCAGCATAGTTTTTGGTACCGACAAGAGCTTGTCGGACCTCATCCTCGCTTACTGCCTCGCACACTTCTGTTTGCGGAAGTTGACGTTCAGCGCAAAACATTTGGAAGTGTGCTAGGGCTGGAGTGTCTAGGTGAATTGGACTCGGTGACTCATACACTCCTTTCCAGAACTGCTCAACCTCCTCCACAGTCGGTGGAGCAACAATTGTGGGCGGTGGAGATTCAAAAAGCCGAAACGGGCTATCGCGAAACAAGGAATTCTCCCTGATGCGTCTAACCCGTCTGGCCAGATTTCTCCTTACCACGCCCAGGACTCGAATCCTATCCGCACAATGTTGCTTGATGGTCTGCAACACTGTACGTTTTAGTGTGTGATGGTGGCGGCGCAGTTGAGCGGCTATACGCCTAATTTTTGGCGTGAAAGTCCTGCCGCTAGAAATAAAATCCATCACACACTGGATCCGAGACGCTTGCTGACTCGCCGACTGAATTTTGGCCTCGACTTTGTGTAGGCGCCGTTCGGTTTTCTCGATCTGGTCGTGCGGTCTCTCACTCCGCACTTCCGGAACGAGTCGCTTTGCGGCACCATACACGGCCTCGTTGATTTCCCAGAGGTCGGCGAATTCCGGAAGCTCGTCGTTAATCAACGTGTCCATTTCTACCAGCTCGTGTGGTCGTACGGAAACCCTGATGTTGATTCGGGTTCTCCTAGTCCTAAGATCAACTTCGGTGTTCTGGAGCAGGCTTGCTCTACCAGATCTGTTGCGGCGCACCACAGGTGGTCCTGGTGCGGCTAGATCCTGTTCTGGTGCTGCAGCCTGCCGGAGATTCGTTCTTATATAGCCGGTTCTTCGCAGGTAGAATACTTGATTCCGCAAGGTATGTGCGGAAAAGTCACGGCATAGAGGATGCATGATGCACCAAAGAGCATGCAGCCGTTACATGTATCCCCTACGGGCCGGCTCGCTGCGCTCGAAGCAGTCCAGCAAGTCATCCCGAAGTTCATTAGTCCACTCAGAGCGTCCATGTACATTGCGGTGGTCGTCAACGTCGGGACCGTCCTCTTGGGCCCCACCCACCTGTCCCTGCTCCTCATCCGACGAGGAGCTGATGTGGGAGGCCAATCTTCTGCTGCCCGTAACAAAAGATGTACCCTCTGCTGGGTTGTTAGCCCAGCATCGGGACGGCATCGGTATTTAGTGAGGTTACCGAGCCGATTTAACCCCGACTCTTTATCGAGGTTGTCCCCTCTACGCTCGGATATGTGGTGGCGCTACTCACCAGTGAGCAAACCGAGATCTGCTCAACCCTGCATATATATATATATATATATATATATATATATATATATATATATATATATATATATATATATATATATATATATATATATATATATATATATATATATATATATATATATATATATATATATGTATGTAGAACTGAATTCTCGGGTATTGATCCGCGTTGTGTGGTTTCGGTCCTCAAAAGGACCAATTTCACGACGTTTCGGCAAAGTCGCATTTGCCATCTTCAGGTGATTCGACCGTAGAGTCTGGAAAATCTAGGCGAACTGACTCTACGGTCGAATCACCTGAAGATGGCAAATGCGACTTTGCCGAAACGTCGTGAAATTGGTCCTTTTGAGGACCGAAACCACACAACGCGGATCAATACCCGAGAATTCAGTTCTACACATTACTTCCGCGAGAACCTAAGAAGAAACATATATACATATGTATATATTCTTTTATTGATATTCTTGAACCATTTGTAATATTTGTATGCTTTCTTGTCGTGAAATTGGTCCTTTTGAGGACCGAAACCACACAACGCGAATCAATACCCGAGAATCCAGTTCTACGTATATATATATATATTTATATATATATATATATATAGATATATATAAATATATATATATATATATATATATATATATATATATATATATATATATATATATATATATATATATATATATATATATATATATATATATATATATATATATATATATATATATATATATATATATATATAATTAATTCCACACGAAAATGTAACAAGGCAAACTTTTCGAATTAATTACCGCTCCTTTTTTTACGCTAACGAGTAGTAGCAAACCTGAAACAAAAAATATCCAAGTTAAAATAACAATTCAGTAATGCAATCTTTTGGGTAACTTCAATTCCCCAAAATAAGCAATACGTATTATATGTTGAAGGAATTGATAGAATCTTATCACTGTCTTAAGGTAAAATCTTACCTAATACAAACCTACACACCGGGTCTGGATGAAGCTGAGAGCTCCATATAACCAATACAATTAGTAAATGAAGCTACGTTCGTGTGTAATACCCACAAAAATGTAGAAATTCCCGGTCTTCATTTACTCCAGAATACACCTACCAGCATTTAACGAATAAAGTTAATGCAAGATAACCAAGGAGATCCTTTAGTGTATTGACGTACTTTGATATTAAGTTAGAAATCAATATTGTGCACAAATCTTATTTTGACTTCTAATCGAATAGCATCGTGATTAAATAAATACTAATTAAATATATTTATATTTCAAAATATATTTGGGATAATCTAACCTACCACTAACCAATTTACCAATACCTACCTACTTATAATTACAATTTATTTTCAATACGTAGACAGAGGTATTAAATTTGGATGAGAACGCTAACACCATCTCCTACTACTAATCAACATAATAAATAACACTTACTTTTAGAATAACTAATACTTAATGGTCACTACTTATTTTACATGTTTTGCAATTAACCAAACACTAACAGTGACTAAACATATTAATATAATAACTAATCAAAGAAAAATATTGAAATATTTTTTCGTTCAGTGATAAACATATTTTGTATATTTTATAGATAGTATTATCAACCTATTAAAATAGATCGATAATATTTTTTTTTCTATCTGAACTGAACTACTTTTAATTAGATTTTTAGAATGAACATATTGAGTTAGATTATTATCATGTTTTACTAAAACAGTAAATTCAGTTATATTATTTTTCCGTTTAATAATAATTATTTACAACTACGAATAATCCAGAAACAGTAGAATACATTCATGATTATATCGCTATTTTTAAAATATAAATAAGTCTGCAGAATATCATTAAAACATTTATATATACAATACTTACTTTTATTTTTATTTTTACATGTAACCATGCATTTGAGTCAATGGAAGCAACAGAATAGTTCCATATAAACACCCTACCACACGTTGAAGCTCTGATAGCAACGACAACATCCAAGAGCAATACTTCCAAAATCTCCGCCATAGTACTGGTCCTGTCCTACAACAAAAATCACCACAATGAAAAAAGCAACTGTCATTCCGTTCTCTCAAGGTCATCGAAGTATAGAGGTCAACAAATCTATCATCTAAATGGTATTCCTCACACCAGCTACAAGAATTATTGTCCTGATGATTGAAGACATTCACACAATTGAATTAATTCAACTTTAGAAGATTTAAAATTGGAGCAATTATTCCACAAATTATACTCACCGAAAACATGGTTGCCATGGTGGAATGCTGACTATCCAGTCTACTAGCTCCATTATACCACAAACAAACGTACAACGAACTTGACTACACTATTCGGACAACAATTTCAACACACGATCGAAACACTTTGGTCATGGTACACTCCAACTTACCGAAAAAATCAAGAAAAACAAGATCATGGACCACGCGGTCAAGAAGACGTTATGATACACCTACACGCACGCCGAAGTTTACAAGGTCACGGAATGACACATATTACTACTACCTAGAATTTTGCTTAATGTGCAATTGCAATCTGCATCTCATTATATTATTGCACAGGTCAGTACTAGCACTATGGGTCTACACATCGCAAATGGGCTGGACTACAACAAATGGAAAATGGGTTGATATGGAATCACTTCTGTTCGCACAAATTATATCATTTTATTGTATGTTATAAACTTGTATCATTAATTCTCCATTGATATATTTAATTTTTATCTAAAAATATTGACACAAGCCCACCTACAATTTTTCTCATACTCACACTATACACCAGAGGTCTGGTGCTTCCTCTGAAGGGGGGAACATGTCACGTTTCCGATTTTACCAAATTCAATTATTACCAATCCTTATTTTTCTTCAATATTGTAAATCATTTTTAATCGTATTATAATCTTTCAGATATTTTATTTCAATTTATCTTATTACAAAACTTACTTCAAACCATTTCCTGTCAGTCGGTGTTAATTTCATTCTCAGATACTTTTATATTGCAAATAATAAGTAAAACTGTAATGTCAGCATTAGGGTTCATCATTCTGCCGGACAAGTTCATTTACCGTGCGAATCCTGAATTGATGCATTTCATCAAAATTTTATATAAGTCACCCACATAGGAAAAGTGAGATATTCGAACTTTCTTCTCGCGTGTGTACGCATCGATGTTGATAATGTGAGTAATGTTTTTTTCATTCACATTAAATGGAGAATTAATGATTTAATTAAACTGTTTTCGAAACTATTCATTATCATGTCTTCAAATTCACTAAACTAATTTTGAAATTATTTATTATTGTATTTCATTAGTCGATTTATTTAACATACTCATTTTAAATAGCGTCGTATCATATTTTTATTTGTTAATTTGTTTTAATAAATTATATTGAGTTAGTTTTACCAATGCTGTTTATTTCAAATTACATTTAAAATATCTCAAACAAGAATCCTCAGGAATACGCCATGCCTCTCGCCCTCGAACCAATATTCATTTAAAACATTCAGCTCTACCAAAAAACTGGCGCGTGGCAATATATATATATCCGAAATGGTGCACTTCAGCGAAAAAAGTTCCAAACAAAAGTTGTTAAGCGTTCAATTTCCTACAAGAATACACTATTCCGATTTCCCTCAGGAGGGTGAAAAGTCATATATATATATATATATATATATATATATATATATATATCTATATATATATATATATATATATATATATATATATATATGTATATATATATATATTGAATTATATGCTTATTATATGGAAAATAAGTATTTAAGGAGGAGAATAAATTTTTTTAGATATAGTGCAGCATAAGATCCAACATATATAATGAAAATCAACAACAATTTCCCGAAAATATTACATATTTTTCCATGTTTTCACTAATTTTCACCTCTTTACATATAATGTACTATTTTTATTTTTTTTACTATTATCATATTTAAAGTTCTATTGATTTGACGAAGAAACGCTCCAAATAAAAGTTGTTGAACATACAATTTTCTTAAATTTCATGGCATCAAAGTTTCCAATTTTCCAAGATTTTCCATTTTCAAATTGTATGCTCAACAACTTTTATTTGGAGCGTTTCTTCGTCAAATCAATAGAACTTTAAATATGAATAAGAAAAAAAAATAGTAATTTATATGTTACGAGGTGAAAATTCGTGAAAATATGGTAAAATATGTAATATTTACGAGAAATTGTTGTTGATTTTCATTATATATGTTGGTTCTTATGCTGCACTATATCTAAAAAATTAATTATATATATATATATATATATATATATATATATATATATATATATATATATATATATATATATATATATATATATATATATATATATATATATATATATATATATATATATAATTAATTTTTTAGATATAGTGCAGCATAAGAACCAACATATATAATGAAAATCAACAACAATTTCTCGTAAATATTACATATTTTACCATATTTTCACGAATTTTCACCTCGTAACATATAAATTACTATTTTTTTTTTCTTATTCATATTTAAAGTTCTATTGATTTGACGAAGAAACGCTCCAAATAAAAGTTGTTGAGCATACAATTTGAAAATGGAAAATCTTGGAAAATTGGAAACTTTGATGCCATGAAATTTAAGAAAATTGTATGTTCAACAACTTTTATTTGGAGCGTTTCTTCGTCAAATCAATAGAACTTTAAATATGATAATAGTAAAAAAAATAAAAATAGTACATTATATGTAAAGAGGTGAAAATTAGTGAAAACATGGAAAAATATGTAATATTTTCGGGAAATTGTTGTTGATTTTCATTATATATGTTGGATCTTATGCTGCACTATATCTAAAAAAATTTATTCTCCTCCTTAAATACTTATTTTCCATATAATAAGCATATAATTCAATATATATATATATACATATATATATATATATATATATATATATATATATATATATATATATATATATATATATATATATATATATATATATGACTTTTCACCCTCCTGAGGGAAATCGGAATAGTGTATTCTTGTAGGAAATTGAACGCTGAACAACTTTTGTTTGAAACTTTTTTCGCTGAAGTGCACCATTTCGGATATATATATATTGCCACGCGCCAGTTTTTTGGTAGAGCTGAATGTTTTAAATGAATATTGGTTCGAGGGCGAGAGGCATGGCGTATTCCTGAGGATTCTTGTTTGAGATATTTTAAATGTAATTTGAAATAAACAGCATTGGTAAAACTAACTCAATATAATTTATTAAAACAAATTAACAAATAAAAATATGATACGACGCTATTTAAAATGAGTATGTTAAATAAATCGACTAATGAAATACAATAATAAATAATTTCAAAATTAGTTTAGTGAATTTGAAGACATGATAATGAATAGTTTCGAAAACAGTTTAATTAAATCATTAATTCTCCATTTAATGTGAATGAAAAAAACATTACTCACATTATCAACATCGATGCGTACACACGCGAGAAGAAAGTTCGAATATCTCACTTTTCCTATGTGGGTGACTTATATAAAATTTTGATGAAATGCATCAATTCAGGATTCGCACGGTAAATGAACTTGTCCGGCAGAATGATGAACCCTAATGCTGACATTACAGTTTTACTTATTATTTGCAATATAAAAGTATCTGAGAATGAAATTAACACCGACTGACAGGAAATGGTTTGAAGTAAGTTTTGTAATAAGATAAATTGAAATAAAATATCTGAAAGATTATAATACGATTAAAAATGATTTACAATATTGAAGAAAAATAAGGATTGGTAATAATTGAATTTGGTAAAATCGGAAACGTGACATGTTCCCCCCTTCAGAGGAAGCACCAGACCTCTGGTGTATAGTGTGAGTATGAGAAAAATTGTAGGTGGGCTTGTGTCAATATTTTTAGATAAAAATTAAATATATCAATGGAGAATTAATGATACAAGTTTATAACATACAATAAAATGATATAATTTGTGCGAACAGAAGTGATTCCATATCAACCCATTTTCCATTTGTTGTAGTCCAGCCCATTTGCGATGTGTAGACCCATAGTGCTAGTACTGACCTGTGCAATAATATAATGAGATGCAGATTGCAATTGCACATTAAGCAAAATTCTAGGTAGTAGTAATATGTGTCATTCCGTGACCTTGTAAACTTCGGCGTGCGTGTAGGTGTATCATAACGTCTTCTTGACCGCGTGGTCCATGATCTTGTTTTTCTTGATTTTTTCGGTAAGTTGGAGTGTACCATGACCAAAGTGTTTCGATCGTGTGTTGAAATTGTTGTCCGAATAGTGTAGTCAAGTTCGTTGTACGTTTGTTTGTGGTATAATGGAGCTAGTAGACTGGATAGTCAGCATTCCACCATGGCAACCATGTTTTCGGTGAGTATAATTTGTGGAATAATTGCTCCAATTTTAAATCTTCTAAAGTTGAATTAATTCAATTGTGTGAATGTCTTCAATCATCAGGACAATAATTCTTGTAGCTGGTGTGAGGAATACCATTTAGATGATAGATTTGTTGACCTCTATACTTCGATGACCTTGAGAGAACGGAATGACAGTTGCTTTTTTCATTGTGGTGATTTTTGTTGTAGGACAGGACCAGTACTATGGCGGAGATTTTGGAAGTATTGCTCTTGGATGTTGTCGTTGCTATCAGAGCTTCAACGTGTGGTAGGGTGTTTATATGGAACTATTCTGTTGCTTCCATTGACTCAAATGCATGGTTACATGTAAAAATAAAAATAAAAGTAAGTATTGTATATATAAATGTTTTAATGATATTCTGCAGACTTATTTATATTTTAAAAATAGCGATATAATCATGAATGTATTCTACTGTTTCTGGATTATTCGTAGTTGTAAATAATTATTATTAAACGGAAAAATAATATAACTGAATTTACTGTTTTAGTAAAACATGATAATAATCTAACTCAATATGTTCATTCTAAAAATCTAATTAAAAGTAGTTCAGTTCAGATAGAAAAAAAAATATTATCGATCTATTTTAATAGGTTGATAATACTATCTATAAAATATACAAAATATGTTTATCACTGAACGAAAAAATATTTCAATATTTTTCTTTGATTAGTTATTATATTAATATGTTTAGTCACTGTTAGTGTTTGGTTAATTGCAAAACATGTAAAATAAGTAGTGACCATTAAGTATTAGTTATTCTAAAAGTAAGTGTTATTTATTATGTTGATTAGTAGTAGGAGATGATGTTAGCGTTCTCATCCAAATTTAATACCTCTGTCTACGTATTGAAAATAAATTGTAATTATAAGTAGGTAGGTATTGGTAAATTGGTTAGTGGTAGGTTAGATTATCCCAAATATATTTTGAAATATAAATATATTTAATTAGTATTTATTTAATCACGATGCTATTCGATTAGAAGTCAAAATAAGATTTGTGCACAATATTGATTTCTAACTTAATATCAAAGTACGTCAATACACTAAAGGATCTCCTTGGTTATCTTGCATTAACTTTATTCGTTAAATGCTGGTAGGTGTATTCTGGAGTAAATGAAGACCGGGAATTTCTACATTTTTGTGGGTATTACACACGAACGTAGCTTCATTTACTAATTGTATTGGTTATATGGAGCTCTCAGCTTCATCCAGACCCGGTGTGTAGGTTTGTATTAGGTAAGATTTTACCTTAAGACAGTGATAAGATTCTATCAATTCCTTCAACATATAATACGTATTGCTTATTTTGGGGAATTGAAGTTACCCAAAAGATTGCATTACTGAATTGTTATTTTAACTTGGATATTTTTTGTTTCAGGTTTGCTACTACTCGTTAGCGTAAAAAAAGGAGCGGTAATTAATTCGAAAAGTTTGCCTTGTTACATTTTCGTGTGGAATTTGAATTTTTTCAAATGGATTAAGACGGTCTCTTCTAGAAATGTACAGTCGCAAATTGGTAGTTGATAGTACCTAGAAATGTCTGTTTTCGGGATGGCCAGCCCTGGAGCAAACAATTTCTGTTTTTTCCAATAATAGTAAATCGTGTTGTAAAGTGACAGGCTCTGAAATAATCACAGGTATACGATATTGTCTAGATGAATTAATTATGCTCTGACTTTTAATTGTTCCAGTAACTTGAATTTTTTTTGTGATTTGAAAATTTATAAGAAAAACTTGAAAATATAAGCTCATCTTGTTCTGCTGTTATTGTGTTATATTGTGTTTGATTTTTTATAACATTTCTTAAATTATTTATAACAGTTTCAGTTTGTTTAAGATTATTTGCAATGCCTTCCTCATTTTTAAAACGTAAACAGAATCAAAACTAAATAATAATGTTTCACTTATGTGTAACAACGATAACAGGAGGACATATTGTACTGTATATATGTGAGTAGAAAATGAAAAAGTGACAAAATATGTATAAAATAAAAATTAGTGAATGGAGAATTAATTTTAATTAGGTATTATACAAGAATCACATCCCAGGGATGATTAAATAAACATATTTATTAAGCATTTTTCAATTAGTGAATTATGGATATATAGTTTAGTTTAATGATTTTGATTAAAATCATACAGGGAACCTTCTCCTTAACATATCTAAATATGCCAAAAAGAAAAGAACGGCACTCCACCACATGCCACGCGCCAGTTTTTTGGTAGAGCTGAATGTTTTAAATGAATATTGGTCTGGGGACGAGAGGCATGGCGTACCCCTGCGGATTCTTGTTTGAAATATTTTAAATGTAATTTGAAATAGACAGCATTGATAAAACTAACTCAATATAATTTATTAAAACAAATTAACAAATAAAAATATGATACGACGCTATTTAAAATGAGTACGTTAAATAAATCGATTAATGAAATACAATAATAAATAATTTCAAAATTAGTTTAGTGAATTTGGAAAACATGATAATGAATAGTTTCGAAAACAGTTTAATTAAATCATTAATTCTCCATTTAATGTGAATGAAAAAAACATTACTTACATTATTAACATCGATGCGTACACACGCGAGAAGAAAGTTCGAATATTCCACTTTTCACATGTCGGTGACTTATATAAACTTTTGACGAAATGCAGCAATTCAGGATTCGCACGGTAAATGAACCTGTCCTGCAGAATGATGAACCCTAATGCTGACATTACAGTTTTACTTATTATTTGCAATATAAAAGTATCTGAGAATGAAATTAACACCGACTCACAGGAAATGGTTTGAAGTAAGTTTTGTAATAAGATAAATTGAAATAAAATATCTGAAAGATTATAATAGGAATAAAAATGATTCACAATATTGAAGAAAAATAAAGATTGGTAATAATTGAATTTGGTAAAATCGGAAACGTGACAATATCTATATATATTAATCCTACCCCCCTCGACTTCCGGAATAGTGAAACATGTTTTCTTATACCAAAACCCATACTTGGTTGAAATTTGGTTGAAAAATTCGAGGGCGACTGTGAAAAACCTACCATTTGCCTGGACTAATAGTACAGAACTCTTAGTCCACCATGATGCTTACTCCGAATACGCCCAATTGCATCTGTTCGACGGCAATACTATAGATGATGTCCTTGATATGGCTATTTCTCCCTCTCCTATTGATATGGAATTTGATAACAATTCAGTAACAACTGAAGTTGGATCGAATTTGCTGAACACGTCTAATACTGACACAGTTTCTGATATGTCTAGCAATCAGTTTACAGAAACAAGCCTAAATAATATTTTCATACCGGAGAGACTGACAACGATGACACAACATCTTCCACTTCCAAGTATCAGCTTCTCAGATGACTGAAGATGATTCGGAAATTGATAGCAAATACAGATTAACAATGAATGGGAAGAAGAAGAGAAAAGTGCTACCCGATTCTGAACAAGAGTACGTCAATACGGCAGTGAAAAGAGTGACAAGCAGAAGACTCAAACCCAATCCTTGCGAAAATCAGTCATGTCTGAATGAATGCCGTAGATTCACTGATGACGAATGAGCCATAAATTGTTCAATGTATTTTGGGGAGTAAAAGATGGAATAAAGCAGAAGCAGTATTTGAGTGAATGTATCAAAGTTTGTCAAGTGAAAACAAAACGTAAATCAAAATACATGAAACAAAAACAGATCACAAACGAATATTATCTGCAGAAAGCAAAAATACCTGTTCACGTATGCAGGAACATCATAATACTCATGGAATTTCTGTATGGTTTTTACGCACAACTGAAGTTGGATCGAATTTGCTGAACACGTCTAATACTGACACAGTTTCTGATATGTCTAGCAATCAGTTTACAGAAACAAGCCTAAATAATATTTTCATACCGGAGAGACTGACAACGATGACACAACATCTTCCACTTCCAAGTATCAGCTTCTCAGATGACTGAAGATGATTCGGAAATTGATAGCAAATACAGATTAACAATGAATGGGAAGAAGAAGAGAAAAGTGCTACCCGATTCTGAACAAGAGTACGTCAATACGGCAGTGAAAAGAGTGACAAGCAGAAGACTCAAACCCAATCCTTGCGAAAATCAATCATGTCTGAATGAATGCCGTAGATTCACTGATGACGAATGAGCCATAAATTGTTCAATGTATTTTGGGGAGTAAAAGATGGAATAAAGCAGAAGCAGTATTTGAGTGAATGTATCAAAGTTTGTTAAGTGAAAACAAAACGTAAATCAAAAAACATGAAACAAAAACAGATCACAAACGAATATTATCTGCAGAAAGCAAAAATACCTGTTCACGTATGCAGGAACATCATAATACTCTTGGAATTTCTGTATGGTTTTTACGCACAGTAGTGCAAAAGAAAAGCGACATAAAATTTACCCAACTCGATTCTAGAGGCAAGCACCGAGGGCATGGAAAACTATCGAATGATCAGTTGAGTCACCTTGATAGATTTATAACTTTACTCCCCGCAGTACTAACTCATTATGGTAGAAGTAGCTCTAGCAAGAAGTACTTGCCTTCTGATATTGAAAGTTTCAACAACGTTTACAGAATGTACTAAGAGAAATGTCAAGATGATAATTTTGCACCAATTCTCAAGAGAAGCAAGCTTCTCGAAATGTTCGAATCTTACCACATGGGAATTCACGTGCCAAAAAAAGGTAAGTGTGCGAAGTGCGAAAGGTTTGATAGCTTGCCATCTGATATGAAAACCGATAGTGAAATGAACAACTATGCAGCTCATTAGAAAGAAAAAGATGCAGCTAAAGAAAAGTTTCTGAACGAACAAGAGATGGCAAAAGATGATTCAACGTTGTTGATGGCCAGTTCCGATCTTCAGAAAGTTCTGTCTACGTCACATGGTGATAGCATGACAATTGAGTTTTTCAGAAAATATGCAATTTATGGGGAGAGAAAGATGGTAAGAGTGTTCCTGAAAGAGATCAATCAGAATAGACAATACAAAACAGCCTCTTTCTACTGTGATAACTGCACAGGGCAGAATAAAAACCGAGTAGTAGTTTTCATGTTATTGCGACATTTTTTGGATTCGACGATCAACATTGGGAAAATTGACATCGTGGGTTACACTCACATGCCAGTGGACTCGTTGCATGCTGTTATAGAGAAATCTGTGGAAATTGAAATAATTCAAGCTCCATCTGAATGGACTACGATACCAAGGAATGCTAGGATCAATCCTGAACCATACATCGTCAAGCAAATTGCCAATTCAGATTTCCTGGACTTCAAATCGATAGAGTTAGAAAAGGGTTCACAGATTAAGAATATAGCTAATATCAAGCAGGCTTCGTTTTTCAAAAGTTCATATGATGTTAAAGTTAATTACTCATTTGTTGACAGAGGAAATTTCGAAAGTTTCAAGTTTTTCTTAAAAAGCGGCACTGAATCAAGAAGACTTTACACTTCCGAACTAAATAACAAAGCCAAATTCCAGAATGTACAAACACTATGCCAAAATCTAATAATGAAGCCAGAATATCATATGCAGTACCTAACGTTGAGAATAAGTAACGCCTTACCTGACGTGCTCGATTTTCTCCGATGAAGACGATTGAGCAACTTGCCAGGAGTTGATTTAGCTTGATAAAAGTCTGATTATAAAGTGTGGAACAACTATTAGTGAATATTTGTTAAGCGTTCGTTTTTTGATATGAAGTTTATATAGTTTTTACTGTTTATTAATAAAATTAATCTATGTATTATGTTAGCATTCCTGAAACATATGCCCTAATATTATGTAGATCACCTCCAGGGATTGTGTAGGTATATATCCGCAAAAGCGCCGAATGACTAACAAATCGTATGAAGCATTTGTCGCATACGCCATGACGTAAATGGCATAAAAGCCAAACATTACTTCCCTTTGGCATTGAAGCCATTTCTCATGATATTACAGTATATTAATGAAGATACTTGCACAAAATGATTTCAAAAAATAATGTCCTACTTGAGACATGTGATTTTCGTAATCTTCATTCAACATACGGCTTCAATTAGAAGTTAAAGAGGATTCCTGGCAAACTAGGTGTGATGCGTTTATGCCTTTCTTGTATGAAAACGTCGATGTTTCGGTCCTAGTAACCGGCGACCATAGTTTACGAACTATGATCGTTTGAGAAATAAAATATCAAAAATTATAATAATTACATTCATTTGTGAAAATACATATTTATTCTGATAGTAGTACAACATTTAGAACTGAAATAGAAATTAATATGTATATTATACCTTATACTCACGGAAAGTGAATCAATTGATTGAATGTTAAACCACGTCATCGACCGGCGATCATAGTTTGTGGACCATTGATCGACCACCTGACACCTCATATAATGGCTACCACCATGATAGTTAGATGGTGTTATAGTTATGACATGAAACAGTTCATAGAACGACAGTTAACAGCTTATATATCGAAATTTATGAATGTTGAACTCTACAAGTCGAGACCTTTCATTTCATACCTATGAAGCTATAGTTGCTACAAAATAAACGTTTTTCGCATTTATGTCCATCATATTGAATTTTTGCCACGGAAAATCATGAATACATACCTCACGCATCGATACCTTCCATTAGATACACATGAAGCTATATTTCGAAAAATGCAATTTCAAACCCTCATCGCGGAAGATCGGAAGAGTCAATCGCTATATAAATAGAACATTATTGTCCAGAACATCAACCAGATTCCGAATAAGCAATATACTAAGCACTCCAGGGGGAATAAAGTGTTGAATATATAACTCACTTCCGGTTCCACCATGATGATGATGCTAAAGTCGATGCAAAAGGTTTGAACAAGTGACAGAATTTGTTTCTATCAAATAGAACATGCAACAGACGCCATCACAGTTTGAACACGTGATAGACCACTCGGACGCATGACAAACGCCTTGAACACGTGAGATATGCCATGATACCTCGTCTGAAATCTTTTCAAACAGCTGGTATTCCGAACAAAAATCCTCCAATACAAACAACCTTGTGACCTCCTTTCTCGGTAAAAGATGAGTTTTCTTGTTATACGGAAAAGTAGAAAGGGATCACCACCGGGATGAGTGGTCCAGGGTTGTATATTTCCCGTTGAATGGAATATGACAGATATAAATTGATTGATTCCTCACCAGTAAAACACAGATGTTTATTTATTTACAGTTTATTAAATGGAATGATTGATTCTCGAAAATATATGTACAAAAGAAAATAAATGTTTACACCTAGTCTTTTTAAATGAAAAACAATTTCATAAAATTACCTTAAATAATAAAGTCAAGTAGTTGACCGAGTCGGGCTAGTTTATAAGCATTAAACAATCGGAATTTCTAGAATCTAATTCAAATCAGAATTTCTATTCGCGTGATACAGTTGTTTACTCCGGACAGACGATCTCCAAGAAAAAAAACGGAGAGTCAAGTAGTGTACGTTTGGAACGTTGACCCGCAATAAGAAACCAGCCGAAATAAGTTGATAGTTCTTCAGTATCTGTCGCGCTGTCGACATAGGTGGTAAGTTGATTCCGAATCGTGGTAATTTACGAGTTCGCTAATAAATTCGAGTTCTTTACGGATCGGGTCAACTCCTCAACACAAATAATAAATTTTTGGAAATTAACGAAGTGGGATTAATTTAAAAGGTCGGTAATAATATATAGGAATCGTAGTGACGGTCGGACGGCTGATTCTTCAATCCCTTTCGTGAGAAATCCGTTCTCCTTTTATACTGGTTTGTGCCAAAATAAATAAAACGTCAGAGGTGGCCTGAGATTCTGGCAGTTAGCGGTGACTCGAATACGACTTTCCTCATCTCTTGTTAGCTTAAATTTTTTCTACATAGGATAAACAAAACTTTGATGCGTTAGAATCACAGCCTCGTCGGTGTTATTTCTTTTTAACCAGAGGAGTAAATTAAATTATAACTAACTAGGGCACTTCGTTACAACCTATATAATCCATATACCCACAAAACAATAGCTTATTCATAGATGACGAGCACAACGGCAGTGACAGTTCATAGATTCGCCCGCGACAGTTCATACATCCATCATGACCGTTCATAGATTCACCATGACAAATCATAGATCCGCCATGACGCTCCCAACATGACAGTTCATACAGACGCCATGACACCTCCTCGTAGATGATCACGTGATTGACGTCATAACCAACCCTGGAAACAACCTGTATTCTCCATATACATCAGAAACGATTACGGAGCGCCAGTTCTACCTGGACAGTTCCTAGATTTCTCCGTAGCAATCCAAAGATACGTCATGAAAGTTCCATTATGACAGTTGAATCACGGCAGATTCACCTTGGAATATCATACAGATACAGACGCCAAGACCCCCTTCAGAGATGATTACGTGATTGACGTTATAACACATCTATGAGACAACCTGTAAACATACACCATTTATTCTACAATCTCCTCTCTATGTAACAATCTGAATATATACGCCATCTATTCTATAGCCTCCATACTCTATGGTTTGATAATTTGTAACCTTCTATGACATAGCTTAGCTCTATGCTCTGGGTAAGCTAGCTGCACCTGGTCAGGAAGTGAAACCGCAAGTTCCTGGTCGAGGACGAGACATGTTATACTCCTCATGAATTACTACTCTGAATGAGAACAGTGATATTAGTAATAGAGAAATGAGGTCATCACCTGGGTACTTCCTAACCAAACCACGATCATAGTCTCATATAACAATTCTGATGACAAGCAGGTATTCTTGCGATTTGGAACTTCATAGCGCAAAGTTCTTCAATGAAGTTTTTCGTGGATAAAACGAATAGCACATTCGAGAATACGGATGTACTTGATTGCAAATGACGGTCCTCAACTTGATATCAGAAGAAGAGAGAATATGGCCAATCAATCCACTCAAATCAGACACAACCCATTAGTTACACGAGTAGGTTCGAATCGACGAAGGAGAGCAACATCACATGAATTACAGCAACATTCATTTCTACAATAAGGGACACACCGTTATTCAATGGGTAACAAAACGATGTACGAATTTCCAACCCCTTCAGATGATCAGCTACAAATTGGGTTACAGGGATGACGCAGGTAGAATCCTACAGATAGTAACATTGGCTTGAACCAATTTCACCGACAACAACAATAATAAACCAATCCCATGTGCTTTCTCAAATATCAAATCCGACGTACTATGAAAATATAATTACAATTAAAATACTACACCAACCAGTACCGCGTCTTTCAACTGTAGACGGTCAGTGAACGAGATATCACCGCTCACGTTTACCTACATCGAACAATCTATCAATTAGTATCCTCATTACCTAACTCATGTTATTGACCGAATTATAGTGAGAAGAATATCGGAACTAACTTTAGTGGAGTCATTCTACAGAAAAATGGAGCGAGGTTCGTAAAAATTTGATAGAGGTTGAGGAGGTGGAAAAAGTTGTTTCTTGTGATAAGAATAATAATGATATTCCAGAGTTTTCAACAAGAAATATTTGGTGCAACCATATCAAAAATTACAAAAACTGGTTTCTAGGTTTTTTTTTAGGTAATTTTTGAAGTTTTAATCAATTAAGTTAGTTCAATTTTTTGAACCGCTCAGACTTCTGCCTAGGGTTTGGGAGTTGAACCCTTTCATTGTCCATGTTCAAGGAACACGGTAAACACGTATAGGTCCCCCTCTTCTGCACCTACGCATCTAGATGAATCCTGCCGAGAGAAAGAAGAACGACTTCAGTATCTGCGTGAACGCGAAAACATAAATATTTCGGCTTTGACAGAAAAGTGCTGTTTTTCTTCTTTGTCATTTCTTTTGTCATCTACTATCGCCAGCGGAGAAGAAACTACAACTGATTCAGAAGTTTCATCAGAATCTCCGAAAGTGCAACCACCCCAAAAACGTGCTCGAAAAGACATTATTAACATCCAACCAGCTTCTAGTCTTGATGTCACTAAATTGAGTGACAGCAAAGCAACTATGGTCGTAATATCTACTTTGAAAAGTGCTGAATGTGATCCATCAGAGATTAATGTCAACAGATCTTCCATTCGTCGCCATCGTTTGAAAAATTGAAGAGCAGTTGCAGAGTCTCTCAAAAGTGACTACGAACCTAGTTTGCCATTAACAATTCACTGGGATGGCAAGTTAATTGAGGATATTACTGGGCAGGAGAATGTGGATCGGCTGCCAATTTCGGTATCGGTAGGTGGGACTGATCAACTCCTAGCATTTCCGAAACTGGAACGTGGAACAAGTGAAGCATGTGCGTCAGCTATCTACGAAACAATTAATTTATGGATTTTGAGCGATAAAGTAGATTGTTTGTGTTTTGATACAACTGCTGTCAACACTGGTTTAAGAAATATAGTTTGTGTTCTTTTAGAGCAAAAAATAGAGAAGGACATGCTTCGGCTTGCATGTCGCCATCACATATTGGAAATTATGTAGTGTATCAATCGCTTGGTTCGTCTAGTAGTTCTGATTTTCAATTATTCAAAAGGTTTCAGAAAAATTGGTCAGTATTAACCAAAGCGACTACAAAACAATAGCTGATGACAGCGAATCAAGTATCCTTGTCGAAACCGCTGCAGACAGAATTTCTTTTGCAAAAAAAAAACAATTACAAGCACATCAACCTCGAGATGACTACAGGGAATTATTGAATCCCACAATCATTTCCTTAGGGGGAGTCCCCGAAAAAGGTGTTTCATTTGAGAAACCTGCTGGTTTACATCAAGCTAGATGGATGGCAAGGGCTTTATACTGTTTGGAAATCTCATTTAAACATCAGTTTAAACTGTCAAAAAAAGAAGAGAAAGTCATAAGAGAAATAAGCATTTTGACAGTGATGATATATGTAAAATAGTGGTTTCAAGCCTCTACCGGATGTCTAAGTCAAACGACTTACTTATTATTGAAAGATCTTACAGCCTTTGAAACAATAAATCAAATAATTGCTACTGTTACCCTCAAAAAATACTGGGCCATTTGTGGTATTTGTCAGAGGAATTGGTGTCTTTTGCATTTTTCGACGACGAACTTCCATTACAAGATAAAAAGAGAATGGTAGATGCACTAAAAATCGAGGCCATAGAATATTGCCCAAAAAGAATAAACATTGATGTCAAGCACATCGACGAAAAGAACATTGAGGACTTCGTAACTAGCAACTCTTCACGATTCTTCCAAATTCTGAGTATCTCATAAAAGTTTTTAGAAAAAGATGTGGAAACTTGGAACGATGATGCTGATTTTGTGGCTGGAAAAAAAAAATCGTTCATTCTATGCGAGTGGTAAACGATATAGCTGAGCGTGGTGTTGCATTAATGGAGGATTATAATAAATTAATCACAACCGATGAAGAACAAAAGCAATATCTGCTTTTATTGGTGAAGGAAAAAATCTCCTAATTGACTACCTGACTGAATAAAAAAATCTAAACTGATTCAGAAATTTTGAGTATTTATTTAATATTTTGAAAGTAATTTAAGAATTATTAAGGAAATACTGAATTTTTCTTTCAAGGTATATAATCAAATTATGGGGTGCCCCGTTAAATGAAAGAAATTTTTTTTTTCTTAATCATGTGGATATATGGGTGATTCTTTCTGAAATCGGCCACCCTATCCTGCCCATTTTTCCTTCTGCGTTTGAATAAATAGAAATGTACATTCGTGAAGCTTGGACGGTCTACTTTCGGATACTACTTGGCCTTTTTGGATATAGCGCGTTCCAGCGATGGAAGGCATGAAACAAGGGAAGAACATCCATTAAAAAATTCATAAAAAGCTCAATATAAATTGCAGACTAACGTATTGAAATTTTCCGACTCTTTAGTTGTATTCTTGAAGTAAATGTAAACAACTTTCATTCGAAATTTTTTTCGATATTTTGCTTCCTTCTGATGTAATATGGCCAAAAAGGTTTTTTTTGACATATTTAAGGGTAGTTTAGGAAAAAAAATTAATATCTTTGTTTGTTTTGACAATTAAGAAACCAAAGTACAAATCTTTCATTGTCAATGTCCAAGGAACTTTCAGTCTAAATTTCAAGTTGATCCGACCACCCCCCTCTCCGTAATAGATATATATCAACTCTCATATGCAAGGAATCTTGCGTAACGGCTAACTCGGTCATTTTCTAACCGATTTGGCTCAACTTTGTACTGAAGTATGGTTTCAAAACTACTCTTCGAATTCCGAGTGAAAACTTCGGATAGTTTTCCAAAAATTCAACTTTAAGTCAATTTATAGTTATTTTTCAAATTAAGATATCTCATGTCATTTACATCCGATCGGGATATGTTTTGTGAGAAAATGTAGGTATTCGCATATGGTTTTATGTCATGGAACTAATTTTTTCATCATTTTTTTTTCCGATCTATATCGGCCAATTTGAGATAAATCGAATGACGTTCACGTGAGGAGCGCGCAGCTGGTGAGTTAAAAAAGTGCAAACTGTTTGTACCTAATACGGCTTTACGACGACTTTTCGCGTGCCGTTTTCGCTTCATGTAGTCAGATTAGGTATCGGAACGTGCTTGACGGCCCTTCTTTTTTCGATAAATGTTCATTAAATAGGAAACTTTAATTAAAACAGAAACAGATACTCTCAGGTCTCACCTACTCGCATCTAACGTGCGACGTATCAGAGGGAATTGTCTAGTTACTAAAATATACCCGAAACGGGTGAAAGCCAGCGGCTCACAGGTGAAAAACTTTATTACACCTTGCGCCGCCCGCACGGAGCATGAAACGGCCCCAACATAAAAAGAACGAGATGAAATGTATAAACTCTAACTGATGCGTAGCGAGCTTCTCGAGGGAAACGTCAAAATGATTACGTTCGTAGCTAATTACATAGGACGTCTGGCGTTCATGCAGTTGTGTAATTATACAATTTGAACCTTCTAATTTCGATAGTCCACGTGAAAATCCCGGAGCCCAAAGCGCTGTCAACTTTTGAGCCCCATAATATTCTCATAAAATTGCGAAATTCCGCACTTTTAGAAAATCCAAATTAATCAATTTGACACAAGTTTTGGGGATATTAATACCGAAAATGGACAATATAGGCCGGAAAAGAGATAGGAAATAGAACTGAGTTCCATGACATAAGACTATATGCGAATACCTACATTTTCCCGCAAAGCAGATCCAGATCAAATGTAAATGACATGAGATATCTTGATTTGAAAGATAACTAAAAGATTGACTTAAAGTTGAATTTCTGGAAAGCAATTCAATATTTTCACTTGAAATTTGGAGGGTAGTTGTGAGAGCATAACACCTATCTGCAGTTCGAATTTCATTCAAATCGGTTGGAAAATGACCGAGTTTGCCCTTACGCAAGATTCCTTGCATATATGAGTATATATATATACCTATTACGGGGAGGGGGGAAGTCGGATCAACTTGAAATTTTGACTGAAAGTTCCTTGGACATTGACAATAATAGGGTTCTACTTCGGTTTCTTAATTTTCAAAACAACCAGAGATATTATTTTTTGCTAAACTACCCTTAAAAATGTCAAAAAAAACTTTTTATCCATATTACATCAGAAGGAAGCAATATATAAAAAAAAATTTCGTTTGAAAATTGTTTATATTTCCTTCAAAAATACAACTAAAGAGTCGGAAAATTTCAATACGTTAGACTGCAATTTATATTGAGCTTTTTATAAATTTTTTAATGGATGTTCCTCCCTTGTTTCATGCCTCCCATCGCTGGAACGCGCTGTATCCAAAAAGGCCAAGTAGTATCCGAAAGTAGACCGTCCAAGCTTCACGGATGTACATTTTTATTTATTCAAACGCAGAAGAAAAAATGCGCAGGATGGGGTGGCCGATTTCAGAAAGAATCACCCATATATATATATATATATATACATTTTTTATTTTTTTTTCCTTCCTTGGAGATAAGGTTCATTTAAAAAACAGAGGTTGTTATTTCATATTCTTTAATAACTAACTCCAAACGTTTCGGTCAGGGTTTTGGCCTTTCTCAATGGAACAGACTAAATTATAGCAAAGTCAGTTGATTAATAAGAGAAATTTTTAACAAAATCAAACTTACCATCAGCACAAATTAACATGTTGAAATAAAAATTATACACATAATTACATATGACACAATATATTCAAAACAAATACGTAATAGAGGGCTAAGATACGACATCGTTTTGATTGCTTTACAGGTTATGTTGATTCAGAGCGAGAAGTTATACAGATATGCACGCCCAATCTGGTGAGCGACTATAGTCATTTTGTCATAATTATCACAGTCTCAGCAGCTGTGCGACAGCGCGCCCGCCCCGTACTCCCAAGGTCCCGGGTCCGACACCGAAACGAGAACGCACACTTTTCTTTTTTTTTTTTAATTTTTTGAAGTTATTATAAGTAGTTGCATTTATATAATATTATAGTAAATCTTGTTTAGATTTGTTATGTCAGTTTTAGAATTCACAGTATTTGGGGTTTGCTTAATATGGATCATTTCATGTATTTCTCTTTTGAGTTGGTTATGCTCGGTTTTAATTATTTTAGTATTTCGAAAATCGAATTTGTGGTCTAGTTGTTGTTCGTGTTTACTAAGGGCTGTTGTGTTTTTTTTATCGTATTTGTGTCCATTCAACCTATTCTCCAAATTCTGACTAGTTTGACCGATATAAACCTGATTACAGTTTGCACAAGGAATCTCATATACTACGTGTGTTTTTTTGTTTTTAGGTGTTTTGGTTTTTAGCTTACTATAATTGTTTTGCAATAAGTTATATGCTTTGTGGCATACTGTAATATCCTGGTTTTTGAAAACTTTCTTGAAACTCTCCGATAGTCCTGAGATATAAGGTAGTGTTAGATATTTATTGTTCTCTTTTCTGTTACCTAGTTGTGCCTCGTTTTGTTTTTGATATTTGTTTAATCTGTTAGAAAAGATGGAGTTTATAAGTTTTTTGGGGTAGCTGTTTTCTTTAAGTATATTTTTAGCTTTTTGGATAGTGTTATACCTGTATTTATTGTCGGACAGTTTAATCGCTGTATCTGCCAAACCTATGATGACTGATCTTTTTTGAGACATAGGGTGGTTTGACATCTAGTTCAGGTATCTACCTGACCATGTAGATTTAGTATACCATTCGGTCTCAATTTTGTTAGAGTTATGATGAAGAGTCATGTCTACAAAGTTGATTTTATTGTGGACTACTGATTCAATGGTAAACCTAATTTTCTGGTGGTATTCATAAAACAGTTTTAATAGATACTCTTCTTCGCCGTCAGGGATGGCAGTTAGACAGTCATCGACATCCCTGATGTGATCTGGCAATATTTTAATTTGGGTAGTAAGTTATAAGGCCAAGGTATTATTTCGTTGGATGGTTTAGTATCAAAAATATGTTTGACTTCCATTAAATACTTAAAGCCTTCATTCTTTCCCACAATAACTTTGAGTTTAGTTCTCACTTGATTCCCTACATCACCGGGAACTTTTTTGCATTTGTCGGAAATTGTTTCAACAATATTAATTGATTCTCTTGAACTCATATTTCTACTTTCTAACGAAGTTATCATATCTGGTATAAAACTAAAATTAACCTTAATAAAAACAAGTTCCTTAGCTAAATTCACATTTTTGAATACTGCTTGACTTTGCACTACACACTGTGAATTGTCTTCTAAATCTAAAACTATGTCTTTAATGGCTCCAAAATGGTCTGCGTAGAAGTGAACCTTCTTGTCTTGTCTCTGTTCGGTGAATTACTTGGAAATTCCTAAACATCCAATAAATGCCGGCAATGAACCATATAATAATAAAATGGGTACATAAACCATATAATAATAAAACCTACCCACCTTTTAAATTATTTCAATTATCTGCAAGCATTTAATCTTTTGATAAAACGAAAAACATAAAAATATGCACACAAATTTTATTTTTGTCGGAATATGCAATTTTTCATGAAATTTGTAAAAATATGCAAAATATGCAAATATATGCACTTTGCATATATTCCGCCCTTTAGTTATCATCAACACCTAGTTTAGAAGGGATTAACAGAAAACGACGGAATACGATAGATTATTCAGTTGGTGACTTTGTTTTGATGCACCGGGACCCTCAAATGCACGTGAGCAAAAGCAAGTATGAGTTTTTAGGTCCTTACGAAATTGTAAAAAGTTCACCCTCGAATGGTTATGAAATGAAAAAGGTTGGAACAAATATAGTTACAAAAGCCGCCAAAGAACAGTTAAGACCATGGCCATCACAGTGGTCTCTCGATTGTGATATGAGAGAAATTTTACAGTTCTTGGAAGCGGGTGACGGAGTAACTCAGAATTAAATAGGTGAGTTACAATGTTCGTTTGGTCTCTGTTCCGTAAGCGGTGAAGCCCAGTGGTGGCTGAGGTCTCCACAACGAGGTTTTAATCTGATTATTTGGTCTCTGTCACGTGAGCGGTAGAGCGGAGTGGTGTCTGAGTTCTCCACAACGATGTTTCTATTTGATTATTTGGTCTCTGTTCCGTAAGCAGTAGAGCCAAGCGGTGGCTGATGTCTCCACAACGATGTTCCTATTTTATTATTTGGTCTCTGTCACGTAAGCGGTAGAGCCAAGTGGTGGCTGAGGTCTCCACAACGATGTTTCAATCTGATTATTTGGTCTCTGTCCCGTGAGCGGTGGAGCCGAGTGATTGTTGAGGTCTCCACAACGATGTTTCAATTTGATTACTTGGTCTCTGTCCCGTAAGTGGTAGAGTCAAGTGGTGTCTGAGGTCTCCACAACGATGTTTCTATTCGATTATTTGGTCTCTGTTCCGTAAGCAGTAGAGCCAAGTGGTGGCTGAGGTCTACACAACGAAGTTTCTGTTTTATTATTTGGTCTCTGTCCCGTAAGCGGTAGAGTCAAGTGGTGGCTGAGTTCTCCACAACGATGTTTCTATTTGATCATCTGGTCTCTGTCCCGTGAGCGGTAGAGCCAAGTGGTGACTGAGGTCTCCAAGACGATGTTTCTATTTGATTATTTGGTCTCTGTCCTGTAAGCGGTAGAGCGCCAAGCGGTGGCTGAGTTCTTCACAACGATGTTTTTATTTGATTATTTGGTCTCTGTCCCGTAAGCGGTAGAAACAAGTGGTAACTGAGGTCTCCACAACGATGTTTCTATTTGATCATAGATCCAAGTGGTGGTTGAGGTCTCCAAAACGATGTTTCTATTTGATTATTTGGTCTCTGTCCCGTAAGTGGTAAAGCCAAGAGGTGTCTGAGTTCTCCACAACGATGTTTCTATTTGCTAATTTGGTTTCTGTCCCGTTAGCGGTAGAGCCAAGTGGTGGCTGAGGTCTCCACGACGATTTTTCCGTTTGATTATTTGATCTCTGTCCCGTAAGCGATGGAGCCAAGTGGTGGCTGAGTTCTCCACAACGATGTTTATATTTGCTTATTTGGTCTCTGTCCCGTAAGCAGTAGAGCCAAGTGGTGTCTGAGGTCTCCACAACGATGTTTCTATTTGATTATTTGGTCTCTGTTCCGTAAGCAGTAGAGCCAAGTAATGGCTGATGTCTCCACAACGATGTTTCTATTTTATTATTTGGTCTCTGACCCGTAAGCGGTAGAGCCAAGTGGTGGCTGAGGTCCCCACAACGATGTTTCAATCTGATTATTTGGTCTCTGTCCCGTGAGCGGTAGAGCCAAGTGGTGGTTGAGGTCTCCACAACGATGTTTCCATTTGATTATTTGGTCTCTGTCCCGTAAGTGGTAGAGTCAAGTGGTGTCTGAGGTCTCCACAACGATGTTTCTATTCGATTATTTGGTCTCTGTTCCGTAAGCAGTAGAGCCAAGTGGTGGCTGAGGTCTCCACAACGATGTTTCTGTTTAATTATTTGGACTCTTTCCCGTAAGCGGTAGAGCCAAGTGGTGGCTAAGTTCTCCAAAACGATGTTTCTATTTGATCATCTGGTCTCTGTCCCGTAAGCGGTAGAGCCAAGTGGTGACTGAGGTCTCCACATCGATGTTTCTATTTGATTATTTGGTCTCTGTCCTGTAAGCGGTAGAGCGCCAAGCGGTGGCTGAGTTCTTCACAACGATGTTTTCATTTGATTATTTGGTCTCTGTCCCGTAAGAGGTAGAAACATATTGTAACTGAGGTCTCCACAACGATGTTTCTATTTGACTATAGATCCAAGTGGTGGTTGAGGTCTCCAAAACGATGTTTCTATTTGTTTATTTGGTCTCTGTCCCGTAAGTGGTAGAGCCAAGTGGTGGCTGAGTTCTCCACAACGATGTTTCTATTTGCTTATTCGGTCTCTGTCCCGTTAGCGGTAGAGCCAAGTGGTGGCTGAGGTCTCCACAACGATTTTTCCATTTGATTATTTGATCTCTGTCCCGTAAGCGATGGAGCCAAGTGGTGGCTGAGTTCTCCACAACGATGTTTATATTTGCTTATTTGGTCTCTGTCCCGTGAGTGGTAGAGCCAAGTGGTGGCTGAGTTCTCCACAACGATGTTTCTATTTGCTTATTTGGTCTCTGTCCCGTTAGCCGTAGAGCCAAGTGGTGGCTGAGGTCTCCGCAACGATTTTTCCATTTGATTATTTGATCTCTGTCCCGTAAGCGATGGAGCCAAGTGGTGGCTGGGTTCTCCACAACGATGTTTATATTTGCTTATTTGGTCTCTGACCCGTAAGTGGTAGAGCCAAGTGGTGGCTGAGTTCTCCACAACGATGTTTCTATTTGCTTATTTGGTCTCTGTCCCGTTAGCGGTAGAGCCAAGTGGTGGCTGATGTCTCCACATTGATTGTTCCATTTGATTATTTGATCTCTGTCCCAAAATCGATGGAGCCAAGTGGTGGCCGAGGTCTCCACAACGATGTTTCTATTTGCTCATTTGGTCTCTGTCCCGTTAGCGGTAGAGCCAAGTGGTGGCTGAGGTCTCCACAACGATTTTTCTATTTGATTATTCGATCTCTGTCCCGTAAGCGATGGAGCCAAGTGGTGGCTGAGGTCTCCACAACGATGTTTCTATTTGATTATTTGGTCTCTGTCCCGTAAGTGGTTGAGCCAAGTGGTGGCTGAGTTCTCCACAACGATGTTTCTATTTGCTTATTTGGTCTCTGTCCCGTTAGCGGTAGACCCAAGTGGTGGCTGAGGTCTCTACAACGATTTTTCCATTTGATTATTTGATCTCTGTCCCGTAAGCGATGGAGCCAAGTGGTGGCTGAGTTCTCCACAACGATGTTTATATTTGCTTATTTGGTCTCTGTCCCGTAAGCAGTAGAGCCAAGTGGTGGCTGAGGTCTCCACAACGATGTTTCTTATTTGATTATTAGGTCTCTGTCCCGTAAGCGGTAGAGCCAAGTGGTGGCTGAGGTCTCCACAACGATGTTTCCATTCAATTATTTGGTCTGTGTCCCGTGAGCAGTAGAGCCAAGTGGTGGCTGAGGTCTCCACAACGATGTTTCTATTCGATTATTTGGTCTCTGTCCCGTAAGCGGTAGAGCCAAGAGGTGACTGAGGTCTCCACAACGATGTTTCTATTTGATTATAGATTCAAGTGGTGGTTTAGGTCTCCACAACGATGTCTCTATTCGATTATTAGGTCTCTGTCCCGTAAGCGGTAGAGCCAAGTGGTGACTGAGGTCTCCACAACGATGTTTCTATTTGATTATTTGGTCTCTGTTCCGTAAGCGGTAGAGCCAAGTGGTGGCTGAGTTCTCCACAACGATGATTCTATTTGTTTATTTGGTCTCTGTCCCGTAAGCGGTAGAGCCAAGTGGTGACTGAGGTCTCCACAACGATGTTTCTATTTGATTATAGATTCAAGTGGTGGTTGAGGTCTCCACAACGATGTCTCTATTAGATTATTAGGTCTCTGTCCCGTAAGCGGTAGAGCCTAATGGTGACTGAGGTCTCCACAACGATGTTTCTATTTGATTATTTGGTCTCTGTTCCGTAAGCGGTAGAGCCAAGTGGTGGCTGAGTTCTCCACAACGATGATTCTATTTGTTTATAGATTCAAGTGGTGGTTGAGGTCTCCACAACGATGTCTCTATTCGATTATTAGGTCTCTGTCCCGTAAGCGGTAGAGCCAAGTGGTGACTGAGGTTTCCACAACGATGTTTCTATTTGATTATTTGGTCTCTGTTCCGTAAGTGGTAGAGCCAAGTGGTGGCTGAGTTCTCCACAACGATGTTTCTATTTGCTTATTTGGTCTCTGTCTCGTTAGCGGTAGAGCCAAGTGGTGGCTGAGGTCTCCACAACGATGTTTATATTTGCTTATTTGGTCTCTGTCCCGTAAGCAGTAGAGCCAAGTGGTGGCTGAGGTCTCCACAACGATGTTTCTTATTTGATTATTAGGTCTCTGTCCCGTAAGCGGTAGAGCCAAGTGGTGGCTGAGGTCTCCACAACGATGTTTCCATCCAATTATTTGGTCTCTGTCCCGAGAGCAGTAGAGCCAAGTGGTGGCTGAGGTCTCCACAACGATGTTTCTATTCGATTATTTGGTCTCTGTCCCGTAAGCGGTAGAGCCAAGAGGTGACTGAGGTCTCCACAACGATGTTTCTATTTGATTATAGATTCAAGTGGTGGTTGAGGTCTCCACAACGATGTCTCTATTCGATTATTAGGTGTCTGTCCCGTAAGCGGTAGAGCCAAGTGGTGACTGAGGTCTCCACAACGATGTTTCTATTTGATTATTTGGTCTCTGTTCCGTAAGCGGTAGAGCCAAGTGGTGGCTGAGTTCTCCACAACGATGATTCTATTTGTTTATTTGGTCTCTGTCCCGTAAGCGGTAGAGCCAAGTGGTGACTGAGGTCTCCACAACGATGTTTCTATTTGATTATAGGTTCAAGTGGTGGTTGAGGTCTCCACAACGATGTCTCTATTCGATTATTAGGTCTCTGTCCCGTAAGCGGTAGAGCCAAGTGGTGACCTGAGGTCTCCACAACGATGTTTCTATTTGATTATTTGGTCTCTGTTCCGTAAGCGGTAGAGCCAAGTGGTATCTGAGTTCTCCACAACGATGATTCTATTTGTTTATTTGGTCTCTGTCCCGTAAGCGGTAGAGCCAAGTGGTGACTGAGGTCTCCATAACGATGTTTCTATTTGATTATAGATTCAAGTGGTGGTTGAGGTCTCCACAACGATGTCTCTATTCGATTATTAGGTCTCTGTCCCGTAAGCGGTAGAGCCAAGTGGTGACTGAGGTCTCCACAACGATGTTTCTATTTGATTATTTGGTCTCTGTTCCGTAAGCGGTAGAGCCAAGTGGTGGCTGAGTTCTCCCCAACGATGATTCTATTTGTTTATTTGGTCTCTGTCCCGTAAGCGGTAGAGCCAAGTGGTGACTGAGGTCTCCACAACGATGTTTCTATTTGATCATAGATTCAAGTGGTGGCTGAGGTCTCCACAACGATGTTTCCATTTGATTATTTGGTCTCTGTCCCATAAGCGGTAGAGCCAAGTGGTGGCTGAGGTCCACACAACGATGTTTCTATTTGATTGTTTGATCTCGGTCCCATAAGCGATGGAGGCAACTGGTGACTGAGGTCTCCACAACGATGTTTCTATTTGATTTTCCGGTCTCTGACCCAATAGAGGTAGAGCCGAGTGGTGACTGAGGTTTTCACATTCATGTTTTCATTCATTTGTTCGGACTGAGTTCCGATAATATCTGACGTAGACTGAGTATACTTTACAACTCTTTCGCTTTTCGACATTTTTGAGGTTTGAGGCTCTTCTAAAATTAATACTTGATTTTTCACGGAGAGGAAATAGGTTTTTTGTAGTTCGAGTATTCTTTGACGATGTTGGAAAATAGAACTTAAGGTTGTGGCGTATTTTGATCTATGTTATTCGTGAGGATATTCATTAGGTCATTCTCCCCTCAGAGAAGGGGTTTGAGAGTTTGCTGAAGAATCTCCTACCATTGTGTGCAGAGATTTATGAGAGCGTCTGCATATCTCAAGTAACGCTCTGCAGAGCGGTGTGATACATACAATACGCTATGTGGTGGCTACTGGTCGTAGCAAGACAACACGAGTTTGACAATGTCAGCCAAAGTGACCTCCTCTCATCCCCAAGTATTGTTCACTGATATCTCACGTTTAGTTTGCACTAAAATGGAGAAAGTTTTCTCATAATGATTAACAGCAAGATTATCGTGTTCTTAGATTTCTTGCACACTATTTAATTTTTATGAATATTCATAAACTGATCCCTAGGGATAGTTTATGATTGTTTGTGATATTTTCATGCGAGAATTACTCGGTTTAGCACAATGGATTTCAGAGAGATGTTCACCATATACATGTCCTACGAGAGGAACGTGACTCGAATCAAATTGTTTATTGAAATCCGGATATTGCAATATTTGTGGATCGGGGTGGGCTGATTTCAAATTATCGAAGGAAGGCATTCTTGACACTATCTGAACTTAACAGTCGTTCTTATCAACTTATTTGATGGCCTAGATATTTCTGCCAGTGTGGAATGAACCTTCTGTAATAGTTACAAAATGTAATGAATCGTTTCACTGCATCAGCAGTTGTCAGTGTCGGGTATTTGTTCATGATTGCATACTTTGAAAAATCAGATAAATTTCCTTCTTCCGTTATTTCATGTCTTAGATATGTGAGATGCTGTTGAAAAAATGTGTATTTTTTGGAATTTAATTTTAGATTGAATTTCCTGCATGTTTCGGGAATATTTGTAAGATTTTGCAAATGATGATTTTTTGAACATCTTATGACTATGATATCATCAATATATAAAAATGATTTCTCGGGTGTTATTCCCGCAAATGCAATACTCATCATTCTCTGAAAACTGATGAGATTCACTTTTGAACCAAATGGGAATCTTGTTAATCTGTATGTTATACTATCGGTGGAAACTTGTGATATCTCGCGAATTTTCTTCTAGAGGTATTTGATGAGAATCTGCCTTTGAATCTTGTTTTCAGAACTGTCTTGCTCTCACAGCTGGTCCAGAATATTATCTATTCTGATAAAAGCAAATTTTTCAGCTGCAAGTTCACTTAGATTTATGATTTAAGGTCTGTACAAAGTCTTCATGCTTATTTTGTTTATTATATTTTTCATCTCCGCTTCCTTTGCATGTGGAATACTATAGTTCCAATGAATGCCGGATTTTGATCAGTTAATTTAATTTTCTGATCATTGGAATTGTTTGACGCTATTTTATCAAAATTTAGAGCAGATATATCAGAATATTCTTCACAAAGAGTAACAATCTCTTCTTTAGCAATTCCTGGGATGTTTTGATTTGGCTGTTCTGAGATATTAATTTCCTACTTAAGTATCTGTATTATAGATGAAATAATTGAAAAGATTCTCTGTTTCTATGTCAGCGTATTTATGGTTACATTTCCGAGTGTTGTATTTGATATTTGTACCAATGAACTGGAATTTGATACAATTGATGAAGCTAAACATACTCCAGGTGCTATTCCTTCAGAACTACTAGAATATCTGTTGTTCTATCAAAACTGGTGACCTTTCTTATTACTTCGCACCTCGTTGGAATTATTGAAGAAGCTTCCTCTAGGCGTCTAGGCTATTATAAATTGATGATTCCACACATTCAATTTCAAAGTTATTGTCCTATTATAGTCGAGGAAATAAAGCACTAAAATAGGCCAAATCTGGGAAAGTTGGCGCAGTTGGATGGATTGAGATGCGGTTTTCCGCATTCGATTCAGAAAGTGATTTAGAAACTTTGTCTGGTATTTTGTTTTGCGGAAAAAAATTGTTGCATTTCTACAGCCAAAAATGCATTTTTCAAAGATGCACTTTTTGAGGTAAATAAAAAAATGGGCTCGAATTGATTTTTTGGGGGTTTTTGGGGTTGCTGAAGACGAACATGATATTTAAAAAATTCCCTGAAGTCCCCTTGGACCTCCCCGGGGGTGTACTAGCGACCTGACGTCCTGGATATCGACGAAATTAATGAAAAAATTATTTTTAATGTTTGTCAACTGTTCAAAAGGTTATATGAAGGTTGCTAGTGATGATAACGACATAGAAAAACTCTTCTGCAATACCTGGTGTACCCTGCGTCCGGGTAACGACGTCATCTTCTAGGAATTTGCTAATTTTTCTTCATAAAAGGTAACAAATTCTAGCTCTCGGGGGTTTTTAAAGTCGCTTATCACGACTGTGACACTCACAATGTTCTGCAAATTACCTGGGGGTATTCCCGGGACACTCGAGCCCTGTGTATTCTAAGAATTTCTTGTTTTTTCTCAATTAGATGTGATAAATTCCAGCTCTCGGGGGTTTTCAACGTCGCTGATCACGACTGTGACACTCACAATGTTCTGCAAATTACCTGGGGGTATTTCCGGGACACTCGAGCCCTGTGTATTCTAAAAATTTCTTGTTTTTTTTTTAATTAGATGTAATAAATTCTAGCTCTCGGGGGTTTTCAAAGTCGCTGATCACGACTATGACACTCACAATGTTCTGCTAATTACCTTAGTGTGTTCCCGGGTCCCTGGAGCCCTCTGTATCAACGTCATCTTCTAGGAATTTGTTAATTTCGTCATTAAAGGTAACAAATTCTGGCTCTCGGGGATTTTCAAAGTCGCCGATCACGACTATGACACTCGCAATGTGCTGCAAATTACCTGGAGGTGTTTTCGGGTCTCTGGAGCCCTGTCTACCTACGCCATCTTCTAGGAATTTGTTAATTTTTCTTCATAGAATGTAACATGTTCTGGCTCTCGGGGGTTTTGATTGTCGCCGATCACGATTATGATACTCACAATGTTGTGCAAATTCTTAGAAGATGACATAGATATACAGGGCTCGAGTGTCCCGGAAATACCCCTAGGTAATTTGCAGAACATTGTGATTGTCACAGTCGTGATTAGCGATTTTGAAAACCCCCGAGAGCTAGAATTTATCACATTTAATTAAAAAAAAAACAAGAGATTCCTAGAAGATGACGTGGATACACAGGGCTCGAGTGTCCCGGAAATACCCCCAGGTAATTTGCAGAACATTGTGAGTGTCACAGTCGTGATCGGCGACTTTAAAAACCCCCGAGAGCTACAATTTGTTACCTTTCATGAAGAAGAATGAGCAAATTCCTAGAAGATGACGTCGTCACCCGGAGGCAAGGTAAACCAGGTATTGCAGAAGAGTTTTTCATGTCGTTATCATCACTAGCAACCTTCATATCACCTTTTGAACAGTTGACAAACATTGAAAATAATTTTTTCATCAATTTCGTCGATATCCAGGACCTCTGGACGCTAGTATACGTCCGGGGAGGTCCAAGGGGACCTTAGGGAATTTTTTAAATATCATATTCGTGTTCAGCGACCCCAAAAATCAAAGAAACAAGAAACCAATTCGAGTCCAGTTTTTTATTCACCTCAAAAAGAGCATCTTTGAAAAATGCATTTTTGGCTGTAGAAACGCAACAAATTTTTTCCGCACAACAAGAATACCGGACAAACTTTCTAAATCACTTTCTGAATCGAATGCAGAAAACCGCATCTCAATCCATCCAACTGCGCCAACTTTCCCAGGTTCGATGCTTTATTTCCTCGACTATTATCGTAGTTCAGTTAACACTTATATTTAGTGAAAAACCCTCAGACCAGGACTCCATCTGCAGAAATAGGCAAATTTTCATCAACATGTTATACATATTGTTCAAACTATAATCTCAAACATGAAGTTGTGTCTAAATTGTACCTATCGAAAATATCAATTTCAGTAACAATTTCAATCTTGATAACATTTTCCATATCTACATGCTGCTCTCAAATAATTCTATTCCTCTTGAAAAGTAATATGTCCACACGAGTGTCCTACGTAAGGTATCATGGTTTCATTTCCAGTCATTTCTATGCTAATAACTAAAAAATTTGAAAGGTGGAAGTGAACAGTTTTACGACAACCTTCCTGCGGGACCTAGCTAGAGGTCTAGCAGGTTTGGCGAATCATCTTCATTGAGAGATATCCAGTATTTTGCCATCTTCGACCCTAACGGCGAACCAGAATTATACAGTTCCCACCCTGTAAAGGACCTGTACAAACTCGTCCAAGGTACGAAAATACTTGAGTGGACACCGTAAATAAACGAAACATAGGCGAGATACAATGGGCCAGTAGTCCTAAGTGTCACCGGAGGCAATAGCCAGACAAGCCTACAAAGGGGGTGAAGTTTTTAGTGAGTATGCCTGGAATGGTGATTCTCACAGTAGACCTTGAGATTCGAAGGCTCATAATCTCTCCATGAAGGGTTTTCTTCACCTCCACAACAACAACAAAAAAAACCCTCCATTATGAGGTTAACTCTGTCAGAGTTGTTGTTTGTTTTCAAGGATTTTACTGTTACGTTTGTAGCGTAAGACTCTGCTACTAGCGCAGGATATCCTTCATTGATATAAGCAGGCGTTGTGCAAGAACTGCAATTTTCAAGTGTACATAGGAGCATCTTTGTTATGCTCCCCTGAAGAGAAAATTTTATCTGATACCATTCGTGAGCGTTATACTTGAATGCCACTCCTCAGCTTTGCAATGATATTTGGAATAGAATCGTTATCCGAAATCAAATCTTAGTCTGGTTTTATTAGATGCGACTGCATTTTACTCGTTATTCTGAGAATTGTCTTGAAGCAAGTTCAGAGCATCCAAAAAGAATTTTAATTCATCGGCTGAGTCGTTGAGCACTTCGCCTAGTACTTTGCTAGCAAAATTGAAGAATTCGATTTGCTGAAATCGCCATTGTTTCAACTGTTTTGGTTTCCTTTTCCTCTAATTCATTTGATACCTCTAAATCGTCTAAACTTTCCTGTTCAATACCTCCAGATTATTCGGCTAATATTTTCGGATCTATATATTTCTAGTATGAAGTCCATATGACACTTTGAGGACCAAAAAAGACCTGATAAATTTTTCCCTGACGGAAGTAGAAAGCTTTTTCACTTGATATTGTTGATCTACCGTAAAACTCGAATATATTGAGGGAATAAATTTCACTAGCTAGGTCATATTCTTTTAAAATGTTATCTCTCATTTCAATTTCAATATTTTCGGTTTTTAGGACATGTAACCATATAAATTACATCACGGTTAAAAAGTAAAATTATTATACCACTGATAAGAATACCAGTAATTGAGATTGAGGTCACTGGACACTTTGATGCTAATTACTTTATAATATTAAAGAAACATCAGCGAAATGTGAACGGAATTTCTAGACGCCTCTTCATTTCTAGACTATATAATACGATTATTAATATGGAAACTTATTACAAAACAATATACATGTATTTTAAAAATAAAATTAACAAATATTATTTTTGGCACTTACCAAAGCATTTATTCAAACGTGGGTTCACTTCGAAATTCAAGCTAATCACATACCAGTTCCTATAATATGTCATTTTTCTTTTGTAAACTTTCCTGACCTAGATCATGTATACGAATAATGTAGACTTATGCTGATATAAGCGATGTATGTTTCAATATTCTAACACATCACTTGCTGCCATTACTGTTAATATGTAATTAATTATAAGAATGTATAGGATGTTCCTATCATGACGCATTACAATACTATGGGTATTTGCTGAAAAATAAACTTTTAGCTGGGTAATAGAGAATGGAAAATAATATTGAACGGGTACCATAATTACTTACTCAGTTATGATACTTTGATTCTAACATAAGCTTCAAAACTTATACAGTTCAGCCGTTTCTTTGAAATTACGATTTTAACTATATTTTATGTCGAGTTAATTAAGATTACCGCCAGGGTGAAGTTGACCGATGAACCATGTTATTGGACGAGTGAAGTCAGTAATTAATGATGGTGTCACTGTCAAGTACCTAAAACGCTGCTAAGACTACAGATTTATCTGGCCCAGCGAAGAAGTTGAAGAATTTAATTCTATACTAAGAGGAACCAAGCATTTTCGAAGAGGAAAACTATGTTTTGATTTGGACATGTTCAACGTTACTTAAATAATGAGGTTTCCAAATAATTATGTGATATCATGTTGAATGACAATTTTGAGTTAAGTATTCCATGTTTTTTCAACTAAAAAGTCAATAAAAGTATGAAATTACAACAAGTTTTTGTTAATGTGGTCGATTTCACTCCACTTTTCTTATACATTTCATATTCCATAATACAGAAAATACAACTAACAAATAGATGCTCTCCCTTGATAGAGTTGCTACAAATTATTTTTAATCTTGAATGTAATATCCAAGCAGCTCTAGTATTTACGAAATGTTCGAAGAAAAAATAACTGTATTACGTGAAGTTATTTACTTTATGTAAAATGTAAAAATTTCCTTTATTCTTGCAATTTGATGAAAGTAAGTCCTAACTTTTATTGAGATTATTCTTTTATAACAAAATTGTGAAGCAATAATCAGTTTCTTAAACATGATTTGAAGGATACAAATGATACAATGATCACTTGAACTTGAGATATAATCATTAAAAAAATGTGAGGTTCATGTAATATACAGCAACTTGCTTTGGACAATCGTGCTTTTTGATCACTACCTGCAAGCGTATCATCTGGTTTCAGATATGAAATAAGATATCACTATTCGTAAAGTTATAACCACAAAAACTGTCAGCAGTATCCATTTATCCTGACAGTTCAACTATGTACACCATTATACTACAGAGTGAACACAAACAATAGGCTACATCTCGACACTTCTATGACGTAACTTGAATCTTACAATGAGAATTTCAGACTCTTCTACAAGTAGAATATATACGTGTGATATATATTTATAACCAAAAAAACCCGGTTGAGGTTATTTTTGAATAAGATACTCTGATTCTATTCGAAAAGCTGAGAATGGATGTACAAAATGTCACTCGAAATGGGGTCACCACTCCCAAAAACTATACAATTTACACACTCACACTCACTCAGGGATGATCGAAACGAAAAATCCGGAACAAACTATATATAACATATAGTAAAAGAAGTAGGAATGATGAATCCATTATTATTGTTGACTGAAGAATCACTAAGTTCAGGGTTGATCGATGAGAACTAGCATTGCAAAGTGTTTTTTTTTCAATTTTAAATGTAACAAACTTCAAGGAATTCTTCCAAGACCCTGTATTTGCCTGTGTTCAAGTAAAGCCTGGTTGGAAACAAAGCTCGCCGTTTAGTGAGCAGCATAGATTAAATTTAATATATAACAAGATTTCACACTACCCTGAACCAAGTTCATTTCTATTATGACTACATATTGTTACACAAAGTGTCGGCCGCTAAGTTGTTCTATTAATAACTTCAAGCTCTAAGAAACTGCAACAACTTGGATTATAATATTTATAACCCTACTGCATCATAAATTTCGGGCCTTAATTCGCCACTTCATATCATAATTTCAAAACTGCTTTAATTATAAACAAAGAAACTTCAAAATCCTCAATCATAAACTTTCTGATTGGGAATTTTTGATACTACTACTGTAACCTTAGTGCTATCAGTTTTCTGGAAAAATATTATTGATGATGATTTCAGAAAAGTAGCAAAAGAATCGAACGATCGTGTTTTCACTATTTCATTATTTGAGCAGAAGAAGCATTGTGACGATGCTCATGTGAGATTTACTCCGAACATGAAACTACTTGATATCTATGTATGTTATTTTCCGTGATTTCTCCTATCTGAATCGTCGCGTTACATACCAGGTCACGTCATTATACTGTAACCCACCAGATTAGGCTCATCCTTACTATTATTAATTTTTTCTCAGTTTTATTTCCTGGCAATATTCAGTCAGTACATATGAACCACTGAATTTTTTGCTTGTTTCATTTCTCATATTTTCATAGCAGGTGTCGTAAACTATTTGAATAATAGTGAAGGGAATGATTGCTACTTTATTTCTTAATTCACAAGCACGTTCATTACTATATAGTAGTTTTTCATTAATTCTGTCATATGTCAATGCTAATAGGTTTTTATGCTCTTGTGCAAGTAATCGCTATACATTTGTTTCTCGTAAAATATATCAATTGGGTCTCTCAATTCAGTATACACGAATCCATTTGGGGTTAGGTTAGTAGAATTATGAATGAATCCAATAATTTCCTATTAAATTGATTGATTTATAGGTTTTCTATGTAATCTTTCCGTGTTCTCATATTGTTGAAATGCTTCTTTCTATCATACCGTTCGATTCAATATAATTGAGGGTCGTGGAATGAATTTTGATTTCGTGAGTTTCTAGTCATCCTTCAATTATATGAATATACAATCCCATCCCTTGGTCTGATTGATGGAGATAGGAATACCATAATATGAGCAGTAATTCAGTAATTATTCATTCAAGATGTCCATTGATCTTTTTCATTCTACTTGATCCAACTTTGTTAAGGAATCTGATATGGTTAAACATTTGGTATTTTCTAAAGTATGTTCATGTCTATGCATATTTTTGTGAAAATTGTATATGGTGGGTCGCTAAACATCATTTCTATATGAGGTGGATTTCTTACATATTTGTTCCATTTCTAAATTTCGCATTAAATTATAAAATAATGTTCTTGCTTTAGAGATAAGTAATATTTCCTTAATAACTGTTTAATAAGATATTCTTCTATGAATTTTTCCACCCTCGTGTTGATGTTGTATTGCTTCTTCTGAATTAGATTTCATGTTACAGCTCTCTTCGTTCTGTGTAACATATTATTTCACGATCTTTGTTGTTGAATAATATTTAATACATCATTGAATAACGTCTGTCTTAAAATGAATGTAGTACATTTTCCGATGTTTTATTTTGAAGTTTATTATCTGATCTTAGTTATTATCTTTATTACCTGAACGTCAATCCCAATTATGAGTTTCGGCTGACTAAAGATGTTCTCCACTGGGTCTTGTAAGGGTTCGCGGATGGTTGGATTTCTCGTTGAACTTGGTTTAACTTTGTTTTTGGTTAATCGTTGGAACGACCACCACTTTTTCACGATCTATGTTGAATTAATAGTGCCTATGAATATCCTACTCCGACAGCGCCAATTTTGTTCTCGAAAAGGTGAAACGTCTTCCCAAAATCGTTTTATTTGATTATCATCTAACGGTTGTAATGATAGACTACAGTACGCATGAATGATAATCAATTTTGGTAATGCAGCTTTTCCATAATTGTACATCCTTTATTCTGGAATATACTGAGCATAATGATCTCTATCCAGTGCAGGTGACGAATGATGCAACATAACGTCAGGTTCTTACAATGACGGTATACGTGACACCTGACGATTGAGTCATAGACCAATCTTGAAGAATCATGATGATTCATAAAATGAATATAGCTAATTATTAATATACAACCTGTGCAGTTTTGATGGATAAAATGCATGAATCAGGAACTCTACGAATTGTTATCCCATCCACAATATGAACCAGATTTACCCCTTCGCAAACTGTTCCCCGTTTCCGAACATGAAGAAATGGCTTGCAGGGAAAAATATTCACCTCGAACGAGGTCATCACCGAAACAGATGCCAATTTTGATAGCCTTTCAAAATGTTATATCTTGTACGACTTGAAAAAAATGGAGAATCGCTGCTGGGTTTCGTATTTCAATATTTAGTTCATCTTAATCGACGCATCAATAAAATTCACTTTTGTCAATAAGAATACTTACAAATTCTAGCAAGATTCAGATATCAGCGTTAGCGTAATATTCAATTGAAATTATGCTCTTTCATGGCCGCATATAGTGCCGTAATATTGAGAAATATGTGCATATAATATACAACAAAATCTTCAGTCATGGCTTTCAGATGGTTGATCCTGGAATTTTACAGAATCCTTAATAGATACTATTGATCGCAAATATGTTATCTAGGCATGTACCTTGTTATGAATATTATTATTATTATTTTGAAAAGGGCAGAGGTTCAGAACCTATTATACCCAAAATACAAAATATGAACAGTACCTAGTAATTTACAATAAATTTAGAATTGGGAACAATTGAGCAATAGCAAAATGACCAAAATTATAACTAAAGAATGTGATGTGAGTGATAAGATTGATAAGAAAGTCTTATGTAGTGCACATAAAATATTATAATTAGTTGTGAAGTCACGAACTGCGCGCTACCGAGAGGAAATATGTATTCAACTTATATATTTAGAAGGCATAAATGAAGATTCTGATGTAAGAAGAGGTTATATTCAGAATTTTGGAAAACGAGATTATTCTGCCTATATTCATAGTAGTAGTATAATAATATGATCTTCCCCTATGGTGCAAAACTGGGACTTTTGCGATGAATAGCTATCGAATTATAACAGAGAAACATATATCTCATGCGATGTACTGATGCAACAATTGCGTATGTGTCGTGTTTCTCTTCTGCATCGCAAATAAGTTGTACTTTTAATATAAAGTCATAGATAACTCTACTACTTGCACTAGTCGATGGAAAATAATTTTCTGCACAAGATCATTAATAATTTCCTCTTAATAATTAATATTGAGCGAGTCATCACAAAAAAAAACTTTAAAACGTAGTAACCATGGAACAGAATAGTAATTTATTTAAAAGATATTATAACTATTAGAAATGAAATCAGTTGAGAAATAGACATGAAAATTTTATTTATGTATTGAAGAAGATTCATTAATCTTCTAGAGTGAATATTCAAAAATATCGTCACCTTGTTCAATACATTTTTGGGCCCTATTGAAGACCCTATGTGTTGCCTTGAGAACATTCATACCATCAGTAGAATTTATTGCTTTGGTTACATTATTTTGTAGCTCTTCTGATGTATTGCATCTAGTTTTGTGAATTTCTTGTTAAAAGTAACCTCAAACTTAGAAATCGGATGGCGTCATGTCTTGTGAACGAGAGGGCCAATTAACAGGGTCGCTCGTAGGAATCCAATTGTTCCTAAAATAGCCTTGCAAAAGTTTTCGATCTCCATTTGCCATATGGGCAGGTGCGCCGTCTTGTTGGAAATAGATAGATAGATAGATAGATACTTTATTGGTGCCTTTACAATACAAGTAGTCTTGCACAAGTCAAAAATCAAAGTTATATGTGTATACATAATAAATATAAAAATGTAATACGACAAAACATAACACGTTAAAAGATACTAAAATCAAGAAGACTTTCATTAAAATCAGGGAAATTTCTCGACGGCGACCCAAGTCCATATCGTCTGAAACCTCTCTCATTATCACAGCTAAAAATTGAATGTAACGTTGTCCTGTTAATGAACCTTGATAGAAATGTGGAACAGTAATTCTAGATCTGACTACAACACACCAAACATTATCGCAAAACGATATGTGAGGATTATGCGAATGAATTAGTAAGGGGTTTTCTCTCCTCCCGTATTGATGATCCCATTTTTCGATTAAACATACCGTGGTTAGAAAAATTCCCGTGTCACTGCATATAATTTCTGTTTCAATGTTCCCTGCACATTTGATAATGAACCACCTGCAGAACTGTAATCTTCTCACGTTGTCACCTGGTTCTAATGGTTTGAGTCTATGAAAGTATTACAAGCAATATCAGCTTCTTTTGGCAAATCCCGTATAGCTTTGTTTGGATGGGCTTCAAAATATGGTGAAGCAGAAATTACTATTCCACCATTTCATAAATCTTCGATGTTACCATAAAAAGTGACGTCTATTTGGTAGTTCGCGGAATTTTTATCGCTATACAGATGTTTCCAGCAAATGACATATTTCAAGATGTGAAAAAGTCATTTTTAATAGTAAGTTATAAGCATGAAGTTTTTCTTGACATCATAAATTCGTTCACAACAATAACTAACACTCTGTTTGATAGCTAACTTTCCTTGTTAGGACAGTATTTCTATATTCATGACTATCTGATTTTAAGGGTTTCTCGTAATAACTCGCTCAATATTAATTATTATGTTGCTTGGTTTTGTGCAGAAAGATATTTTCCATCGATAGATGTAAAGATATACAGGGCGTTTCTTTGAGGAAAATAAACTTTTCTCAAATACAGCGCAAAATTTATGTGCAATTGTCTTTCAGATTTCACAATCGTAAACAGCGGAACAAATGTTACTTTTTTGCTGGTTCAAACGACTTTGTAGCTTCAGTAATAGCTCTGTTAGCAATAGTGTCGACTCAACATAGTACACCCAGTATAATGTCGACTTAACTTAGTACATCCAGTAGGTATAGATAGAGCTGAAAAACTCCATATACGTCAATAGTTATTTAATTCAATTTTTTGGCGTGGAACTCACAAATAAGATAAAGACACCTTACAAGTTTGAATATAAGGTAAAGTTTAATACTATTATATAATTTGTATGTGAGTAAGTAGTAGTTATGCCGCGAAAACCATAGAACTATCATATGGAAACTGGAGAAGAGCGCCCCCTCCATTTTTCAACGTTCACCTCATAGCATGATGCTGGGCAAAATATGAACGATGAGTAATGTATAATGTATAGAGAAACCGGTGAAGAGGGTGACCTCTATTTATATAATACCTCTATGAAAGATGCAGTCTATTTTCCATGTTCGTTCTGTTATGAAATGTTGTAGATCATTGGACAATCAGAATGAATGGAGGTTAAATTAGTGTCAATTCAATACAAATAAGGATAATTTAATACCTTGACTAACGATTTTTAGGGTTCCTTTAAGAAATGAGATCAACGAGAAAATAGATGGGAATTGTGCTACTTTGAAAATCCATCTCAACTACTGCTAGCCGTTTTTGTAATTAGAACAACAAATAATGATAATTCATATCATGGTTTCAAAACGGATCGCAAATGACTGGAACTTGATGCTGTCCTTCCAGATGGCGATAAAAGCACAATTCTTGGAAGCAAGTTGCTTTATCATAAACTTCACATGCACATGCTGCATTGTGTCGTGATATTATGTAGCTTTGTGTGAAAAGTGTGGAGAAGATTTCATGTTTCAATTAGAGGTATGGATTTGACCTTCTGATCAATAGGACTACAAGGGAAGAGTCACTAGAATGATTCGTGGCGTACCTTCTGCGAGAAATCAACAAGATGTCGGCGAGGTTACGCAAAGTTCGTTCCATAGATGCCTCAGTTGGCACAGGAATATGGGTCATTGCCGAATGAGACGCTACGATAACTAATATTGGTGTATTTCCTTGGGTCTTATGATGCCTAGTATTTACACCATCCTAGAACTTCCGTATCAATGCGAGGGTGCTTGATTGCTGGGTGTACACAAAAATGGTCAGGCACAAGAGAGTGCCCTGGGCTACCTTCAGCTTCGTGCCCTACAAAACACCGGGTGAAGATGAAATTTCCCCGGCCCTCCTACAAGAGGCTTTGAAGCTCGGTCGAGGTAGTTTTCATTTCTAAGAACTAACTTCACATAAGGCAAATCTTTCCGCACTATCAGCCAAATGTCCTTCCTCTTGGAAGTATGCTAGAGACTCGTCGATAGGTATATCAAGAATGATGCACGAACGGACTTGCCACTTCATTGTTGGCAGTACGCCTACCAAGTAGTCAAATCAACTGAAACCGCCCTTCATCACCTGGTAACCCAGATCGGAGAGATTCTCGGTAAGTAAGCTCCAGGGGTATTCTAAGGCATGAAAGAGACATTCGATAACAACCCCTTCGAGTCCATTTATCAGGCTGCGAAGAGACACGGAATCGATCGTACTTTGGTTAGGTAGATCAAGAACATGCTCTCACTGAGACGGATAACCGAGCGTCATAATGGATGTGTCGCATGTTCCCATGTCACCAGAGGATGGCACCAGGGAGAAGTATTGTCTCCGCTCCGCTGGTGCCTGGTGGTGAACAATTTGATGGTCAAACTGAACGTGACTGGATTTAATGTCTATGCTTACGCAGAAGACTTGCCAGCTGTGACTGTGCAGATACACAACTATCTTATGTGAGCTGCATAAAACTGCTGATGCTATTGTGGCTCGTTGTTGTCAGGGCGGGAACTCAGGGTGAATCCTGAAAAGACCTAAGTGGTTCTTATCACGAGGAAACAGAAGCTAGAACCCCTACCAGAGATCAGTCTGTTAGGGAATACCTTGTAGCTGGAAGACTTAGTGAAGTACCTTGGAATTATCCTCGATGCTAAATGAGGGCATGTGCCGGGTAGCCTCCGCAAGCACATGGGGTCTACGGCTGCAGGTTCTGCATTGGTTTGATACGGCCGTTTGATTATAGTCCAGATCAATCAGCAACGTCGTACAGTCATAGTTCCAGTCAGCTCTTTTGCTCTTTTCATATAGGTCATGGGGAGAATGAGCAAAATTGCAACGTTACTGAAGGATCTCTGTTGGAAGTAGTCATAACCGACCTATAACATGGTGAAAAGAGCAAAATATCTCATGTCATCCATGAATAGATGCCCCAGCAAGACAGCATACAATAGAGATTCTTCGTAACGTTGCAAACTTACTCGTTACACCGATGATACGAGAAGTGATGCTTTTGGAACTATAACGTCACGTTACTGATCGATGTGAACTAGTAAGAACTCATAAATGTTATCTGGTGAAAGCCAACATGAAATAAATGAGGATATTCATATATCTATTTGTTTCTAACTGTCTTACATTATGTCGACAGAAAGGACCCTGTTCTGCCTAGCGCTGAACAAGACTCAGCCAATTGCCTGCGTGGAAATAACAGAGCACTTGAGGCTCTGAAGAGGCTCGTCCCTCTACAGTTCCACATTGAAACAGTCGTTGTGAGCACTGCGTATTGCCTTGCTGGTCTGAGCCAGTAGGTCGATGTGTCCTTGTCTTGCGGTCATGGCGAAATTTGAGATTGTGCTACTGTGAACTGCCCGATTCTCCGACTGGAGCAGAATGTGATAGCACCTACAGGTAGGCTCTGGATATCAGACGTCATCATAACCCAGAGTACAGACTGGTAAAACAAAGACTCCGGACTACTTCCGTCAGGGAGTCTCGTATAGTTCGTGGACGAGTCTAAAGCTGGTGAAGCCGTAGTGTACTTGTGCACACCCAGAGCGCAACTTCCAGTTTTCCGAGGTGTTCACGTAACCGTATTTCATGCCGAGGTCCGTGCAACTCGATTCTGCGCCCCGGAGAACCTGAAAGGAAACTTCCTATGTAGGCGGATGCATATCTGCACTGATAGCTGAGTGCGTTTTGCGAACATAGGTTGACTTCTAGGCTTATTTTGAAGAGCAGGGACACCCTAGTCGAATTAGCCGGAAGCAACAAACTTCAGTCAGTACGGGTACTCGCCCACTCCGGTGTGGAAGGAACCGACGTGGCCTATATATTGAACGAACGGGGATTCGTAGGTACCCTCGGGCCCTATCTAACCATCGAAATCACATCGATCACCAGGCTTCGCTCTCTGAGAGCTACTGGATGAACAGTGGCTATCAGGTTGCCGTGACGCCACGGTATGAGGCAGGTGTAACTTCACATTGCGAATTCTTCGCCTTCTCCCTATGCATAGAAGATGCATAAAACTGGAGATAAGACTTCTTTCAGGCCACTGTATAGACACCTATACTCAATGGGTTTTGTTGATGATGATTCAGATTGTAGGACCAAGAGGCGGACCAAACTCCCATATTCATGCCGCCTGAGGCAATAAGAGACAACAGCCTATGCAGAATCCTAGCCTTCGGCGCTGCCTCAGACCTGCCGGACTGTCTTGTATCGAGGGATCCTTAATGTATCGAATCAAGCGGTCTAAGTGCTCTGTACTGATCTTCTCTCGTTTTTGATTGAACATGAACACTCTCTATTATTGTAAAAATTACGTGCCAAAAGTTGTCCTTTCCAAAAACAAAGGTAGTTTCCAAAAAACATAAGGCTGAGTCCTCCTACACTAGTTGTGGTTACTAAAAGGCCGTCTCGCCCTACACTAGTTGTGGCTTAGATGGAATGCGGACACTTGGAGAAAGGTCGTGAATTGGTAATCGTATTTCATTTGTTGAAATAAATCCTTCGTTTTGATGAACTCACTACGAAGAATACCTCACGACCGCCTTCTTAAAAATCGTCCTCTTTTCCTTTCCGGGCACCTTTTTGGCGATAAGGATCACCTCATGCGTCCATATTAGTAACTAACAAAATTTATTCTGTAGATATTCACATCATTTGGATGTTAATGATTAATTAGTTCTACTACGAAACAATAGTTGGTATAGGCAGACAGGTAAGTAAAATTGACGGAATTCTAAAATAATTGGAATTTAAGATTCTGGACTGAGATTTGTCATTGCAGAAGGCTTTGTCGGCACTTCTTCAGTTTTTATTTGTCGGCATTCAGAGTGATTAAACTTATATCGAATATCTATTGTGCATTGAACATATAGTCGACACGCATACCTTTAGTTTAGGCTGAAAGACAATGGGAACTTATCCTCATGCGTACGTACCGCATTATGGAAAAAGAACTTGAGGTTGTGAATAATATAAATGGTTTTACCTCGGAGTTGATGACACAACCATGTCTTCACTTTCTGGACACAATCATTTGTAGCTATGAATCAAACTTCAGTTTTATCTAAGTCAATTATGATGAGGGGAATTATATAATTTTCCTTCAAATTATGCTATTGGTTTTCAATATGAGAAATTCAGGCATATAGCGTCAAATTGTGAATCTTGTAATCTGCCCGAACATTTAGAATAATTCTAATAACTAATCTTCACACTAACACTAATCGAAGATGATGCCGTCTGATTCAATTTAATGATAGTGTTAGTCTACAGGATGATGTCGAAATTGAGCGCATAAACAATTTCGGTGAAAATTAATTTGAGAAATATGATAAAATTTTGAAAATAGAAACAAAATTGAATAGTGACAAGTTGAATACAAATCTACACTTTATAATACCAATATATCAACAATTAATTGACCACACACTGACATCCTATGAAATATAATTTGAAGAATCTCACATATTTGCAAGAAATGATAGAATGTATATAAGGACACACTGGAAAACGATGGCATCCATTATAAACTGCTGAAGAAATGAACATAAGCAATTTTACACCCGACAGTTTTAAATCACATATGATATCATGAAGAGATTCATCCTAAATTAGATAAAATATTTTATTTTCTTATATCATAATAATGTTTGTTGAATATGAATATGAAACACATTTGGTATTGTATTATATAACATAAAAAATGAGTGGACAAGGTTCCTACCGTGAGTGTCGATGCTGGCACGAAGGTCAACCCGCGCCAAACAATAACATGGGCTTTCATAAGAGGAGACTTCTCTCTTGAGAATAGACATTTAAGTACATTTGATGATAGTAAGAAGTAAGTTCAGTGAGTTCAGCTGCAACAGTTAGCTCTTAGTCAGTCTAAATTTGTATTAGAAAGTACCATGTAGTGAACATTGAAACCGTGTGTCACATTCCGTACCCAGTGTTATGATTCCAACCTTCTGCCCTATGTCTCAGTTCCATACGAAACTTTTACAATAACCCAGCACCGAACCTGTTAACTGATAAGACATGGCGTGCCTCGCAAGTCAAGAAAGGAATCCTTATTGTTCAGATATTATAGTACGACAGTGCCAGTTCTTTCATCAGTTACTATATGGCGATCCTAAACAGTCCCTTCTTCAAGGAAGGCATATCATATGGATAATTATTATGATAAAATGAAGAATTCAATGGGAATTGGAAATGAATATGAAATTGAGGTAGGTATAAAAAAACACAAGTAAGTCAAAATTCAAGTTTTATATATATTAGTTAACACGAATAATGAGATACTCTGTATATCACGATATGTAACCAGGTCTACTGAGCGCGGGGTGGCTATGCCTATCACTACACTTCCTACGAAGGATGTTCTATGATCGAAACTGGCAAGTAGCTGGTGGCAATGGATGATGAAATATTGAATAAACATCAAATGCAGACAAATGGATGAAAACTGTCAGTAGTACGACAAAGATATAACAATGGTCATAGTTAATGTAGTAGAGATAAAAGAAACGACGTAACCTGCGGGTTTGATCCACATATATGGCCTAGGCAGATTGTGGAAATGTCTGAGCGCAGTTATGAAAAGTACTTATCCCGCAAAAGGTATATCTGCAAGATACGTATCTAAACATCGATCGGCGTTCATTCTGGTAGATCGTTGAGATTATCAAATGAATTGTTGTAGAATCTGGGGGATTCACAATTTAATAGTTAAACCAAATGAGCAAATGAAGCAAGTAGGAAGAGATATGGAGAAAGAGGAACCCAAGAAGATCAGATTGGATTACAAAATCACAGAACAATTGAAATTTTCCTCAAAGATTGAATTGTATAAGTAGTAATAATAAAAATAATTACAGAGACAATATTAAAATGAAAATTAGATTACCAAATACAGCAATCAGGTCGAAAATTATTACCAATGAAGTAAAAATTACATTAATCCACCAATTACTGAACATTTTTTCTGCGATATCTATTATATGAATAACAGATAGAACTGAGGGTAAATCGAGCTATAGACAAAAATGGTAAGCCAACTGCTCAAATTTGTTTTACCCTTCCGTGGGAGGTATAATGTGATAATGAGACTTTATCCCTGAGGATTCCTTAACTTGTTCAATTCTAGAGACTGCTCTGTTTCATTGAAACGAATGAAGATTCGATACCGTGACCCAGTAAACAAGGTAACGATATCAAATAGTAGATACTAATGTTATGTGATGTCATTATTATGATATTCAATGTGAAAAGATCTATGTTATTCTGCTACACAATCAAGGAAATGTAGAACTGCATTGGCGATATAGTTGATATTTAATGATATGTACTATATTATTGATATGTTTGAAAAGGGCAAAGGTTCTAGATCCTAGTATGCCCAAAATACAAAATGTGAAACAGTACCTAATAATTTACAATGATTTTAGAAATGGGAACAATTGAACTATAGCAAAATTTTCCGAATTATAACTAGGGAATGTGTAGCGAATGATCAGAAAGAATGACTTAATGTAAATAAAAGGTAATAATTAGTTATGAAGTCAGTAAGTCACTCAAGCAGGACGAACAATAGAACTGCCCACTACCGAATGGAATACAGACATCACACAAGCGACGGGGGTAATGCGTCCATAAAAAAATCACAGCGATTTTTGAAACAGTTAACAGATGTATCCGACACTACATCATCCAGTAGACTATCCCAGATTAGGTAAACCCTGTTAGATATAAAGTTTTGGCGGGATGAGGTTTTGAAATTTTCGGGATGTCAGAATTTAAGGTGAATAGATGTTTTAAGTCGACTGAAAATTAATCCTGTAGAATGCGATAAATTTGTATTAAATCTCCACGAATTCTTCTATCAGCTAGGGAAAGTAAAACAAGTTTATGTAGTGACGTTTCGTGAGGAAGATGAAAAAGACTATGGACCACGCGGGCGGCTTTTCGTTGAACTCCTTCTAAAAGTGGAACTATATAATTTAGAGAAATCAATTCATCACGAATGAATAACTAGAAAAATCAACTATGACATTATTTCCTTAGTAAAAATCAGTAATTACAAGCTATCAGTTAGTATAGTGTATTACTTATATGTGTAAGTGTTCCAGTAAGCTATAGAAGTACACGGATTATAATTCCTAAGGACTCAATTATTCATAACTATGAACCTAAAGAACCTGGTTATCATAAATATTGCTCGCAAGATTATCAAATTGAGAAACAATAAACTACAATTACATTACTAGAACATTTTGGTGAATGAACTGAAATTATATGGAGGAATAATACAAATTGTGAAGTTTCTCTGCTCCCTGATAACATCTCAATTCATATTATCATTGTTCTATTTCGGTATGATAAAAATTTGAAATATTGGGCCCTTTCCTGAAGTCCACATTAATTACTTATTAGATTTCCACTTGAAACTATTTCAAATTCGAACGATGAGAGTAGATTAACTATCTATCATGAGCCAACACACAGACAAGACAAACACATATAGCATAACCATAAAAAACCTCAAATAAGAGGTTATAAATTGGATACATAATATCAAAATCAGTAGAAATTTTCCAACGAGTAGACAGCATAGTATTTTAGTTTTGAACGTACGTAAATGTTGACCATTCACTCATAATCAATAACTGAGCAGAAATATTTTTCAGGATGTCATCGCAGTTACAAGTTTTGCCCCTCTATTACGTAACCAGGTAATTATGTCTCAATTGAGGATGCCACCGTGTGGTGAGACAATTAATTGTTTATATATAGTTATCAAACTGTTACTGTTTTAATCCCATTTCACTATACATTACTACTTCTGAAGGCCTCTAACGAACGAACATGTAGAAGAATATATAATGCTATGAGTATTAACAATGAATGACGAAAATTACAACGGACCTAGGTTGCATCCTTCTCGATGAGTTACGGAGCGTAGAGTGATTTATCCTTGTTGATAACAAATATTGATGTATAAATCGATATGCATACTGGAAATATGTATCTGTGAAGGATTGATTTTGAACAGTCACTTCAATTGGGGAAAATACTGATAGACGGATAATTTCTAATATTCAAATGAGAACAATTCTTTCTTAATTGAAATTTTTTCTTTATTCCAGAGAACTACACAGAAGGGTGCTGAGTTCATTCTGGTAAGTTTAGCTATTAAAACAATTTGTTCCTTGGCATTCATTAATTTACTCCTCAAACATAACAATTTCGATAGTGTGTGAAAAATCGATGAGATAACATCGAATTAATTCTGTCATTATATGCAACTTCTTCGGAAATAAGTCAAACTAAAATATTTGTTTAATCTATTTTCATCTTCAAGTTCGTTTCGGTCTCACGACCATCATCAGAAGACGTATCACAAATAATTACTCGGCATTTCTTGAAACTGATTGTAATAAGCACAAATCGTCTTTATCGCATTTATTATAATATAAAATACCTACGTTGTCAGAAGGAACAAAAACACGAGAAACGTAACTCATCAATTTCAGTCACTAATCCTGTTTTAGTTGGTGATTATTTTTGATACGTCTTCTGATGATGATCGTGAGACCGAAACGTACGCATAGACCAAAATATATTAAACAAATATATCGGTGCGACCTATATTCCAATAAAACACTCAATCGTGAATCATTCTTAATGTCTGAAACGCATGTTTTCCAAATCTTGAATATTTCACGTTGCAGAATATCGAACTTATATGTTCTTTGTTTCTGTACACATCGTGAGTAGCATTTCGAATTCCACTATGATCAGAATCCAGAAGCATCTACATCGACAACCACATTAGTCTGCAGATATTCTTGGGGCTCCTATCCAAAGTAATTCATTGTTGATTATTCGATTTGTTGAACACTGGATGATAGTGATTCCGAAATTTCTGAAGTTTAGTCTTATTGAAATTTGGATTCACAGCGAATATTACGAACTGTCGAAATCGTAATTATTTCACATTGCTTCAGGAATGTCGAAATCTTCATAAAAAATGAACTTGCGATCACGATACTCTTATAAAATACTATCAACGACATTGACATGTTCTGAGTTAATATCCAGTCTAGATGGAATTTGAATGTTTACTCCTCCTATGATGTACTTCACCTAGAGATAAGCTGATGAAAAGTTGTTTCCCAATTCCTAAAGGAACTTCAATCATGTTACCAGAAAAGCATTCTCTTAAAGCTGCTATTATTCCACCAACTCGGTTTTTCAACTTAAATAACCGGTTTTTCGAGAGAGTAGACAGAGCCTGAGCCGTGAATCGAAAATTAATTGATTTGAGTCAAAAACCGATTTTCTTATAAAATTAGAATCTCCAATTCACATTTTTTTGTAAAACCAATTGAAGATCTACTTAGTAGAATGAAAATATGGGAATTTTTCGAAATTGCTTTATTAAGAATGACCGGAAACATTATTTTTCTCAGATTAAGAAGTGAAATTTAAGATATTTCTAGCAAGGTTCACAAACCCATATGAAATGATGAAAAATGTTTTACTTTGCAACTTCTAAATTTCTATAGATTCTCTATACTACAAAAAATTTTGAACTGCACCAACATTTGGATGATGTCAACAAGAATAAACAAAAAATAAAGAAGTCATTCAATTCAGTGCATTAGCCATCCTGAAATACTCATTTGTTTCAATCATCTAGAAATTGAACTGAAGTAAAATTAACGATAATAATAATATATTAGAATTTATAAATGAACTGTATCATATCGGCAACTCTGTGATGAGTGGCCACTATTGAGATGAAATATTCCTGGTCTTACGAAGATAGAGCTGTTCTTATTTATGGAAATTGTTGGAATGAATTCGTTATTAGAATAACCAGCTATGACGTTATTGTGCGATTGATGCGAACAACGTTTAATAATAGTTCCGACTTTGTTTGTCGGATTTGGAGTAACACGGATTCTATAGGGGATAATCTAGTGGAGTGCAAAATTTCACGCCTCATGTTAATATCACTACCAATTTCCATGGAGAATTATAATATATTATTGTTATCGTTAATTTTATTTCAGTTCAATTCCTAGATGAGTAATACAAATCAGTATTTCGGGATGGTTAATGCACTGAACCAAATGGTTTATCAAATTTTTTGTTCATTATTGTTGACATCATTCATATGAAAGTTGGTGCAGTTAACAACAATTTTTGTTGTATAGAGAATCTATAGACATTTAGAAGTTACAAAGTTGGAAATTTTTTCTCATTCCATATGAAGCACTAGTTGGAATATCAATAACTGTCAGAAATGCTTTTCTGTAAGCACGATTAAAGTTCCCCTAGGAATTGTAGTACAACTTTTCATCAGCTTATTTCTAGGTGAAGATAGGTACATTATAGGAGGGGTATACATTTCACCTTCATCTAGATTGGATGTTCACTCAGAACATGTCAATGTCGTTGATACTATTATAGTTGAGCATCGTGATCGCAAGTTAATTCCTTGTGGAGATTTTGACATCCCTGAAGCAAAGTGGATAATGAAGATTCTGGTCCGAATGTTAAATGTCTTGAAAATACCTGAGTATGGATTTAGATAAGCTGTTGATGTAAGTTCCTATACATGCAGTTGACCTTAAAGGAATAATCGATCTCACTTTGTCACTACCTTGAAAATTAACATCAAATATCTCTAATTTCAATTGAAAAATGTATTTCTCCAGGCTTAATCCATGCACTCATTGTTTAATACTTAAGAACCACACAATTTACCCAGAATTTTGGAAGCGCAGTTATCTCAAACCTATATTCAAAAATTGATATCATAATGACTTATAGAACTACATGACAGTATGCAATCAGTCTGATCTTCCAGAAATGCCGGATAACATATAACAAGAAACTTTCTTGGGACTGCAGACACATCATCTCTAATCAACAACATGGATTTAGCCAGGTTGAATCTACTTGTACAAATTTTATTTTATGTCAATATTACATTATAAATGCTTTAGAGAATGAAAAACAGATTGTTGCCATTTATACAGATTTAGCAAGAGCATTTGATCATGTATATCATAAACTATTAATCGCAAAACTGAATGTTACTGGTATAAATGGTTAAGTTCCGAAATGAATTCGATGTTATCTGAATGGAAAAGTACAATATGTTAAACATGGAAACTCCACTTCGATGCCGGTTACATTAACTTCAGGAGTTCCTCAAGACCGATTTTATTCAATTTATTCATCCACGATATAGACAGTATCCTTCAAAGGAGGAAGAATAACAAGTCATTTTGAAATATTTGATATTCCCTTTTACCATACTGCTTAGGGACGAAATGATCCGATTAGTAAAATGATTTCAGACAATAAACACAGTTCCAAAATATACTTCTTTGATATGTCAAAGATCTCATTCAGAAGAGTTGTAAGAACACTGTATCTATATTTTCATGTATAATATATTTTTCATTATTAAATTATTAAGGGAAATAAATATGTCGATGCTTCAGTATACAAAGGAGCCGAAACGCCGTTGATGAGTCCAGGAATTATCCTGTATGTTCTGGGATATGTCTAGTTAGTTTCTTAGTTAGGAATCATAGCAATTCGACCAGTAGTTACTAGCGTTCCGTATTTGATCTTCTTATGGAATACTTATATAACATGCTGTAAAACGTGTTCTACAAGGATGGGTTTGAAATGAAAGATTCTGGGGTTTCAAAGCCTCCATCAACATAAAACTATATTTCGTGTCTTCAGACGTTACATCTCTTAAACAATCATTACACGAAATTACCTATGAATTGTTTCGCAATATCGATAGAATATACTGATTCACGGCCAATTTTCTATGATAAAGATATTGGTTACAAGCAAGTGTTATGGCCCACCGGCATTCAATTTTTCAAGAAGTGATATTCCCTTAGAATCTAAGGATATTCCATTCGAATAATTTAAATTCATTTCTGTACTCCTTAGGTATTAGTCAGGCCGTACATCTGAGGAACACGCAACATCTACGTCGCCACAATTTCTACGTAACATTTTCGCTCGCAATAAATGTGTCATGTACACGCACATAGAACTCACACCATTTCATTTATAGCTGCAAAGTGACAATGTCGGCATCATCGTCAGATGATGAACATTTTTCAATATGGTAATTGATGAGAAATGAAGACATTACTGAGTTCACCCCTTTAATGAAGATTGCATAATTTTTGGTAATTTCGAAGTTTCGCAAACATTTAAAGTCTGACGAAGAATAGTTTCATTCATGTCATCGAATGTCATAAAACACATACAAATTATTTTTGGATTTAACGGTATAGCAAAACAAAATACACACTACGGGGAGTGCATATCGGCTGAAGAGCGTTTACTGATAACTTCAATCTATGTACATCATCCTAGATCAGAAATAACGTATTCTTATAGTAGCTAATCATGGTAAATTTTTGTTTCAATATGAATTCCGCTTTAAAGTAGCACGACTGAATGTCAACGGTCTGCCATCATAGGTGGCATCTTCAAAATAGGCTTGAGGTTTGAACTGAAACTGAGTCTTCTGGTCCATGTCATAGTATTTATTTTTTGAGAATTTTACGCTGCATGGCTCACTGCTTTTGTTCCGGTGGTTGCTTTTTTGTTGTTAACCTCGCCGTTGTGTAATCAAGTGGAATTTTCAGGGATGAGTTTTCAAATGTCGACAAGGTGATATCCTGAGTGATGGTTCAGATTAGTTAGATTACCTTCCAATCATTTGGAACAATTCTGCTTTGCAAATAACGTTAGCAGCAACCATCGGAACAGTTTCAGTTCAAGCATAAAGCATGCTCTGAAGTTGCCACCTGTAATGATTGGCGCAACAACGTGGGCATCGGGTATTGCGACTATGTTGTAGAATTCATGTAGGAGCCACTAAGTTTCAAGAATAGCTGTCCGTGGAACTCTACTATCCATAATAATTTTTGTATCATTATTTTTTTGAAAAATTTCAACTCTACCTTCTGACTTTCCTTGAGCTAGTCCGATAGTTTTCCTCCAATGCAAGTTGGTACTTTCTCAATTTGTTCCAACTCAGACAACACTAGAAAAATAAAATAGGAAACCAAGATTTTCGGCTTTTTCGATGTGACTTGAAAATTAAAAATTATGTTGGAAAGTTCATACTTCCACGTGAATGCCCCTTTGGTTACCCAACTTTTTCCCTGTTAAAACCAAAACTGTATCTAATACCTTCCACGATATCTCATAATGATAGACATCCTTATTTCGGACACACTGTATAATATCAACTCTCTTGAAGATAATGTTTCCATCGTCATTTTCACATCCACCATTCCTGTCATCTGTAACGGAAATGAAAATAGAGAAATCTTTATCACTATTCTCGTATTATGAAATTGTCATTGATAGTAACACCACTATTCACACTCATTTCGGGAAATGAATGCATTTAACTTCCTACGGTGTATTGAAAAAAATTAAAAATTGCCAATTTTGAAGTTGCGTCTAAGTGAAGTGAATTTTTCCCAAAAATCGTTGGTTAATAAGTTTTTCACAAAACACCGGAAGAGATCTCTTTTTGTTTGAAGGGTAAGAAGTAGGGAGGACGGTTTTTGAACATTTCAAAACTTGTACCTTGTAGGTAAGCCCTGAAAAAATGTTTCATTGAATATAATTTTCTACAAAATGCATATTTTTCGAGTTTTACGCGACAATCGTTCCACCGGCTTCTTTTTTAATGGGTAAAATCAATCCTTTTCAATGAAATTCATTATAAAGGTTATTTTCGATCACTAATTATTAACACGTCATTGAAATTCCTCAGTTCGGAATAGCAGATCCAGAATGGCGACATATTAATGATGACTTTTACTTCAAAAATGGAATGAAGATGTTGAAATCATTTCTAACCAGTCTTCCATTTGGAGTTTTGCTGAAAAACTTGCATAATATTCACACCTGGAAGGGATTAATTTCCCGAAAAAATTACTGACTTGGAGTAATCTGCGTACTAACTTGTTTATCTCCACATAAGATGTTTTTTGCACTTCATTAACATCGATATCACGTATAAGTGGAATATCGAAAATTTTTTCCCAAATTCTGCATCGGTATCATTCTCTCTGTCAGTGTTTCACACCAACTGCTCTTCCTTCGGGTATCCTTGAAATCATAATAATAAATGTGGAATCAACATTATTTTAGTTTTCATAAGTTGATGATGATAAGGAAGAAACCATGAATTATAGATCATAATACCCTGAGTCATAAACTCTGCATAAACATCATCCTCTGCGATTTTATGTATCAAGGAATATGAAAATGTTCCCTCTATTATATGATATAGTATTCGTCATCATTAGAATTAGTATTGTTATGAACATAATTTTTATAACTCGAGTTTAGTTGAAACGAGTACTAAGTTGGACATTAAAATGTGAGTAAGACAAAAAATTTACAATATTATCTATTTATAACCAATATTTTCACAAGGATGGTAACTGCATACAACTACAGGATAGGTGAATATTTGAGGGTGAGATAGATTTGGCAGAACCTGGATTGGAATGACATAACGGAGAATTTATTGTGAAAGTTCTTGATTGGGGTTCCCAAAAAAAACCTAACCTAACTTAGCCAAACTTATTGTTTTAATTAATCTAATTCTTAAGCAAAAAACTACGAATCTCCTCCCAAATACTCTTCATTGGCACTAATACATTCTGCCAATCTATCTCTTGTTCCACTGCTCAAGACATATATTAAATTCATCTGATGTCATGTCTGACAGCGCCTCTGTTCTTTTTTCTTCACATCAGCAATGTCGGCAATGTTTTTGTTTAATATCTCTTTTCATCCGGGAAAACAAAAGAAAGGAGTTGTGGGCAAGGTCGAATGAATGGGTGGCACAGAGGTTATGCTCATATGCAACCTTGTTTTTGTTCAACAGTCAACAGTCGGGGCACGACTTCAGCAGCTACCCTTTTCATCCTAATAAATCTTCCAGGAAAATTGTCGGAACTGAACTCCAAGTCATTCCAATCACCTCCACAACTTCTTCAAAGGTGCGTTGTCGATTTTTCAAGATGATTTCGCTGATTTATCATTGGTTCGGGCAGTGAAAGGACGACCAGAGCGAGGTTCGTAATCGACTGTCATTTCACATCTCTTGATAAGGGAGAATCACTTGAGTTCTTTCAATAGCATCATCCTTGTAAGCTGTACTTCATTTCAAGAGTTTCTGTAGCAAAATGCAAGTTTCTCGAACAATTCAGGAATCAGTAAAATGTGAACATTCGTTCAAAGAATAATATAATAAAGATAATAGTAATATTTATCCTGCGAAAATTCAAATTAGACCGACAAAAGTTGAAATTGGTACGACCATTTATGATTTCGTCAAATCTTTGAGATTTTATGAAAAATGCACGATCTGTTCATGGTTCAAGCATTTTACGTCTCGGTCAGGAAGTGCTTGGTACCTGCTCCCATTAAGATTTCCAAATAATCCATCTACTTGCTCAACAAAAGCAGTTGTGGCCGAAGACCTTCATTGAAGTTCACCTGTGAATGAATGAAGCAATTCAATTTCGTATTCTTCTTAACGATTTCCTTAAAATAAAATTATCAAAATGTACGCTGTGGCTCACTGCTAAATAGGGAAATGAGAAAAAATTCGTATTTTCAGAATTACATGTAGAATTGAAACCTGAATTTCAAACAATGGAAATCTCAATAGAGTATTCGATTTACGTACAGGTCAAACCTCAATTTAAAAAGTGTAAAAAAAATTGGTAGAACTACGACCCACGACATACTGAGAACACTCCACATAAACATTCATCACACTGAAGTCAAAAATTGAAGTTATATTTTCATCTAATCTGAGAATCCCAAATCTATCATCGTCGAATTCCAATCGAAGATAAAGCGAGATAAAATTTTAGCAGAGGTCAATACAAAAAGACTGAGCTATCCTGACAAGAGACAACCAGGTCCCGTCATTGACAACATATCAAGAGGCCTCTTCAAATGAACATCTGACAACAAACATCAAACTTCTAAAAAAAGCTAGAGATATGTCCAAATCGAACAACTATAAATATATTTGGGTGCGTAACGGTAGTGTCTTCGCTCGAAAAAATTACTGGTACAGAGTTTTAAGAATCATTACTGAAAGTGACGTCCAAGAAATGACTTGAATTATCACTTCCTCCACAACCAAATGCATATGCATCTTTGTTTTTCGATGGAATTAACATTTCGATATACTATCAAAACGTTCGAGGTCTCAGATCTAAAACAAACACTATCCACAAAAACTCGCTAACCTTTGATCAAAGTGCGATATGTTTGACCAAAACATGGTTGAACAACTCTATATTCAGTTCGGAAATAATTTGTGATTTCTTCAACGTTCATCGGAGGGATCGTGAAACAACTTAATCTTCTGAATCAGACGGTGGTGGTGTCCCGATAGCCGTCAACAAAACCTTTAACAACTACGCTCGAAATTCCTGGAATCCAGGTGCTGAAGATGTATGGGTGACCTTTACCTCAAACAACAACAACAACGAAACGCACATCGGATGTGTTTACATACCTCCAGGTGAATGCTCATATCTCGAATGCTTCTACACGAAACTAATTGATATAATCCTATCTGATCCTGATGACATTTTTGTGATTTGTGGGGACTTCAACTCTCCGAATATAAAATGGTTGCTAGACCGCATCAATAATATCTGTAAGCCTCATAACTTTTTTGATCAATACTCAAAATTTTTGATAGACTCTGTGTCTTTCAACGAGCTATCGCAATACAATTACTTCACTAATTCGTCTGGTTACACAATTGATCTGGTCTTCAATAACATATTCATTCACTATAGAGAATGTGGACCTGAAAATCTCACCATTAGATCCAGAAGACAAAAATCATAACACCTCAGTATTTTCTGTCGATATCCATAAACGGTTATTACCCTATAATAACTACAAACATAACTGTTATGATTTTTGTGAGCTATTGAAATCAGAAATATCTAGAATTGATTGGAATAATTTGTTTAACAACTCGAATAGTGAAGAATCAACTGAAAAGTTTTATAACACTATGTATTCCATAATCGAATCTCTTGTACCGAGAAAACCAAATGTTCACAAGAGATATCCTTCATGGTATTCATACAGTATGATAAAAGTCATAAGAGAGAAGAGAAAGTATCACGGATTATGGAAAAAGCACAATGATCAATTTGACTACTCATTATTCAAACTACTGCGTGGTCGTTCAAAATTTTTAATTGGAGAAGATTACAAACACTACATCAATAATTGTGATACCACTATCATATCCAACCCAAAACATCTTTGACAATACGTGAAATAAAAAAAAAACAGTACTACCTCAATTAACACGTTGAGAAATGATGACAGGTTAACTACAAGCCCTGATAAAATTTGCAAAATATTTTCTGAATATTTCTTCCAGGCTTTCAATCCGAGAAGGATTATTCCAACTCATAACGCAACACATAAAGAATCATATACCAACATGTCTTCTCATAACATTTCCTTACAATCTATGCTTCAAAAACTCCAAAATCTCCCAAATAAAGGAGCGGGACCAGATGAGCAACCAACAACATTCCACAAGAGCTGTGCTGAATATATCGCATTAGCACGTTACATAATCTTCAACAAATCCCTCGAAGAGGGTGTATTTCCGTCAGTATGGAATAAAGCTCTCATAATTCTGATCTCAAAATCTGGCGAACAATTTGTCAAAAACTATAGACGAATTCCAAAACTGTTAATCATAGCAGAAATTTTTGAATCTTTTATATTTGATAACCTGCTCTTTGACGTTAAAAACATAATTAATATTGATTAACATGGCTTCATGGAGAAAAGATCAGTTGACTCAAACCTATTCACCTAAACCGAGTATATCCTGCATAGCCTCAATAACAAACACCAAGTTGATGCTATCCACACCGACTTCAGCAAGGCTTTTGATAAGATCGATCACTCAGTTTTGCTACTGAAGCTCTCTGGGGTCGGGGTAAATGACAATCTGCTAAATTGGTTTGAATCTTATGTGACTGATCGTTGTCAAGCGGTAACAGTCGGTAATGACAAATCATAATATCGTCAAATCACCTCTGGAGTGCCTCAAGGATCACATATAGAGCCACTCTTATTTAATATTTATATTATTGATATATCCCAATGCTTTTGATTCGCCAATTTCTTGATTTTTGCGGATGATCTAGAAATATATCATTCAATTTCTGATGTTGACGACATCACGCTAATGCAGCAAGGTATCAATAACTTTTATGATAACTGTGAGGGAAACAGTCTTCGTCTGAATTTGGAAAAGTGTCCCCACATTTCGTTTGGACGCGTAAAGAGCAGTCTGAATCAATCATATCAAATATCTTCCCATCCCTTACAAACTGTCACGGAAATAATATCTGATTCCAAAATGCTTTTCGATAAACATATATTCAGGTTTCTAAAAAATCTTATAAAATGATAGGTTTCATAATGAGACCTTGACCTGAATTTGAGAACATTCAGACTCTCCGTACTCTCCATATGTCATACGTCAATAGTGTTTTGAGTTATGGTTCTGTAATATGAAATATTCATAGATAATATCAATCAAAAATGCTTCCCATCCAACTTCAATAATCGTATCTACATTCGGAATGAACTGAATATATTGACACTAGCGGATAGAAGGTGAATTTCAGACGTGAAGTTCCTCTTTAAGGTCATAAATAATCTTTGATTCGCTTGCTATCCTTAGTAACATTTATCTCAATGCTCCCACATATATTACTAGGCATCAGCATCCATTCCGTTATGAACAATCTCAGACAAATTATGTAATATGCAACATATTACAATACGCTATCAAATTCTATCTCTATTGATATTTTGCTTACTCTTTTTCAAAGTTTTCCTACATCTTGAAAAAACATTTTTTTGCTTCACAGACTTGATTGGTAGTTATATTGTATGAATGTATAAGTGTGTTTTTCATTTTGTTTCATTTTGTTTTTACACTACATGTACTCAATTCATTTCTTGAATTGCTTATTGATTTTTATATCTATCACGAATTTTGTAACTATTTCAGAATTCGATAGATTCACTACATTCATAAATTACCTATCTGTGGATACTATTTCCGGGTTAGTCCCGTTTGTATTCCTCCTTCTTGAATAAATATATACGTCAAGGCCGGCCATTTCTGTTTGCCGCTTCTCAATCACTCTTGAATGAATGCTGCACGGCACTGCATAATGAAACACACCAAAAAACTCTTTTGGAATATTTGTCGAGCAAAACGAGAATAAATAACCGAAAACAAATATACAAAGGGTGTGTAGCAGTAATGGCGGTGTGGTTGCGTCATGTCAGTCTGTCAAGTATAATTCCGAAGCTGGCGTACTCTAGCAATGTCTCTTCCTGATGTCATTAATTCATGTCCCTCTGGTACGCAGTTAAAGAAATTGAGCTACATAATTGAATTACTGGATATAACGAAAAGAGAGGAGAGCAAATGTTCAGCCAATAGAATCAGTTCTATCAGAATAGGATTAGGTTTTCTATACAATTCTCTCTGCTGACGCTATATCGGTTAATTCAGCAAACTCTGATATACTACATAGTGGTCAAGTCACCGACCGCTAGTTACAAGACACCAGTGCCCAAATGTGAGAAATAATTATATTTTTAGGCTGTCGGAACGTCGATGCGCAGTATCATCCCGCGCTTTGTATAACCCCACCTTCCTTTACGTCTACTCCTTGATGCCAAAAGACTCGAAGTACGTTACTGCCAAATTTCATTTCGCACCCTTTTCAAGAAAATACGACTTTTCCTTTATTCTGCAGGTTTCTGATGTTCATTCGTTAAATTATCTAATTTGGTAGATTTTAATAACTTAGTTATGGCATTACTACGATGATTTGAGGACGATTTAATTGTTTAATGGTGTCTCTAACGAAAACTGATTCGTAACATCTCTATAACAAAACGGAATGTACGAAGATAAGGATTAATGAACATCCCGTTATATAGCATATATAATGTAGACGAATCCTCCTCCGTGAGTAGATTGTTGGACGACGAAAAAGAAGACTGCAGTTGCGCTACACCAGACAACAAGTAAATTTCCATTGGAACTCATATGTTTCTATACGCAACATACACTCAGAAGGAGTAGTCATCTATCACGAACCTGATATGACATCCGAGGTTAGTTACCGAAAATGCGGGATGGTATGCGTAGCCGTTCGATGTCGATGAAGTGTCCTTTCCTATGATTTACTTGGACCATCCCAGACAGTTTACTGTTGGAGCAATTAATTAATCCATTCTCACAGGTGAGATCTGAATACGTCATCGTCATAGTATGAAACTGAATCATATCTTGAATATGGCAGTTTAGATTCATCAGATCTTGTGTCACAGACAATATGTAAATGTGAATTATGCCGTCATTACAATACAAGGAACGATTTAGAGAATAAACTGTTCATTCAAGATACTATGGAGCGATATGAATCTTTAGTTCATAACAAATTCTATTCAATATTGGCAACTTGGTTGCCACAGCTTGATACATCTACAACTGTCAAAAAAAACTTTCTGACAGGAGAAGGTATTCCGAATGGAGATCGCTATGAAGATGCCATGCCTGAATACAATCCACTTCGACTTCAAACCGAATTACAAGATGCCAAGTAGAAATTCCGCAAAACTCCTGATGAACTGTTAATCCGTAAACAAGCAGTCATTACAAATTCTCAGGGAGTCTTCATTATCATGACAGAAGGAACATTGTTAGAGAGCAACAATCCATGACATCCTGACGCAAAAACCTGGGCATCGTACACCCTTCTGTTGACGACAGTATAACATGAGTGGAATACAGGAAGTAAGCCAATGATGTTAGATTTAATGGAGCACCAGGTATTTTCCGAACATAGCCGGTCAAATCCAAGTAAGTGACTGGAATAGATGGTACACCAATGCAGCCGCCGTCGAATAGAACACAATAATCGTACCTTTCTGCATTCACAAAATTATGACTATATGTGTGGAAGATTTTAAAATAACAAAAAGTGGATTAAGTGTGAGTCGAACTGTAGAATTCTTGGCTTAAGGGGAGTTTGCGATATTGAGAGAGCGAAAATGACAGAGGAAGTGCATCTATCAGCGCCGTTCCAGACAGAAACTTCAATACTATCCAGGTAGAAGTTTCATATTGTATAACGACACTATACCATATCGAACTCAGGTTCTCATAGTTTGTATGGTTTGAATAAAAGTTTAATATTAGAAGAGCAGCTTTAATCGTGAATTTTTCCAATCTTTCCTATGAATGGAATTCTTAAAATTTTTAATTATTGAAGAACTCATCTCTGAAGGATATAGAAAAAATAACAATGGAAAAACCTTATCATGATTTCGTTTATATATGGTGAAAATCATAGCGGCCGACCCATTACGAAATTCCATCTTCAATGGCTAATTCTATTATTTTCAGAAGTCAAAATCGTAAGTGAGGGGAGTTTATATGTTTTGTTGTGGCATTATTATTTTCAATGAACCTCACCTTTGCAAGAATCACGAAATTGTGACTTTTTTACTTATTATTAACATATTCAATTCATGACCATTTTACTTTATATGCAAAATATGTGAATAATTGATGAAATTATTATTAAGAAGGTATTGCAAAAATTCCCGGCCCGACTACAAAAGAAAATTAAATCTTATTTTTCGATATCATCCTCATTAGCATAAATGCACATATTACATCGTTTTATCAACAGATTAATACCCCTCAAAGAATATTCCTTACGTTTGTTTTCAATACGTGCTCGAGTTGCAACCTTCACCTCTTCGTCATCACTGAAATGGCGTTCCCGAAGGTCCTTTCCCAAATTACCGAACAGGTAATAGTCACTGGAGGCCATGTTCAACACCACAGTCCCGAATGCGCCTTGCGTGATTCCGACACTAAGTTCGATGCTGGAGCTGAACTGCTAAGATTTATCTGGGAACTCACCTAACTTCCTTTTGTTTTATCAACATTTTGACCTACTGCGATTTCTGAATTCAGAAGCCAAAAACATTTTGCGCTTGCCTCGTAGGAATGTTCTGACAGGTATGTGCTTGAAATCTTCTTTCCGCCCGTAGTAAATTGAGTGGAAAAAGTACAATGAAACTGCACCCAGTCTGCCTTTTATATAATGTACCTACCATTATATAACGCTCAGCTCAATTTATGAATTCCGTTTTTCTGAGTTATCCTTTTTTGATTTGGAAGTATTATAACTATATAAAGGTTTGAACGAGACTTGTTGATTCTGGTTGACATATAATACTGTATGTCAAACATGCAAAGTTTTTAAATGATTTATTGTTCGTAATTTCAGGATATACTGAATTTAGGACTAAATCATATTAGTATTATAGCCATCAATGTTGCTATATGTACTACATGTTTACGTGAACAACTTGAAAAATTGGAATGAAATCAAACATAATTTCAGAGACTCCCAAATAAATATCGGAAATGAAAAATATTTGTGTATTAAAGAAGGATACAATTAATTCGTCGATCATTTTGGAAAAATTGACTTCGAATCGAGTCATAGATGAATTTTAACATAACTACAGTCTTATTAGTAAAACATAAGTAAATAGTAGATCAATTTGTTCACTGGATGCATTCAGAGGAAATTAGGTGTAGTGGAGCTCCATTCTGTTATTTCCTGGAAACTCCATTCGGAATTCCTTCCCGATTAAATGATGATTAATTTCGTTTTATATAGGATCTATCGACGTACAAGCTCATAAACAAACTCGCTCTCAAATAATAGCAGTATCACATCAACATGGCAAGGGTTTTCCTTGTGCTACTTTGAATAATATATGTATTTACATGAACATCATCGTCGTTGTCGACCGTCGTGTTACCCTCAGTCAAGTTGGCGCCTCTCTGCATTCGTTAACGGCAGGATATTTATTTCCGTTCTAGATTCTTCTCTCATACGGCCTATTCTGGCCATCAGCAAACAAAACATTGTGTTGCCTAAGACATATTACCTAGTATGTGACCTCTCCCACGTGAACAAGCGTTAATTCGTTATATAAATTGTTCATGTCTTCGTTCATTGTGTAATTAAATATCCCCTGATGTTGCGTTATATGTAATTTACTGAACATTTCCGTTATAAACAGTTTCACATTGAGAAGACTCATATCCATTTTCATTCTATAAAAATTCCGACTGTTGGTGGAAAGTTAGTAATGATATGCAAATTTTTACCACCAAAATATTTTCCATAATACGACATATTTCAGATTCCCTACTGAGTAATTACAAAATTATGAAATTACTTGAATTTGAATTGATTTGTTCCCCACAGACCACTCATGATCACATGTATCTGAGAGTTGTAATAGCGATGTTTCATTTTCAGAAGCATAAGCCATTCTTGGGATATGATCCAGAGCTGCTTCCGAATATGTATCAGCTCACACGATTATTTCAAAGTGCCTCGTTTGCAACATGTTTGATAAGGGGAATTTTGTTATAAATTTGAGAAGTAAGAAAGTAGAAGAAATTATTTGATTATTTCTCAAAATTTCTAAATTGATCAGATAGCAAGAGCGTTGCCATGGTTTTCCACACCGAGGTTTTTTTTCGTACCGTCTCCTTGTTTCAAGAGCCTGCATCTCAGATATGATACACTATTTTGATCACTCAACGACAATGATCATCACCTGACATAAGGTCGGTGAAGCAACAACCATATAATACGAATCGCAGATTATTTGCCTTTGTTGATGATAAAAATAGAAATAAGAAGATGGCGTTCTCAAAAGTTTGTACTGCAATTCCGGTACTGAGGGTACTCAAAACAAAAAACTAGTATAAAACGTTACTGGTGATCATCGGCAAAATTCGGAGAGAAGGGGCTTTCGCTCAACGAATAAATTACCGAAGGCGAAAAACAAAGTACACAGATGATTTTGAACCAAGAGTTGATGCGTATCATCTTCTGGCCGGTCACTTGATAATATGTGAGGAAATATAAGTCATTCAATATTGCAATAGCAGATCGAAGAACATATCATACTTGCTCTGCTTTCAGGCAGATTATATTGCTATGTTCCACTCATTCTCACTCATCACAACCATATCACGCTTCGTCCTTTTGATCAGCATCCTAACCAGTTTTGTCTCCATTATTACCAGAGCAGCCTCATATTCCTCAATATCCTCAACTTCATCACTTTACTCAAATTTTAAGGTCGGCTAGCTCTAGGTACCAATACCTTCCTGGCAAACATCTTCAATCAGTCTCCGATTATGCGATGGTATCAGTGTCGTACCCAACCTACCTATGGTTGTTGTAGTTTAGTTATTACAAAATGTTTGGAAGAATGCAAAATATTGAACTCAATAATCCGCTGATTGTGTTCTCTTAACGCCAATGACAGTAAAGTGACTTTCTATGACTATGAACTCGACACATAATGTTAGCGGTTGACATCGGCTGAAGATCTGAGCTAGCTGATGCCGACTTCACCTTGTTATTTTCGGACTGTTTCTGCCTATTACCGTATGTCCATACAGCACAGATATCTATTACATAATCACCAAGGATATCCAAGATATGTTAAATATCCAAAAAAATCCTATCAACTATTAATGGATGTCACAGTAATATCCTTAAGAATTAGTAGCTGTAAACATATCTAATGGATATTTCGATCATCTAGTGGATGTCCTAAGCACTCAAATAAACTATACTCTATCCATTAGATGCCTCCCTAATATCAATATCATGGTTTATAGATATTAATGATATTCAGAGCAGATTGAAGCATATTTGTCTACCAGATGTCCACTCTTGAAGGTATATTCCTCTCATCAGGTCGATATATATGAATTTTTCAGAGTGAATTAACGAAATCGTGCTTCGAAGAATCTGGGCTCTGAACTGACCTGCAGGAAACATCTCGAACATCAAGTGAAGGAGGCTTCTGCGTCCTTTGGAACGTGCGGAAGAACTTTCAGTTGCACATGGAGAATATAGCCCCATATCCTTCATTGAACCTCCAATCACCTATGCCGCAGTTGTTTGATGGCCAGACACGATGACTGCTATGTTCCAACGCCCTCTATATCGACTGCAGCGGTCTACTTGCATAGGTGTCAAGAGTGGTATGAGGTTGGTTCCAACGCGGACTCTTAAGATCTCGCTGGAATATCACCTCTATACTCATTCAATGAAGTTGAAGCCATGAGAATGGCGTTGAGTTTAAGAGGCCTAAGTCATTGGACAGAAACTCATCGCTATCGTGGTCTAAGTGCCCCATACCATGAATGAGGCAAGATACCATAATTTCAGGTATCTGTCTCATGTCTCTCAAAATCCTCATCCACGATAGAAGTCCTAGATAGTTCCGGCTTCGAGAGAAAAAATGTACCATATAAAGCACTATATGAGGTACTAGGCGAGAACCGCAGTGTTTCACAGGCGGAGGTCTGCGAATTTTTGACTTGGACCTCAAAAAAACTTCTGAAGAAACTGTATAAATAGGAGTATGTATATCTGCATAGATAGCCAGTCGTCTCTGGAGACTCTTAGGTCACACAGAGTAGCATCAAAACTAGTCAGAGATTGCGGACATGCACTAGCTGAATGAGCCAGGACAAAAAAGTTCAACATATCTGGTTCTCAGGACACAGTGGAGTTGAGGGAAATGAGATGGCCGACAACATGGCGAGGCAGGAGTCGTCTGGTGCCCATGTTCGGCCAGAGCCAAAGCTCGCTTCAACTTGCATGAGGAGTCTCACCCTTTGAGATCAACGTGATGGGAAACATCGAATATGAAGCTGGCCAAGTTCCTGGTTAAAACGCCTGTGCCTATGCCGTCGAAAAAACTCTTTCCTCTGAACAGAACAGACATGACTGGACATCTTAGCAAACATCTTCATATATAGGTTTTTCAGGTGACCCTATATGTAGGAAATGTAGAGAGATAAAAAAAAACTGCCTGACACAAACTATTGGAATGCGCAGCTTTGACATTGCTCAAACAGCTCTACTCCAGCGGAGCAGAAGTGCTTCCAGAGAGAGGAACTTATGCAAGCCAGCGTAAGGAGTATTCTGGGTTTATTGGAGCCCTCACTTGAAGAGCTAGAATGAAATAGGCTACGATTCATGGGACATATAATGTTCCCAATTCAGCTATCGTCAGGCAACTTTACTTCGGCGAAGCAGAACTGCTTCCAGAGGAAGTTATGGAAGCCAGCGTAAGCAATTTTTTGGGTTTCTGGAGGCCTTTACTCAAAGGATAGAATAGGCTACTGATCATGTGGCATATAATGTGCCCAATCCAGCTACCTGAGTGCATCATGAGGGTACACACACACACCTGCCATTTTCAGTTGATGATGAATTACGTTGCTGAAATCTTCAGTCAAATGTCAACATCCATATTGTTGTTGCAGATGTTTGAAGCAAAGCTACATTTTCATGAAAATCAGATCATGGCATACTTTCTTCTTAAAATCGTAAATAGCATCAAGAATTCAGATAAAATAAAACTCATGTGTAACTTGAAAATAACCTTCATAAGCCAATGCAGACGGTTTTGAAAGGGGAGTATGAATTGTTTCAGCAATACATGTATAAGTACTAGGTGTAACGTAGGATGTGAACGGTACATTAGGAGGAATTTCACTAAATGTAGAATGTTGATATAAAATTATAAATGTCGTTCTAGCATCTTCGCTCGAATCATCATTATGTCATTACATCTCTAATACTTTCAATTTCAAAAATTGAATTTTCTTTTTTTTTTTGTTGAAGTTGCTTTGGAAATAGCCTAAGCTGTGAATGGAAATCTTCTCCGCTCCTTCTTCTATACGATTCCTGCTCATCGTTGTCATCATTACTTGATAGAACTTTTTCCCTTTTCACTTTCCACAGTTTTTGGATTTTTATTATCAGTGTTCAAGGCCACTTGCTTCTTCACCAATCTGAATTTTGGTTTTGCGGTTCCATAGGAAGCTAAAATATATTATTCATTATAATATGATATCCACATAAGCTGCTGCTAATTTACATACAATAAGTTCTCAAAATCCTGACTGAATGCAGAACCTTTTCGAGATTCTTCACATTGTTCAACTGATCTTTCATATATTTTTTACCTTTAATCCAATTTTTGGTACCTGCTGTACTCCATCATCAAAGACAATTATGCATCATTCTAAAGCGGCTATGTGCAAGCATGTGCCTATGAATAGAAGTGGGCAGGTTAAATCATAATTTTTGTAGAATACACTATAACATGTAATAATAACACTCAAAGTGTGTCATATTTATAATATATGATAATGAAAATAAACTAACGTGTATTAAACTTTTGGCTTCTGGATGGATGCCGCGGTACAATAGCACGACTTTTTGTCAACCATTACAGGTGGCATCTTCAGGAGGGCAGGCTTGAGGTTTGTACAGTTTCAATTCAAGCCTAAAGGATGCCCCATTATTCAAGCACCAGAACTGCTCTGAAGATGCCACCTGTAATGGTTGGCGAAACGTCAGCATCAAGTCAAGCTATTGTGACGCGGAATTCATCTGGAAGCCAAGAATTTTCGAAATTAGCTGTCCGCGGAAGTCTACTATTCTAGATAACGTAATTAATTTGAATAAGTACAATATTGAAATAATGTTATAGAAACTTTCCAAAGTATTATCTGATCATGAATACCTTATAAGATCAAACTTGAACAATGTGAACAATTTAGTTTGTAGGTAATTAGAAACAAATGAATATATGCATATACTCATTTATTCGCAATGACGCCGGGTGAGAATGCACGTGGATTCTCGTATCCCATTTGTGAAAACAAAACTAGTTGATATGACGATACAATGAAATGTGTGACCTGTGACAAATTTACTCACTTAAAATATTCTGACTTGAACTTTGAAAAGTTCAAAAAATTGCGTGAGATTAAGTGTGCTGTAAAGTGGAATTGTTCTCGATGTGTAAGTGTGATGGAAACTCATGTAAATAGAGATTGTGGAAAAGCAACCATTCCAGCTCAGACAAAATGTAGCTGTAGCAATACTATGGAACGAATGAAACAAGAAGAGTACATAGAGCTTAAAAAATACATGAAGCCATTAATAAATGAACTTGAAATTAAATCAAACAATAACTTTCAAGATCTCAAGGGAATTGTAATGCATGATAATAAATATACAGATGAAACATCTAACCGAGGTAAGGAATATTCTAACAAAGAATGACAACACTGGCTTGAAAACAAAGATAAATCCCACAAAATCAGCTCATGATGAATCGACGTAGAAAGTTACTAAATCGCCACTAAACAAAAACGTCGTACCTGCGTGTATCTCACTCCAAGAACAATACAATACAGTCATGAAAGATATCATAAATTTGGATAAGTGCTATGATCAATTATTACATATAGATTAACCTCAAGAAGAGTTATCGCAAAATGACGATGAAACTGGACAAGTGTTGTAAGAAAGCCGCAGAAATCAAAAAGTTTAAGTACTTCTCAAGTTCTGAATAAGCAAAATGAAATTCCCGGTAAAGTTAGAACGAAGCCAATTTGGGCACTTCCTCAAACACAAACACTTACAAGTGCACCAAATGTATGCTTATCTCATGTACCTATTACTGGACTTAAACCTCGTACGACTGAAAAAGATATGAAAGACTTCTTAAAGCAAATAACAATGAACATAACTTGTGAAAAAATGAAATCCAAATATCCTCACATATACTTATCGTTTAAAATTTCATTTCCAAATCACTATTCAGACAATATAATGGATCCTACATTGCGGCCTGGAAGTGTTGCAATAAATGAGTTTTTTTTATGAAACGCCCGACGCCTAAACAAGGACAACAATGAAACACGGTGGTTCCTGCATCTATGTTCCGCGGAATCAAGACTTCAGTAAAATAACAAATGTCAACGATTTCAATGTTGAAGGCAACATCGAAAGTTGCTCAGCTGTAAGTCTATGGAAGTCCTGATTATTTGCTTATACAGTTCTCCCTTAGGCTGTTTTCTTGGCTAACATCCTTGACTATAGTTTTGAAGTTTACCATAAATATAGAATCTTCCTCTGTGGTGATTTCAATATAAATTTCATATGTAACGATAAAAATATATCTATATTTAATGATGCAATTGAATCACTTAACCTGAGACAGCTTATATATACATCTACTAGAGTCACAAAAATTTCAAGAACACTTATAGATAACGTCTTTACAAATCTTGCTCGGGATGTAGAATGTCGTGTGGAAAATCGGATCATCACGGCCAAATGGTGAACTACGATATTGAAGGTGAAAATAAAATTTCATCTCCAAAATTTTATAAAACACTGTACAGAAAGTCTAAGCTGGAAACTTCCAGAAATATGCTAGCAAGATAAGATTGGGGAAATGTATATAATTGTGTTGATCCGAATAAGAGCTACAATAATTTTGTCGAAAAACTCTTAGTTGCTATAAATTGTAACTTCGTCTTTGAACTTGTAATTATTAAGAATAAAAATACATGGATAAATAAAGAAATAAAAACATTGAGTGCAAGAAAACGTAAACTATATGAAGATAAGAATGCAGCTTCTATTGAGTATTAAACAATTTGTAGGGAGCTGAAAAGCTAGTTGATGATTCAAAACGTAAATCGTTGTATAATTATATAGAAAATTCAGAAAACAAAAGTAAGGCAGTGTGGAGTGTAATACATTCTATAACTGGCAAAACTGCAAAACCGGACACTTCAAGTCTCAAAAATTTAAATAGTAAAATCAGTACTAACAAGAAAATTAATAATCGCAACTTTCATCTTATTCGTACTTGCATAGAGGAAGTAACCAACATAATAAAATCTCAAAAAAACACAAACTCCGTAGGGCATGATCAGATTCCAATTAAATTGATCAAATACACTTTACTAGAATTGGCAGCTCCCCTTAGGTACATTATCAACAATTGTCCGAGTCAGGGAACATTTCCAGATGAGTTGAAACTTTCTCAGAATCTCCCTATTCATAAGAAGGAACCAACAAATACTATTTCGAATTATTATAGACCTATTTCTCTGCTAAGTAATCTCAGTTTGAAAAAATCATATGCACAAGACTAACAAAGTTTCTGGAGAGGCATAACGTAATATCCGGAACACAAAATGAATTTAGAAACGGTAAATCTACTGGTACAGTTATATATCAATTTCTTCGCATTTGTTTACCATAATATTTTATTGAATAAATTGAAAATGCATGGTGTGAGGGGAATAGCACTGAGCCTCTTCAGATCATACCTATCAAATGGCTACCGATATGTAATCAGCAAAGATAAATTAGGAAATCTAGTTGGATCAGACAAGTTGGAAATATACAAGAGAGTACCGCAAGGATCAGTGTTGAGGCCTCTTTAGTCGTAGTATATACAAATGACTTACCTCATTATCTGCTGGAAAGTCTTAAACAGTTTGCTGATGACACGTCGATTACACTTTCAGTTTCTTCGTCTGATGCACTTGACGTGAGTGTTTTTGAAACTCTATCAAGCGCAAAAAGTTGGTTCTCTGACAATAATCTGAAAATGAACTGTGAAAAAACACAGTCAGTGCAATTGAGTTATCAATCAAACAAGGAAGTTATACTTTACAACTCTGTAGACACCCTCAAATCTGTGCGGTATTGTCTTTTTTTGGGTAGTATCATTGATTCAAGACTTGACTGGTCAATGCAGATTGACAAGGAGGCAAAATCTCTAACAAGGCATTGTTTTGCCCTAATAACTATTTCAGTACTAGTATATATCCAATCCTCCAAGACTGCCTATCATGCTTATTTCCAGTCTAGTTTAAAATATGGAATAGCTTTTCGAAGCAACTCGGGCATCGTTCAGAGGGTGTTCGCTCTTCAAAAAAGATGTGTTAGATGTATATTTGAGTTGCCTCAGAGAGAAAGCTGTAAACAGTATTTTGTAGGTGAAGGAATACATACTTCACATAGTTTATATATTTATGAAGTAGTGATCTTTGTTTGCAAGAATCGGGAAATACTCAGAGACTACTTACAGAAGCATGATCATGACACAAGATATAGGAACAAATATAAGTGCAATAAATTGAACTATACGTATCTACGAAAAATTTGAGTTCACTATCCTGAAAATATTCAATGAATTGCCTTCATCACTGCAAAAACTGCCTACTCTATTCTTGAAAAACAAGTTAAATAAAATACTCATTCATAAAGCATACTGTACGCTCAATGATTATTCAACTGATCCCCATATGAATATTCTTTGAAATGTCCCTCAGATTCAGTATGCTATTGCATATCTGTAGAATTATTTGAGTAATTTCAATTACCGAATATTTCATTTTATTGCAATAATATATTTCAACTATTTACCTAATATCTGACGTGTTCTACGCCTCTTGAGGGCATATCTGTGAAGTTGAACGAATAAACGATCTATCTATCCATCTATGTGATGTTGGCTTTTGCCAGATATTAATGATAAGGTCTTTCTAGTCAAGATCAATCAGTAACGTCATAAAGTTATAATTCGAGGCAGATCTTCTCATACAGCTCGTGGGGGAACGAGCAAGTTTGGAAAGTTCACAAAGGATCTGTGTTCAAAGTAGCCATCACTGATCTACAACCTTCTAAGAAGACTAAACTATATCCATGCCATCCATGAATAGATGTCCCACTAAGAAATCAAGAAATGTACCACATTGACAGATGTCTCGACCTCTACAAAAGTACTAGAAAGATCTTATCATTGTTATCTGGCAAAAGCCAACATATTCTTGTATTCATTTGGTTCTAATATTCTCACATGGGTTCGCACATTCAAGAAGTCTCACATGCTCCGTACCTTTTGTGAAGTTCGAGAAATCTGTCAATGTGGAACAATGCTTGATTTCTTAGTGGGACATCTATTTATGGATGGCGTTAGATATTTTGGTATTTTTACCGAATTGTAAGTCGGTTATAACAACCTTCAACAGAGACGACCGTTCAGTGACGTTGCAATCTTGCTCGTTCCACCGATGAGCTCTATGGTAAGAGCGAAACAACTATCTGGATCTATGAATTTGTGACGTTACTGATCGAACTGAACTAGAAAGACCTTATCTTGAATAGTGGACTTCCGCGGATAGCTAATCTTGAAAAATCTTGGCTTCCCGATGAATTCCGCGTCACAATAGCTCGACTTGATGCCGACGTTTTGCCAACCATCACAGGTGGCATCTTCAGGGCTGGCTTGAGGCCTGAACTGAAACTGGTTCTACTGGTTTCTGTAGCCATATTAATTGTGGGAAAAATTATCCACGCTACACAGTTCACTGCTTTTATTCCGTTGGTTAACTCCGTTCCGGCACCTGACCCTGCCGTTGTGTGATCATGTGCGGAGTGGAATTTTCAAGGATGGATTTTCAAATGTTGGGAAGGTAATATACTGATTCACGGTTCAGATTATTTGGATGTTTTGGGATTTCTATAGCTTCAAGGTTTTTTCGCTGAGTGTGGGGCTCGGGCTAGGATTTCAGTATCTTCGAAAATGATTTGATGATTATTGTCCAACTTGTGTTCCGCAAGTGCAGATCTACTGGTGTCACGGAAAAAAAAATTCAAATCGACCTTTGCCACAAACCTCACGCCTGCTTTATCCACTGACCATATATTGGAAATGTAACAGATCGAATTCCCAAAATCCTAATTAAGTTTCTTTTCTCTTGAACTTGATTTTATTCAGAAATATAATTAACAATAGGACTTGTCGATGTTACAAAAGACTAGCTTTTATCTACACACAAGTAAGAATATAACAACACTGCCGTTTACAATATTCTACATGCTTATATAGTAACTTAATATTAATGTAAATATCTAAGAGTATATCAGTTGGACTATAGGAGTTCATAGTTGACAATATCTACATACCGATAAAGGTCAATGTAGATATTGAGAAGAAGACGCTTAATTAGTTAATAATGTGAATAGTTTAAGAATATATCAATTAGATTATAAGAATACATAGTTACAATGTCTACATGCCGATAAAGGTCAATGTAGATAACATGTGGAAGGTGGCTAAATAATTTCTCCCTCACCACGTTCGCAAAATAAGGGGTCTTTATTTTGAGATTTCATTTCAATTTTTTCGTGATACTTCTTCATTTTCAATCTGGGAAGGATAATTTTATTATATATTACAAGAATACAGCTACCCAGAATAATACAGATGATGATTATGGTATTGGTCCACATATGTCGCTTATGGGTTACGTGAAGATTGGATGCATATAGGCTGTTGGTCATATCTTGAAGATGTCTTAAATTTTTATCATTCATATTATTCAAATGAAGTATTGGATGATGTTGATCCGCAGGATCAATGAAAATATTCAATTTTGGTAGTTCAAACAACAGTTCTTCGTGGAGGGTATTCTCAGACCGAAAGATTCTTCCATTTATTTCAATACTACAATTTTGCAGAGTAATCACAGAGGGATGGTTCATTCGAAAAATCCCATTAGTTCCGCAGTTTGTTCGGAGAGTAACTGTTTGCACTGGAACTATTAGTACTTGATGGGAGTTAACTTGTTGTAGATTAGTTTCTGATATTATTTATGGGAACAGGGTATATTCTAAAATAGTTATATGTTTCAGTAACAATTGGTGTATGAATTTTAAATAGTATCAAATAATACCTTATTACTACTTGTGTGGAAAAGAGATTGTAATAGTTTATTAGGTTTTGTAGAGAGGGTACTTGTCTAACTTCATACATTTCATTTAGTTTGGAAATAATTAGCTTTAATTTCATTGAATTTATTATGGAACTATGCAATATATTTAATTTAGCGAAAGATAATGCTGTTTCTATATTATTCACGAGATTTTGGATCGAGTGCAACTGGATTAATAAATTGTCGATAATAATTGTGCATGAGAATACTTGTTCTAGATTGATCAGTTCGTTAACTTCTGTCGTGAGGTGGTTTATTTGTATTTGTAAAATCTTTTGATTCTCAGAAAGTGAATCAAAAGATTTTGTATATACTTTGGACATTTCCTTCAGTATAGTTTGTTGTTTAAATGTGTCGGATTGTAGTTATTTTCATTTTGATTTTTGATTTAACTTTGTTAGATAATCTTCTATGTATTCTTTGTCATCTGAATCCAAGGTTCCGAATAATCAATTAGATATTTTTCCAATGCCATTAATGAGACCTCGGCGTTTACGCGAGTGACTGGTGAGAGTTTGTAATTTGCCCAAAATATCTTTATTCAAGTATATGGATTGATCTGTTTTGTTTGTAACTAGGATTGATAGATGATTTTGTTTTTTTCTTAATTTTAATTTGATATCTTCTAATTGGAATATTATACCATGGGTTAATTCTAAAGGTTGTGTAACATTAATATGATATAGGAAAGTGTGTTTGGACGTTATTATCTTTGCTTGTCCAATTCGAACGGGTAGTAGCACGTTTTCAATTTTTTGAATTTTTGAGGAATGTAACCCAGAAAGAAAGAGGAGAATCACCATCGAGATTATCGTCTTTGTTTCCTTCTACGTTATCTGTAATGAAACGTTGAGGTTTAATTTTGCTCAAATGGTGTAGTCTATCATTAATTCTGATTTTATTATCACTTATCAAATCTGCGTTTTCAATTTTTTCGTACGGTTGTATAGTTTTATTGACTCTGATATTTTTCTGTTTAAAAAGAGGTTTTCCTGAGTTTATTTTGATCTCACGTTGTCGATTTCGGTTAATACATTCTAATTTCTGATTTTGTTTGGTTATAACCCTATCATAGATATGATCGGCAAGAATTTCCAAATTTTCCGAATGATATTGAATATATTGTGTGATTCGTTCGTGTTCATTTTTTTCGAACGGATTTTTGTAATCTAAACGTCCACGTAATATTTGAAATGGAGTATATCCAGTAGACGAATGGATACTATTATTATATGCCAACAATGCGTAGTTGATCAGCTGTGTAATGGGTATTTTTGGTTTGACTTCACGAAGCACATGTAGAGCTTCTATCATGGAGGAATGGAATCTTTCAATGGGACTATTACTATTCGGGTTATAGGCGGTTGTATAGTGAATTTCAATTTGATGAAGTAAACAGAAATCTTGAATAATGTGGTTTTTAAATTCTGATCCATTGTCACATGTAATTTTGCCAGGAATTCCGTAATGACAGATGAATTGGACTAGCTTATTTGTTATCTCAATGGCTGTTTGTGATGTAATTGCATATGCTTGTCCGAATTTTGGAAAGCTATCGATAATGGTGACGAAAGTTTAGCCTGAACATTTAAAAGTATCTATATAAATGTGCTCCGAAGGATTATGACCGATAGGCGTTGGTTTAAATTCGAAAGCTGTGGGGTGCCTTTCGTGTTTCGATTTCTGACATATATCACAGGAGTTAATGTAATAGGTTACGTCTTTGTCAATGTCTGGCAATAGCAATGATTTCGTAAAGCTGTAATGTTTTCGTTAATACCGCGATGGCTAGTTTTGGTCTCGTGATGATATTTAATTTTTGATTTTCTTTCTGACTCGTTGGTAATGTTAGTTACCATTTTGTTCGAAATGATAAGGTTGTGACTATTGGATTTGACAGTTTTATTCATGAAATTTTAGGACGTATTTCTTTTATAGGGTCTTTCCAATGAGATACGTCTAATTTTTCTGGAATTTGCCAGAATGTTCGGTTTTTGTCAAATATACGTTCATGTTTTATTTTTACTGTATCTAAATTATGTGATAAAATGATTATTTGGTTTTTATATGTGTTGATGGCCTTTTCAGTGAATGGTATTTTCAAAATTGGATCTTCGTGACTCGTATGTATTGTCTCATTGTCATTTTTATCCTTGATTAAGTTAGATTGGTTAATGACTAAATTACTTAAAATATTGATTCCAGAGTTGTCTCTAGGGAATTCATGTTCAATAATCTCGTTATTTTCTTCTGTTATTATCTCTAGTAACTCGTTCGAATCAAAGTTATTAATCATGGATGTTGCGTCTTCGTCGGCATTAGCTTCTATAGGGTGAATTTTTATTCTTGATAGGGCATCTGCATTGGTATTTAATTTGCCTTTTTTGTAGTCTATCGTATAGTCATATTCCTTCAATTTTAATCGCCAACAAACAAGTTTCGAGTTTGGTTCCTTTAAGGTGAACAACCATTTAAGCGGCTTATGCTCGCTTAGTATATTAAATTTGGTTCCAAATAAGTAAGACCTAAAATACTTAACAGCTCATACTATAGCAAGTAACTCTTTTTCTATAGTACTATAATGTATTTCAGAAGAGTTCAGTGTCCTTGAAGCATATGCAATTGGGAGATCTTTCCCAACAGAACCCTGGGAGAGTACAGCTCCTATGGCAAAGTTGGAGGCGTCTATACATAAATTAAATGATTTTGCGAAATCAGGATATTGAAGTATTGGATCGTTCATCAAAATTAGTTTACATGTTTCAAAACTGTCAATGAACTCGTTAGTATGTTTATTTTGTACACCTTTCTTTAGGCAGTTCGTTAAGGGCTTAGTTAGTTTTGCGAAATTCTTAATGAATTTTCTATAATATCCAACTAGTCTCAAGAAGGATTTTATTTCCTTCGCGGTCTTAGGTATCGGGAATTTTTGAATTGCTATTATTTTCTTTGGGTTAGGTTTGATTCCTTGTTGAGTGATAACATGACGTAAAAACTCAACAGTTTTGCAGAGGAATTCTGATTTATCCAATTGGATTTTTAAACCAGCTTCTCGGAGTTTTCCGAATACCTGTCTTGAATTATTTATGTGTTCTTGTAATGATGTAGAGAATATAATAATATCATCCATATATACTAGGCATATTTTATGTTGTAAATCTTTTAGTACGTCGTTCATTACTCGCTGAAACGTTGCTGGTGCGTTTCTCAAGCCTAATGGCATTCTAGTATATTCATAGTGACCATTTTCCACGTTGAAAGCTGTTTTAGCAATTGAATCTGGGTGCATTTCGATTTGGTGAAAACCTGATGCGAGGTCCAGGGTGGTGAAATATTGACAACGACCTAGTTTATCTAATATATCAGATATATTGGGAAGAGGATAGCGATCATTGATAGTTTTTTCATTATTCTTCCTATAATCAATTACTTTTCTCCATTTCTGTTTTCCGCTTGCGTCTATTTTTTTTTTTGGTACTACCCAAATTGGTGAACTCCAAGGGGAATGCGAGGGTTGTATTATTTCATCTTCAAGCATTTTATTTATTTGTTTTTGTACTTCTTGTTTATGTACGTGAGGTTATCTGTATGATTTTGTATGTACAGGGATTTCATCCGTCGTCTTTATTTCATGTTTTACTTTATTTGAAAAGGTAAGCTTATTGTTGGGTTGATGAAAAATATCCTTGAACTCTGTAACTACATTTTTCAATGCTAATTTTTCCTCTGTATTCAGATAGTCTATCCGTAAGTCATTGAATGAAATAGTTTCATCATGTTTGGTATTTTTATTTATGAATTGTTCTGTAAGATAATCGTATTTTTCTTCTGAAAATTGCGTTGCGTAAGGCTTTAACAATTGTTCATCTACTTCGCATATTTGAGTACTCGATGACTAGTTAATAAATTCTACGTTTGTTAATCCATTTTCTATTAGTATTAAACTAGCTGGAATTTTCACTGTACCATTATTTGTATTTAGTTCGGGTATAATTACTTCATGATTTGGAAGGTTAGTTCTGATTTGCTTAAGTATAGAAGAGTTCGGAGGTATTCCAGTCTTTTGAATATTGAATTCTGTTCTATACTTCAATGGTATCGTTATTTTATCATTATAGAGTATTTTATTTTGGAGATCTAAGTTGAGTTTTAATGTTCTTAGGTCTCGAATATCGATGATTCCGTCAAAGTAATCATGGAAGTCAAAAAGGACAAATTCTAGTGGTCTATTTATAGGTTGGTAGTTTTTGAAAATTGAAATCTTTGCTCTGAATTGGGCTTGTTTTGAGCCGGCACAAGTGATTATAGGTGTGTTAGATTTAAAAATTTTCTCAGGGAAATAATTTTCAGCAATGTATGGGCGAAGTATTGAAGGGTGGCAACCCGTATCTATTAAAAGCTTGACCGGTGGCTCATTAATTCCAATATATGGAAGTGAATTCGAAATTATATTGTTCAGATCTATCTGTTTACTTGAGAACATTTGTCTGATCGAAAATCCTGTGTTGGTGGGTTTTGTTCTACATTATTATTAGATGTCTCGTTCCAATATTGATTATCCTGTGGAAGATCGTCATGAGGGTATGAATCTTCGTAGGGCATTTCAGAATGATAATGTCTATCATGAGAAGATTCGTGATAATTTTCAAAGTCATTGTTATATTGATCTGATATTGAATCTTCACACATTTCAGCGTTGTTTAATTCTTCTGATACGGAATTGGGTTTTTGTGCTGTATTTTGAAAATGGTTATATCTATACCTATGTGAAGTAGAAAGATTTCGTGACGTTGTAGACATGGGTTCTGGTTTATTGTGAGATCTTGGAGTATTTTTAGGATCCCAAACGTTTCTCGGTTTTCCAAATACTTGTGAATTTGTAAGAAACTGTTGTTGAACTGGTCTAGATTGAATATTCATAGGTTGACTAGAGAAATTTTGTTGTGTTCTTTGATTACAGTTATTGTCTGGTGAAGAATGCATTTGTTGCTTATATCGTGGAATGAAAGGTTTTCGATCTAAGTGATTGGAATTATGGTACTTATTAGGTTATTGTCTGTGATTTTCAATAGATCTAGGTACTGGTTTCTGGGGCAGATCTCTTATTTCGTATTGATTTGATTTGTTATCGATTTGCAAAGCGTTGATTCTTTGTTCATTATAGAATTGTCTAATGACAATATCACTTGCCTGTGTTAAAGTTTGGGTGTTCCCGATTTCTAATAAAAGCCTTAATTTATCATCTACATTTGCTAATAGAACATCGAGAGCGTTACCTTCAGCTTGTCCCATTAACAGTAACTTCCGAGGTTCTGGTACTGTATTGTCGGAATGGTTTTTTATTTCTAAACGTGAGTTCATTTGTTTAAGTCTTTCCAAAAAGTCTATGATATTTCCATTTCTAAATTTTGTCATGTGGAGGAAGTCGCGTGTCAGAGTTTGTCTATCTATTCTATCTCCGTAATGTTCTTTTAAAGCACTGCGAATGAGGGGCCAACTTATCAAATCTGGTCGACACATTACAAAGTTCAATACATCATCTTTTAGTTAAGAACATACCACATTGAAGGTAAAATCATTCAAATTATTATCACTAGTTAGTCCATAGTTTGAGTGGTATCTATCGCATCTCCTAATGAAACTTTCTATTTGACTAGAGTTTCCAGAGAATGTGGGCAGAAAATCAGCAATAGCTTTTGCTGCTTGGATAGTTGGTTTAATATTTGTTTGATTATTGAGACTCATTTTTTGTAAAATGTTAGACAAATTCTCTAAATTGTTTTCAAAAAGGGTCATAAAAAATTTTTTTTTTTGTAATGAAATAATATCTCAAGGATTTCCTTCAAGAGAGATTACTAGCAACAATAAATAATTTGAAATTCATACACTTTTATCTTTGAGGAAAAGGGAAAGGAACTCAACACTTACTTGAATTATTAGTCTTGTTCGAAGTGCCTTTCTTGATTCCGAATGTAGTTTTTCTTCTCCAGAGTAAATGGTTGAAACCAACGGAAGGAAAATATTCTTCTGCCTCTCTGGATCCTACCGACTGCGCCAATTAAGTTTCTTTTCTCTTGAACTTGATTTTATTCAGAAATATAATTAACAATAGGACTTGTCGATGTTACAAAAGACTAGCTTTTATCTACACACAAGTAAGAATATAACAACATATAGTATATCAGTTGGACTATAGGAGTTCATAGTTGACAATATCTACATACCGATAAAGGTCAATGTAGATATTGAGAAGAAGACGCTTAATCAGTTAATAATGTAAATAGTTCAAGAATATATCAATTAGATTATAAGAATACATAGTTACAATGTCTACATGCCGATAAAGGTCAATGTAGATAACATCTGGAAGGTGATTACATAATTTCCTCAAAAAACATAATATTTCTACTCGTTTCCCCACATTTCCAAAACTATCTCAGTTTTGCAAACCTATCAAAGATCCTTTTCCTCCTCTTCACTCAGAACGTGTTTATAGCATTCCCTGCTCTTGCGGTGAGTCCACATTGGTGAAACAGGTCGTACAGTAGCTACTCGTGTGAAAGAACATGAGCGCTGTACAAGGCTTCGTGATACCTTTGCACTTGCAAAACACGAGTTTGACACTTATCATCAAATCCTCTTCGAAGATATTAAATTCCAGCCCGAGCCCCAAACTTCTATCAGCGGAAAATCCTTGAAGCGATAGAAATCCTGAAACATCTAAATAATCTGAACCGTGACTCAAAATATTACCTTCCCAACATTTGGAAACCCATCCTCAAAAATTTCACTTCGCACACGATCACACAACGGCAGAGTCAACTGTGTAGCGTGAAGGATTTTTCCTACAATAAATACGGCTACAGAAACCAGTAGAACCAGTAATGGTTTTCGAAACGTCGGCATCAAGTCGAGCTATTGTGGCGCGGAATCCATCCGGTAGCCGAGATTTTTCTAGAAAGACCTTATCATCCTTTCAGTTGGTTTGAGTAATCTACGTTTAAAAATGTGCGATTCGGTTCCATTGACATAATATGATTATTGACGGTTTGGAATTTCAAACCAATACTACCAACTTGTCTTATTCAAACATTACTGCGTAAGAAAGGAACTATCGCGAAACCTACACCAAAGAGACTTATAACGTATTTGTAGGTTAACGTGAGAGTTGTAAGGGAATGAGTGATCTGAGGCTAATGTTTATATTAGAATCATATTGAAGTCATGTGAACTCAGAAGTTTACATGAAGAGAAATTGATGAATTGAGACAGAGTGAGGGATGGCGAAAGAAGTCGTTTCTTGAATTGGGTTATATGGCCTAAAATTGTCTTTCGTCAGCGCATACTTAGGCGTATTTTGCTTGATCCTAATACACCTGGTGAGTTTCCTTCCAACTGGAAGACAGCTAGAGTGCAACCAATTCCAAAAAAAGAGAAGAAGGCCCTTCCTAATGTTTATAGACCCATTGTACCATTATCTGTGATATCTAAATTGATGGAGGACGCAATCAACATCGAGCTTATCTAAAACCTAGAGAGCTACAAAACTGTGAATGTTCGGCAATATGGCTTTCGTCGGAGAGCAACAAGAGACCTGTTGGCTTACGTAACACATGTATGGCAGAAATCTATTGGAAAACATCATGAATATCTAGCTGTATCATTCGATATCTTCAAAGCATTTGACAGAGTCTAGCACCAGAAAATTCCGTCCTATGATTTGCCGCCTCAACTTTGCGACTTACTATCGTTTCTCTCAGATAGATCTTTCCATGTGCTGTTTGACGAAGTATCCTTCGATACTATGGCTATGGTGTTCCACAGGGACCTATCTTGTGTACCAATTCTGTTCCCGATTCATATCAAAGATCTGTTGGAATAGACTACCCGTCCCGTTCACAGCTTTGCAGATGATGGTACACTTCATACCGCTCTATTGTATAGAGCCCCTATAACATTGAGACGGGGAGGTTGACGCAATCAATGGAGATCTGGCAAAGATTTCGAAATAGGAATCTGATAATCTAGTAGAGCTTAATGAAACCAAAACTCAATCTTGCATCTTCTCCAGAAGGGCGAATCTCACAATCCCTAATATTATAATGTCTGGTACAACTGTTCCAATGAAGTCTCTCATATGAATACTCGGGATCACCATCAACAGCATCATGTGAGATTCATTGCAGAAGCTGATTCACAAAAACTTGATTCTCATCTCCGTGCAAAGAGCTATTTTACATCTCAGCAGCTCCTCATAATCTAAAAAGCACAGATTCTACCGGTCCGGGAGTATTGTTCACATGTTTGGTTGAAGTTCGACTCTCAAACATACGCTGAAGTTGTTGGATTCTATCCAGAAGGAAGCTATTTGTCTGATTGATGATGTTATTCGTTGATCTCTCTAGGACATTGTAGAAAGGTGGTTTATCTCTTCCTTTTCTATAGATGGTTGGTGTTCATCAGGAATCTCGTATGTTGTTCTACCACGAGAGATTCTAGATTGACGGACTAAGCAAGCTTAATCTAGTCACGTCTTTTTTGTCTAGCTCGAGACCTGCCGAACTTCTTCCTACCAGACTTCATTTTTTCGTCGAACATCGAAGTTGTGGAACCCTTTATCTGGTGAGGTTTCCCCTATGCCTATTATTTCTAAACTCTCACGAAAAATTTGAATGGCTGTATCACTTCTCAATATATCACCCCTGGCTCAAACGATGTTCTTTGAACACTATAGGTTTCTCTCTCTTGTAGTCAAAGTATAAAAAAAATCAATACGCCATTTTTAATATACTCACCTTGAATCTGAAATAGACACAACTGGAATACATACATACCATCAAATATTTCAATATTACATAGCTTCATTTGATATAAACCAGAACAATCATGGCATAAATGTCCAATTAAAAAAGTTTGACATTCGGAATTTCACTTTTGAGCATTTTTTCATTCAGAAAAGTTATGGAGTTTCCAGAAATTCGATAAGTTACAGGATAATCCGTTTGAAACTGAAAAGTTGGAATCACTTCCACTGTAGCCGGTTCAAATGGATTTTATTGACTATAAGTCCGCTAACTCAGAAGAAAAAGAATAGTTTTATGTTCAACTATGGAGAACATAAGATTCCACAAATAGAATTGAATTGGAACGTAATTATTCAACATATAAGTAACTTTTATTTAGCTGACCTGATATATTCTTTCATAGTTAATTCGAACGTTCTTCGAACATTTGAGTGATCCCAAAGTAATGTTATAAATGATAATAATAACACTCCTCCATCCTTATTGTTTTCGTGTGAGTTCCGATTTATTCTCCCTCTTTTGGGTTATGATAGTAATAAAAGCACTAGCCATTTCCAGGTCTCATTGATAAATCATTTAGCAGATCATTACCATATGTTTGTGATAAATAATATCAATAATATGTATTACTCCCTGAACCTGTGTAAGAACAGACTCTGTCTCAGTCTTTGAACATTGGGACACTCCTCCATCCTTATTGTTTTCGTGTGAGTTCCGATTAGTTCTCCCTCTTTTGAGCTATGATAGTGATAAACATAGTCAAAGTATACCAGGTCTGCCGGAGCCTCCCTTCCATCGTTTTTCGCGCTGGGTGACGTCACCCAGCTCCTCCAATCACAGCCTTGCTCTCATCAGGTCGTCGCCGGCACGTAACAACATCATATTATGTCGTCGTCTATGACATATGACATTGAATAAACGAAATAAACGACCAATCAGATTGCACTCGAATTTTAAAAAGAGTAGAAGGGAGGCTCCGGCGGACCTGGTATATTTTGACTATGGTGATAAAAGCACTAGCTATTCCCAGGTCGTCATGGCTCTCCATTAAGCAAAGTTCAAAATAAATAGGCTACATAACTAACAAAAACGAATCACACAAACGTGTATCACGAATCGCAAATACACACATAACATAGTCTGTAGAGAACATAACGTTGAATAAACGTAAAAATATGGAATATAAGAACAATAAGATTTGAACATGTTATTTATCGCAAGCAAATATTAAAAGCTGGAATACTGCCAGTTTGGTTGCTGAACTGAACATGTCAACAATAAATCAATTTGCCAGATGCGGTGAAATTAGAAACTTGGCGAGCTATTACCGAAGTTGGAAAAGCAACACAATTTACGTCGGCATCAAATAGCTACGCAAGTGTACGGACAATAAGTTAAACAATATATTCCGTTATTCATCATGTTCGCTGCACATACAGCGCAATGGTATTTTATTTCTTATATAGTGTATTTCGTAGGAACCTTTTTCAATAATAATTTTGAATAACACCGCATTTCGAAAGTACAGTAAATGAATGAATAGATATTATATTATACATGGAATATTCTACGCATTAGCGTTAAGGATTATTATTCATGAAAGAATATTCCGAAACTTGGAATCTAAGAATATTTATCCGCTATTAATGTGTAATGCTCCCATTCCATACATAAGTATTCACAAGATAACAAATTTTGCCTTTTTGAAAGTTGATTTCGATCTGACATCTGATTTTGTATAATTTTGATTTGATGAATCCAAATCCAAGTGACATTTTGCCCTATCACGTAAGGTTTTTTATAAGTGTTGAAATAAATTAATAAAAAATTTGGTCAGAATAAACGCTACTTTCATTGATACAAAGACAAAAACAAATTACAAATAGTAACTAAATTGAAAAACGTCTTAAACAATCTTTAATTTCTTATCTTTCCAGAAGATATTTCCCTCTTGGATGAAAAACAGTCACACACATAGCAAAAAGTATCTGTCCTATTTTGACAAAGTCTTGGCATTTTAAACACGAATCTAACTGCAAGAATCTCACTAAACTCATTAAACAACGACTGCCTAGAACGAATGCAAACAGAGTAATAAATGCGCTTGTTACACAAATACGTCTATTTACAACTCATTCGCCGATAGTCTGACTGCAAATCAGGAAATCCCAGCAATTAAATTTTACTTTTGGGAATTCCCCTATTTTCTATTGATTTGTACACAATTTAATCTGAGTGGCGTAGCGATTTTCAGAATGACATTTAATTTTTATTCGCTAACACTTAAAAAACCATATTCATGACATCTAGTAAATTTATAAAAGAATTGTGCGTGATGGAAACAAAAAAATAATGATTCTCTATTAGTTCAACCACCAAAATTTCAAAAAAATCAACAAATCCAAATCACAAATTATTTGTTGGTCTGTGAATTGTTCCATGATGGAATATAGTAAGTAAGAGAAATATAATCACTTTCAACTGTTTGTATTCGACCATTTTAAGAAAGTTCGTTGATGCATAGTTCCCTTCAGAATGTAGTGCAACGTTCTTCATCCTACCGTTTGTATTGAGTTTGTGTAAGGTGTGGGGTTAATTGTCTTAGTATAGTTGCAAAATATTTTTTTTATATCCTAAACAGCCAGAGAAAATCTAGGAATACTGAAGATTTAGAACCAAATTAGTTCAAGAAGGTAGTAACTACACACAAAACCATTTCCAACAGAAAGATTCATATATATTCCTATTGAACCACATTGTTGTTCAATTAATTTTAAGGGAATTCCGATTATTGCAATAGAGAATCTGCAGAATCTGCACTGAGATGACAGTATTGTTACACATTGGGATCATGTGAACAATATTCTACTAATGGAGATTTGAAGAAAGGTAGCTTTTCATCATAAAGCAAGAGCTGATACACGTGAGAGTGAAATATGAAACAATTATCGTTCCAGGTTTTCTCAATTGCGTAAAATGTTTCAACTTGGAACAAAATAGTGACTACGTGAAGAGACTGATGGAAATATACAATAGTGAACCAATGAGGAGTATGAACAATTAACTGAATGATGACTCGGAGAATTATATACACTCACAATTAGGAAATTTTGAACGTATACATCCAGGCACGAGATGGACATAAGAAGACTAGAGTTTTGCTATGTCTATGTAGGAGAAGATCTCTCAGCAGTAGAGTAATATAGCCTCTGTGAGCACAAGTAAAGGGCAAACAGTGTGTTAGAGAGAGATAGATAGAGAGAGAGAGAGAGAGAGAGAGAGAGAGAGAGAGAGAGAGAGAGAACATAATCAGAAGATGTGCATGTGTGACTTGGAAATGATGGATGTGCGCACGTAAGAATTTTAATAAAAAACTTTCTCTCCTGTAATCATTTCAGCAACTGTCGGATCTATCATGATAGTTAATCCAGGCTGTGAACCGGGATTTCAGCTATAATAAAAAAAAACATTTAAGTTCGAGTCAAAATATTTTTTTGCATAAGCTCTCAGGATCATTGCAGGAGGCTCTCAGGATCATTCATACACCTTAAAACCTCTTGGAAATCCAAACCCCACCCGTTGGGGGTGTAAACGGCCCGAAACCTCACCCAAACTTGCAACATGCCAAGTCTTGAATTGTATTTTCTACAAAAAAAGGTATTTTGGCATTTCGAGTGCAGCTAGGCTTTTTTGGGTCACTAAACACGAATGCGGTGACAGATTCACTTCCTATCCATTTTAGGGGAATTACGCAATTTACGTGTTTTAGGCTTTTCGAATGCACCAAGGAGGTTTTTTGGGCCGCTGAATACGATTCCTAAGCCAGATTTACTTGAAATTCATTGTTGGGGTGGTGAAATCGACAAAATTGGCCAATTTTGCACCCCTAATATGTTATTTTGCAATTTACGTGTTCCTGTCATTTGGAGTGCACCAAGAAGGTTTTTCGGGTCGCTGAACATGAATCCGAAGCCTGATTTACTTGCAATCCATCGTTGGGGTGGTGAAATCGACAAAATCGGCCATATTCGCACACAATGGGTTAGGTTGGGGTCCCCAAGAGATTTTAAGGTGTATGAATGATCCTGAGTACCTCCTGAAGCTAATACAAAAAAAACATTTCGATTCGAACTTACATATTTTTTTCCGGTTCATAGCCTGGACTCAACCTACAGGCATTATCAGGTATATTTGGTACTAAAGCAACAAAAGCGGCGTGATTAATGTGTTTCTGTTTTCAAATGTTCAGCTATTAATGTAGACAATCAATTGAATTCAGACAAGTAATGTTGTTTGAAGAATCAAAATTGCATGTACTTCATAGAATATCATCAAATTTACACACGGTGTGTCGGAAAATTTTAAGTTCTCGATAATTTCGCATCAAAAAATGTGCTTTGTGGCTACCTCTAACGTAAATGTAGCCTGTTGCGTACATCATATCAGACTCAAGAATGTTGTTCATTTATCCATTCCCAACATCTTTAGAGATATATCTTATTCTATACAAAAATTTCTTTGCTGTGTCCTTGGATAACGTTTGATTGCATTTGCCTTTAGACTATGTTTCTCATTTCTCTGATTAGAATAACATTTTGTGATTCCCTCATTCATCATATCGATATTTCGCTATAATTATTTCAGAATATTTTTTCCCTTCAATCATATGTAGGTAAAATATTTGCTTTTTTCCATCGGATTATAAACCTGTATTATATTATTTCGTGAATCAAATTCATTTAATATTTAATTTCCGCTCGATTCTGAAATTGGTTATCACGCATTCTAATGATAAGATAAAGTATAAATGAGCTTATATGACTATACTATAGTAATGGATAATATATTTTGGTGATTCAAATATTCACCGTTATCGATTCATACTATTGTTAATAAGCTCATGAACATGAACAATATACTATTTACGCATTACGTGGATTATTCATCTGAAATCAACTCATCGAACAGTTAATAGTGTCTCAAAACTATAGTTTTGTGTATCATGCTAACTATTATATATATAAAAAATTACACTTCCTTTAATTTGAAGTTGCCGCGCCTCTCATGCTCCGCGCGCCTTTCGACTGTTACCGTTAGATGGAGTGATAAGTACGATCATCACGAGAATTAAAGGAGCCCAGAGCGTCAAGACGTAATAGAGCACATGTGCATAACCCACAGGAATAAAGTTAATATTGAAAAGGAGAATATTGTGAACAAATTAAGTAGTGTAATAGAGAAGCAGTAATAGTAAACTTTAATTGATGTTTCTTTGTTTACAGGTAAGATTGTGAATAGTGTAGATAATTGTTGTTCAATAGTAAATAAACTCCTCATTGTTTACAAAGAAACACATTTTGGTTTAATTTTATCCTGTACAATTAATTGTTTTATAAAACGACAATTTTTGTTTATAATGACGAGAAGATTGCAGTTCGCATTCCAATATGTGGCATCGCCTAGGGATAAGAAGAAAGTATTGTTGCCATAGCCTCAATTACAACAGAGGATAACAAAGAATATGTGTTACCACAGGAAATGAGGTATGTAAGTGAGCATGAAGAACTGACGAAGACTGACGTTTATAAAAGAGTGAAAAAAATTTTTACTCAAAGTGGATCACACTTACAAAGGAAATTTGGCAGGAATACTTTGACAGGATAATATAATGTTCAATAACTTGTATTTAGAACAAATAATGAAAACAGACATAGTAGAATTCACTCAGAAGAAAGTCAGCTTAATTTGAAACATATAGCAGAAAAGTTCATGATCGGAAAATTTACATCTAAGCATTCAAATGCAAAACAATGGTTCGAGACATTTGAAAAAGAATGTAGAAGGTTTGAAATCGATGAAGATACTACAAAGACTGAGATATTGAGGCTAGTCCTGGACGAGTCATGTTCAGATTGGCACTCGGCAACCCTCACAATATTGACAATGAAAGAAAGCTGAATGATCTGAATGGAAAGATAGATTTCTAGAGTCATTTGCAGACAGAGGATGGAGTACAGGTATGAATGCTATATCTTATAGGTATAAAGAAGGTTCATCAATTGAATATGCTATGAGGAAAGAGATGCTACTACTAGATATGGACAATGACATTAGTACGAAGACCCTAGTGTTGCTCACAGCCGCAGGATTACCTGAGTTTGTTGGAAATAAGATAGATGGAGAAAATTGTGAAAACTTGACTGAATTATTGCATGAAGTCAGAAAATGTGAACAATTAGTGAATAAGAATAGTTTTACAAAAAAGAAACAAGATAAAGATGATAACAAGAAGAGATTCGAAGGAAAAAAGCCATGTGAGAATTGTGAAAGCTCAAATAAAGGTGTTAGATTTCATCCTGAAGACTCATGTTGGTTCAAGAAGAGAGAAAGAAATGAAGGTAGAGTAATAGGAAGCAATTCAGTCATAGAAGTAAATCTAAATACAGAAGCAAAAAACGAGTAGTCGCACCATCGATTTCAGTAGAAATATTATTAGAAGATAAATTAGAGGTAGATGGAACATATAAATAAATAAATAAATAAATAAATATTTCTTTATTGCTATTATAAAAAAATTTGACAAAACAACATTTTTTTGAGCAAACGTCAGAAAACAATTTTGAATTTAGACATATAAAAGTACAGACAATTAAATATACAAGACTGTATATGTCCAAAGTAATGAACTTTTAATGTGGCAAGACTGACATATTGTCTAAGTTGCGATGTAACGTAACATGCGGTAGATAGCTTCCTACTTAAAAACTCAGCATGGTTGTTCAATTTTAAGTGATTGTCGATGTTTAAACCGAGAAATTTAGTACTCTTAGAAGGTTGAATAGTTTTTTGATTTATTCGAATCAAAATGCTAAAGTTGATTTCACTAGCTGAAATTAGTACACATTCAGTTTTGAGAGGATTTAGAATCAACCTGTTGTCGGAACAATAAGCTTGCATCGTATCTAGACACATACTAATTTTAGGTGAGAGATTATTTATGTTGCTATCACTAGTTCCAGCGCAAGTATCATTGAGTTAAACAGTATTTTTGAAGGTGAAGAGGTAAATCGTTAATAAACAATAAAAATAAAATAGGTTCTAGTGTACTACCTTGAGGTACTCCCATTTTTATTATCTTATGGTCCGATTTATATTCAACATTATTGCGTCTTATTAGGACATGTTGCGAACGATCAGATAAGTAGGAAGCAATCCAATCCAACGCTACACCTCTGATACCATAAAGGGAGAGTTTTTGCACTAAAATATTATGGTCCACCATGTCAAAAGCACGCGATAAATCAAAAAATATTCCTACAGCATGTTGCTTTCGTTCAAAACTATTCAAAATAAATTCAAGAAATCTCAATATTGCATCCTGAGTAGAGAGACCCAACTGAAAGCCAAATTGCTGTTTAGAAATGATATTGTGTTTTTTTTATGAACGATTGCAGAATCTTGCAATACGCAGTTTCAAAAATTCTCGGAAAGACTGAAAGAAGACAAATTGGTCTATAGTTAGCCATATCGGTACGCTCATTCTTCTTATAAACAGGTATTAAAATTGAATTTTTCAGAATAGAAGAGAACACACCTTGCCGAAAGGATAAATTTACAAGATTGCATAAGGGGTATATGATCCAGGTTCCCTAGTCTCCCTAATAAATCCAAAAATTAGTTAAGATAAAGAAGAAGACAGAAGATGTAAATAAAATATTTTTAAAAACAGTCAATGGTGTTACACATACAAAAGGTTTAGTAACTATGAAAGTAAAAATCTTTGACATAGAGGAATACATTGATGTATTCATTGTAGAGAAAGATGATGTTGAAGATTCCCTCATAGGATTAGATATCATAAAAAAATTTAAATTAACTCAAGATGAGAATCTACAAATATCACCAAGAAATAGTAAATTAATAGATAATGAAGATAATAAAATTGAACAGTATTCAGTAAATTTTGATGAACACATAGAGAGAGATGATTTCTAGATGAAGCTAGAACATCTAGATAATATAAAGAAAATTGAGATGATGAAATTATTGAAGAATATAAAAGTATTTGCAAAAGAAAAAAAGGATATTGGTGCAGTAAAGGAAAACGAGGCAAGAATTGAATTAATAGTAGACTAGTATTGCAATAGAAGACCATACAGATGTAGAATAGAAGATGGAAAGGGAATAGAAACACAAGTGACAAAGCTATTAGAAGAGAATTTAATTGAAGAACACTACAGTCCATTTGCTGCACCTGTAACACTGGCATATAAAAGAGATGAAGGGAAGAAAAATCGCCCATGCACTGATTTTAGAGATCTATACAAGAATATTGTACTACAAGCTCAACCCATTCCACTTATAGACGATCTAATAATTAAAACTAGAAACTACAAATATTTTACATCACTGGATATAATAAACTCTGACTTTTGGTCAATCCCACTTCGAATCGAAGACAAAAAAAAAACTGGTTTCGTAACACAGGAAGAACACTATCAATGGACATGTCTACCATTCGATCTAAGAACGTCACCAGCAATATTCCAAAGGATTCTGAGTAACATATTGAGGGAAAATGAATTAACCGAATTCACAGAAAACTATATCGATGATATTATAATTTATTCACCACCTTTTGAAGAACACATCAGACATATAGATCAAGTATTAGAAGCAATTATAAGAGAAGCTCATTCGCTGCGAAATCAGTTAAATACCTGAAGCATATAATAGAAAACAATACAGTAAGACCAATAAAAGACAATCTGATTTCAATTGAGAACTTTCCAACTCCCAAAACCCTGAACAATATCATGCAATTTTCGGGAAAGTTCAATTTTTATCATGAATATATACCAAATAGCTCAATAACGTTAGATCCATTATATAGATTATTAAGAAAAGAGACAAAATTCATATGGTCAGAAGAATGTGAGAAAGCTTCCACAGAAATAGAGAAATTATTATGTTCTCATTTAGAAATATTCGATAAAGATTAGCCAATAAAAATTCACACAGATCCATCGCTAGAAGGAATTTGGGGCAATACTAAAGCAATTACGAATAGATGAACGCAGAAAACCTGTAGCATATTTCTCAAAAAAGTTGAATGAGGCCCAAAAAAGGGAGGAAGCAATATATCTGGAGTGCCTGGCAATCAAAGAAGCAGTAAAATATTGGCAACATTGGTTGATTGGAAGAAGGTGTAATTTGCTATGCAAGCTTTGGAACATGTTCTGAAATTGACTTACAATCCATCGCCTATTGAAATTCGAATAATATGGGTGGCTTAAGCCCAATGTTGAATTCAATACGCAATTGATGATAGCAGCCACCAGTTCTTTTGAGAAATTATTTTTGAGAAAATACTAAATAACGCGGTGTTTGGGAAATCGATGAAAATATCTGTTAACATGCTTCGTGAAATTAGTCAGTTTATACAAAGGCCGTTATGGTGCTAAATATTTTATTGCTAGACCCCGGTTCAATAACAGAACAATTATTTGCGAAGATTTGATGGCTATTGAGCTCAAGAAATCTGAGCTTTCATCCAATTCAACCCTTCATATGTAGGAAAGACTATGTTGGACATATCTTGAACGTATATGTATCAGTTTCATCACAATTGTATGTTACCAACAATGACGGTAGATAGCTTTCATATCATATCTTTCATTTATAAGCTGATTTGTGACGATATATACGGCGAAATTATTAGATCACGCTTGGTAGGTTTCGATACGTCTGACTATGCTTCAGACAACCAATTTAATATTCCTCTGGTGAACATGGAAGTGCTAGATTTGACGAACGAAAATACGTACGATTTGATTTTAACACGTTTTGAGGCAAAATGTATAGTTATAAAGTTCATGGTGGGAGAGTATTCAAAAAATCAGAAAGAGTAAATTAGAACATGGTGGAAAATGTGCTAACTTCTTATGATTATTCGAATTTATCAAGACTTAATCCCTTCCTATGCCCATGAGAAGTTTAGTATTGAACAAACCAAAATCGTCATGTTCATGACATGAAACAGGTAGATTTTGGAATAATTTGTGCATAAGGATAATTATAATTCAAAATTCTACGGATCATTCTGAGGGTGCTTCGATGGACAAATGAATAAATCACTTTGGTCTAGATTCAACTGATCATTTGGGATATTTTTATAGGAGTTCTTGCCACCTTTATCAATCTCTATTGTTTCTAATGTATCTAATTTGGAACCTTTGGTTTGATTATGTAAAATGTTCGGGCTATCTCAATTAGGAGAGGTATGTCATCTTTGTGGAAAATGGTAAGTGAAGGTTAAGTCTCTTTTGTTGAGTCTGAAAGGAAGGGAATTTTCTTGACATTTGAGTTTTTAAAATTACGACAACTTCTATCTATATCAAATTCATCACAGCCTGAGCAGATTGATTTATGAGCTCAAAGTTCACTATATTAATTGAAACTGATTCTTAAATTATCGCGTGATGAAATGTTAGCAATATTCGCTCTCACGGAACCAGAACACGTCAGAGAGATGACCTCTGTCGATACATCTATGTGTTTTATATACGAGTAAATATTATGACGAGTAAATTATTGTTTGTGGTTATTCAATATTGTTACTTGATTCACCAAAAAATCAATATGAATAGCTATTCGATTTATTGTGTCCAAATCAATAGTGAGGTTTCCTTTTGACAATGGTATTGAAAAGGCTCTATGAATCATTGAGTGGTATGCTGCTGATTTGAGTGTACGGAGACGATAGATTAGGAATAGTGGTGTCTATAAGCTCAAGTATCAAACAGATACAATATTGATCATGATTTTGTATCTATTCGATAATGCACTTCGGTGTTGAAACTATTGTAACGTTTTCATTTTATTATTAAAAGTGGTATGAAAATAAAGTAAATGTTCTTCAATTCAATCATAATGAAGTGCCATAAGGTAATTTGAAATGATTATGTACTACAATTGGGCGCATAGCCCTCAACGCTAACCGAGTGTTAGTGTGTAAGCTTTTGATTATATGGCATTCTCATTTCGTTTATTAAGTTCATAAGGAGCTGTTGCCATTCTCCTAGGTTAACGTTCGTTATATTTTTTTCCTTACATCACTCAGTATATCAATCCATCTGCATTCTCCTCAAAAACTGAAAATCCATAAAGCGTGGTCTACAAGGTTCAAAAAATTCAACGTTCTATAATGATTTATTCCATTTTTTTTTATCAATTCAGCAAATTTATGAAATAAATCACGTAGTAAGCGATCTTCGGAATTTGCAAAAATAGATTGAATTGCCTTCGTTACTCCTACATCCGATCCAGTTTAAACGGATGTGTTCATGAATATTTTGAGAAGCTATCAATCATAGCTAAAATGTATTTTAATCCAAGATTTTCACTTCAATAATTTCCAATTTCAGTCAAATCTATCTAAGATATGTCAAAGAAATATTTGATTATTGTATGCCTCCTTATGAAGTTCCGCCTAACGCCTTTATGAAGCTCCCGAACAACTCATCCGTCACCTCTGTCATTTCCCATGAAATTTAAATATCCTCCGAATAGTTAATTGTAGTAGTAAAATAAGCGAATGGCCAGCTTTGCAAGTCGTGCGTGTTTATTTTTTGTGAATCCTCATCGTCTCTTCTTATAAGGTTGATTGTTACTGTTGAAACATCGGTATATTTCCATCAATTTTTCTTATTCATTTTAACTATTTCTTCTTTCATACCTGCAATATCAACGTTCATTTTCTCAAAGGCATTTACATCTTGGCGCTTATACACATTAGGTATTTTTTCTATGACCGCGAGTAAAATCTTTGTTGATTGTATTACATGATTGTGCTAAATTCAGAATGGAGAAATGCATAATTTTTGTAACGATCATGTGGATATTTTCATAATTCGTTGTAATTTCACGAATTTATTCGCGTAACTACACTATTTCTTTTTAAATTGGTTTGGCATTGACCAGGTCATTTTCCACGTAGTTTTGAAAAGAAAGTTCGGGCTAGCTAAAGCAACATGAAATTAATTCCACAATTACCACCAGGATTAGGGAGAGGTAACAGACTCACTTCTCGCCCTGGAACCGATCAGGGCATTTGTACAGATGGAAGGCCACGGAAACACATATATGAGAGAGGAAAGGATACGAGTCCTACAGATCCTACTTCGTCTAGACTTTATATTTTAATTTTCGATTCATGAAAGAATTTATAGAAAGTGCGATAAATTTCCATGGAGTTCTTTAGAAATACGGAGGGTAACCATATGGGTTCCTCACAACCAAGGGATCTCAATTGTGTTATTAACCAATCGGAATTCACTCTGTTCATTTCACAGCCAAAAATTATATGATACAAATCTCCATACTCCCCGCAGTTACATACGGGAGTTTCACATAATCCAATTTTGTGTAAATGTGCGGGAAAAAGAGCGTGGTTGAATTTTATTCTCGATATAATTGTGATTTCATTTCTGTTGAGTGAATGCTGGCTGAACCAGGGTTTTGATGGTATTGAAAGATGAAATTTACAGAAATTTGTACTATTCGTGGTGCTGTAGTTTCTCCAGCGAACGTTCCATTTATTTTGCAATTGTGTTTTGTATTGATGGTGAATATCCGACAGCCAAATTGATGTAATGGAATCACTCTTCCCACTAAAGTTCTTGGCAGCACTATCGGCTAAAATATTGCCTTGAAGTCCTGTATGCCCAATTAAATGTAAAATTTATGAATTCCGTTTTTTAAAAAAGAATAAACCTTACAATGATGAATTACTGCTAACTTTATTCGAGCAAAGCTACTACAGAACTAACTTAACAATATACATATAACGTGCAATGACTGGCGTGGGATTGCACACGCCGCGGTTTCGTATTCCACGGTGTCATCGGACTTCACCATATAATTCCTCCCCTCGAAGATCGGAAAAACGGGGTTCCTGTGGGGGAGTTTTTTCGAGAGTCGGTGTCGACTTTGACTTCCATAAATTTTTAAAGTATTTTTCAACTGATCTTCTGAAGCAGAATAGTTTTAGGCATGTTCTAACGATTACGATGATTAATGAGGTGTTGGTCCATTCCGAATATGTTGATTTTGGTGTAATGATTTCAGGAAGTTTCAGATTCTCAGCAGCTTTCATTAAACTCTGGATTTCATTCAGTTTGGTTGTTTTCAGTTGCAGGGGTTCGCTATTTAATTCCTTCTGTGAGTTGAACTCAATTTTGGGTGTTTCAAATAAGAAATCGTTATTGAAGGTTTTAAACTCTGTATATGTTACATCGTTTATTTCAACTTCGCAGTGGTGTAGGTGAATCACACTGGCATCTTTGAGAAGATGTATTCCTTCTTGCGGGCGATAGCTTTTAAATTGTGTTTCAGTTTTCGGGGTTACCATGACAGTATCTGATGTTATTTGTTCTACTAGATCCATTGATATGTTGACACGTAGGTGACGACATTCATTCTTAAGTCCTCTAAGAAGATCGGGTATACAGGATTCTTTTTTCGATAGGATGATTTGACGACAGTAGTACGTATCTTCTAATTCGGGACAATCCTCTTCGGTGATCCAATAATCTAAGTCGTTGAGCAATAGGTAGGGGTGTTGGATTATCAAAATCTTATTTTGGATTGGGATAGGATACAGATGTAGATAATTATATGAAGATTTTACGATGGGTATGTGAATTTTAAAGATGATCATTTCGCTATCAATGAGAACTTGTGCAGACATTATTTGATAATAGTTATGAATATTGACTAACTGAGGTATATTATTTCCTGGATATAACTTTTCTGTTTTTTTTCTAATATCGAGAATAATTGTTTTGGGGGTGAAATGGAACTAAGCAATACATTAAGACGTGCGAACGCTAGAGCTATTTTAATTTGTTCTATTAATTGACCAATTTCGTTTAATTGTGCTGAGAAGTTATCTAATATCATTGAAATTTCCAGCACATCTGCGATACTTTGCGTTCTGTCAGAGGTGTTATTTAATATGGTGTTTATCTCTCTATATATGTTGTTTTGGTTGTGACTTAATGTTTTGATAGCATCGTTGTACTCTCGAGTTATATTTTTTAATAGAGTTTGCTGCGTTTGCAAGTCTGAATGTAGATTGTTTCCATTGTCATTTAAGCTATTGAGATAAGTGTTAATGTACTGGCGATCATCGTCATCCATAGTACCAAAGGCCCAATTCTGAATTTTGCCTAAGAAATTCATAATTCCACGTCTTTCACGACTAGGTATTAGATAATGTAGACTTTCGGCATATTTGTGTATTTGTCCAATGATACGTTTTCGTTTATTGTCAAGCACATTTGCAAGGTATTGATTAGGGGACCTCATACGGTTTTCGACTGACAATATTTGTTCGTATGCTTCATCGACAAGCGTTTTTAAATTATCTACGTTTATATGGTAAGGGAATGTATGTTTACTTATTACGACTCGTACCCGGCCTCGTTGCACAGGAAGAATCGGTTTCCTTAGCGTCTCTATTTGTACATTCTGCGATTGTATTATTTTGGTCAGCGTTAAGAGAGATAATGTGTATCATCATTTCCATGATCCTGTAACAAACGTTGTGGCTTAATAATTGATTTGTGATAAACTTTTTTCGATGATATGAATTTTTTATTACCTAAATCTTCGGGATTGGTAGCTCGGGTATAGCGATTCTGACTTTTCGGTATACGACCTGGTGTTTTTACATAGATAGGTCTATTTAATTTCAATACCGGTGGTTTCTTTCTTTTCTCGTTCTTTTTTGTTGAAGATTCGGTCTTTAATAATTAGTTCTAAAGTTTTGAGTATATCTGCGTGTTCTTTTACATACGTTTCAAATGTTTCTTTAGTATTTAAGAAATCGAAAGGTGTTTTTTCTTGAGGATTAGCTTCAATTATTTGAAAAGGTGTAAATCCAATGCTAGAATGGATTGAATTAATATAAGCTAAGATAGCGTTTGGTACATGCTGAGCTATGTTAGATTTATTATTTGTACTTTTGAGAACTCTTATTGATTCTATTAATGTAGAGTGGAAGCGTTCAACTGGGCTGTTACTATCAGGATGAAAATTTGTTATTAAATGTAATTCTATACTATACAATTTCGCGAGTCCTTCAATGACTGCGTTTTTAAATTCTACACCATTATCGCAAGTGATTTTTCTTGGAATTCCGTGATGACTAAATGAATTAATTAGAGCGTTTAAAATTTCTTTCGCGTTGCATGTATTATTCGGAATAGCTTGTTCAAATTTTGAGAAACTATCTATTACTGTCAAATAAGAGGTATTATCAATTTCGAAGGTATCTATATAACTATGTTCAAAAGGAGCATTCCCAATAGGTGTTAGTTTATAAATGATCACATGTGGATGTCTTTCATATTTAGTTACTTGACATATTTCGCAAGTGTTGATATATTCTTGTACATCTTGGTCCAATTTGGGCCAATAGTATAATCTCTTAAGTACTTGTGTAGTTTCTTGAATGCCACGGTGTTACGTCTTTGTTTCGTGCTGGTATTTGATTTTCTGAGTTTGGTCTACCTTTTCTGTGATGTTTGTGAGTATGTTACCGCTGATGATTACTTTTAGCGATTTATTGAAATTGTTTTGTGATATTCTAATGAAATTCAGCTTTGCGTTTTCGTTGTTGAAATACATACAGTGTAAGATGTCGGGTTTGATTCTTTCGCGTATCACGTTTCGAATGTATTCTTCACTGGTGTCTTTTGTTATGATAAGGATAAGTCCTGTATGATCGAATATTTTATTAACTACAATTTTTTCACGATCTTTTACGAGAATAACAACTAGATTTTTGTAGGTGTTAATAGCTTTCTCGGTATATTTTACCTCTAAAATTGGATTTTCATGACTAGTATGTACAGTTTCTGTATCGTCATTATTATGATCGTCATTATTGAGGATTTCTTGGTCGATAATTCGTTCAATGTCTTCATCAGTGATATTGACTATCATTGAAGCATTGTCGTTTCCCATCGCATTTATTTCTTCTCGTGATAGTGCGTCGGCATTTGTGTTTAATTTTCCTTTTTTATTTTTTATAGTGTAGTCGTATTCTTCTAATTTTGGTCTCCACCGGACAAGTTTCGAACTGGGTTCTTTAAGTGAAAATAGCCATTGTAACGGCTTATGATCTGACACTATGTCGAATTTTACTCTGTATAGGTAGGGCCTAAAATATTTCATCGCCCAGACTATACTCAACAGCTCTTTCGGAATAGTGCTGTAATTAATTTCTGCCGGGTTAAGTGTGCGACTTGCATAAGCTATTGGTAGGTCGCCACCTATAGTACCTTGTGGAAGTACAGCACCTACGGCAAAATTTGAAGCGTCTGTGGTCAAAATAAATGGCTTCGTAAAGTCAGAATGTTGTAATATAGGTCCGTTAGAAATAATATGTTTGCAAGTTTGGAAGGCTTTTACAAAGTCTGGTGTGTGTTCTACTTTCATATTTTTCTTAAGACAGTTTGCCATTGGTTTAGTCAATTCCGCGAAGTTATTGATAAATTTCCGATAAAAGCCCACTAAGCCTAAAAATGATTTAATTTCTTTTTGAGATTTCGGGATTGGAAATTTGGAAATTGCTTTTATTTTCTTTGGATTTGGCGAAATTCCATCAGGCGTAATTCCATCAGGCGTAATTACATGTCCTAGGAACTTTACACGTTTCTGTAGAAACTCAGATATATCTAATTGAATTTTGAATCTTTCAAATACTTGTTTAAGATTACTCAAATGCTCTTGAAGAGAGGTGGAAAATATTATTATATCGTCCATATAAACAAGACAAATATTTTTCAATCCCATGGGCATGCGTACGAATTCATATCGAATCCATATAGGAGAGCTCCATGGTGACTGTGATGGTCTGATGATACCATCATCTAACATTTCTGTAATTTGTCGGTTTACTTATTCTTTATGAATATGAGGATAACGATAAGTTTTAGTATGGACCGGAATTTCGTCAGTAGTCTTAATTTCATGTTTAACTGTCTTTGTAAAAGTAAGTTTCTTGTCGCTGTCATGTAATATGTCTCGGTATTGTTTCAGCAAATTTTCTAACGCATTTTTCTTCGCTATTTAAATGTGAAGTGCGGATTCGTTTTAGATCTACATGTTGGTCTGTTCTGATATTATCATAAAATTGTTCGATATTGAAACATTCATATGTTTCTTCGGAATATGGAACTACGTGATTATTTAAAGCTTTGGAGCTAAAATGTAAAAGTTGTTTTTTATCGTGTGGATTAGTGAATTCTAAGGATGTGTAATTATCTTTTACTTTTATAACACAAGGTTCACATGTAATGGAACTAAAGTCACAAGCGGGCAATAAATATTCACCGTCGTTGAGATTAGTTCGTATATTTTTCATAATAGTAGATTTGGCAGGTAGTTCAAGTTTCTGAAATTCAAAATCTTGCCTATATTTGAAGGGTATAGTTAAGTTATTATTATAAAGACATTGATTTTTCAAATCGAAATTCAAATTTAATTTTTGTAAATCTCTGATTCCAATTATACCATCAAAATAATCGTGAAAGGGAAAAAGTACAAATTCTAAAGTATCAGTACTATTAAATTCTTTAAATGCCGGTATTTTGCATTTGGTAAGTGTTAATTTCGTCCCTGTACATGTTGATATAGGTGTATTACTTGAATATATATATTAAACGAAGAGTGATTTTCAGCTACATAAGGTCTAAGCATTGAAATATAACATCCTGTGTCTATGAGTAATTTTATCTTAGGTTTAGCTATTTCTATGTAGGGCATTGAATTAGCTTGCAATGCATTTACTTCTATTCGTTGGGGTATGATTGAGGATCGTCGTCTAAAAAATGAACATTATCATATACAGTTTCAGGTTCTGCATATTTCTGTGAATTGTTAGTTGAATTATGACTGTAACAAGAATCTTCGTTTCTGCAATTTGTACTTGAATAACTCGTGGGTTCATATTCATTGTAGGTACACATCAGCATTGGAATCTACGTTATCGTAATTATCAGATTCAGCTGTTTGTTCAACATTATTCAATTCTTCGGATGTGTAATTAGGATATTGACTTCGATATTGTGGTCTAAAAGTCGATTGCTGTTGTTGAGGAAATTTGTTACTTTGATATGACATTGTATTTTTTGTTACCGTTGACTTGGGTTCAGGTTTGGGATAATTTGGAACATTATTTCTATTTGGTCTGAACACATTCGTAGGCTTCCCAAATACTTGAGAATTAGTTGGTAGCTTATGTTGTGGTGTTGGAATTGATTGAATATTTATCGGTTGACTGGGAAATGCGATCTTATTCTGATTTTGAAAATTAGGGTTATTAGTACTCGGTCTGACGAAAGCTTGAATTGGTTGATTTTTTCTGAAATTGGAAAATTGATTTTCCCTCTGCATTTTTATATTGTTTAATGGTCTATGAGAATTACGGATATTATTAAGTGTGATTTGTTCAGATTCGTATCTTTCAGCTAAAGGAATAGAATGTTCTATATCGCGTGGTTAATGTTCATTGATTAATTGTCGAAATTCTGTTGGAGACACTGCTTTCAGTACATTGAGTGCACTGACTTCATTCAAAGAAGTCAGAGCTTGTTTCATTTCAGCTGTGAGTTCTGAATTACCTTATACATTAACATTTATTTTATTTTCCATAGTTTTTAGTCTAATGGTAAAATTAATTAAATTCTCACCACGATCAGGGTGCATACGCATCAATTCTTGAGATGAAACACTCATGTCAGTTGAGTCTTTGAATTTGTTTCTTAAGGCTGTTCTTACTTCTGGCCATGCATTAAAATCAGGTTGATAAAATATAAATTGCTGAGTTTCGCTAGTGAATCTAGACACGACTGTATTAAATATGGAACTGTACAAAGCATTGTTATTTGTAGAGTGGTCCAAATTGGACCCTTTTGATAGGAAACTCCAATTTCTAGAGAAGATAGAGAAAAACTAGCCTACACGTTACGAGGTCGATTTTTGAGAGAAAATGAATGCCGAAAACCGCACTTTGATATCTTGACTTGTTCAAAAGATACAAGGTGTTTTTCAATTTTGTGCATTTCTGACCCACCCCCGTAACTTGTTTATTTATAAATATTTCTGATTTCTGTGAAAACATTCTCGACACACTTTTTTGAAAGGAATCTAATGGTGTTCATTGTTTCTTATTGAAAAATATGGTTTTGAAGTTTTGACATAAACTTGTATTTTTTCTTATAGACCAGCCTGTATATTTTTACATATTCGTGTTTGAAATAAAACTCTCTTTTCAAATATATATAATAGTTGCTACTTCTCTTTCAAAACATTTATTTTGTGGCTGTTTTCGACTTATTTTAGATGAATAATCAAAATCTGGGTTGCCATGCCCGAATACGAAACAAAATAGTTCTACATAACTGCTGTTGAAAACAATAATTAGTGCCTATTTTATAATAACTCATTAATTCAATCAAAAAACAGAATAACAACAACAAAAATATTACATTTTTAAAGTATATATTTAGAACATGCGTTCAAATTGAGCACCATTTAAATCGAAACATAATTGAATTCGCTTCCTAACATTATTGACAGCATTAATTAATTCTACCGCAGGTATTGAACGAAAGGCATGGGAATCAGGATGACGTTTATATGTGAGGTCCTTTATTCTTCCCCAGAGGTAAAAATCTGGAGGCGTAAGATCGGGGGATCTTGCCGCCCAATGAAAAGGACCCCGGTTGCCAAGCCAATTATTTTCCCCAAATATTTCGTTCAAATACGTCGGTATAATGTGTGCGTTATGAAACGGTGCCCCGTCTTGTTGGAAGTATACGTGTCCAATTTGTTGTAATGGCAAATCATCCATTATAGGTTCGACAAATTCCCGCAATATTTCCACATATCGGGCTACTGTAAGGTTACCCTCATAGATATGGGGACCCATAAACCTTCCTCTGAAAATACCGACCCAAACATTAAAACTGTATCGGCCTTGATTTTGTGGCTCCACTGTAATAAATGGATTTTACAAAGTCTAATTGTAGGTATTGTATCCATTAAAAATAACAGCGCTGCTAACGCATGCTTCATCAGTCCATATGATGTTCTGTCCAAAGTTTAAGTTTTCAGCACGTTTTCCTAAATACCATTGGCAGAATTCGAGCCGGAATTGTAGGTCATTTGGTAGTAACTTGTGAACTTTTCTTACTCTATACGGTTTGAATTTATTTTTTCTTAGAATTCGCATTGGTGTAGTCTTTGGAATACCTGTATTCAACTGCATTTTGCGTAGTGAAATATTGGGTTGATTTTGAATTCCCCCCAAAACTGTTATTTCTTCTAACTCTCTATCTCTATTCCTGGCTCCGTAAACTCTTGTCCTTGGTTTTGAAAAAGCACCGTAATTAACTAGGTTTTGCTGCAATCTAGTGAACATATCCCGAAACGGTTGTCAACTTTCAGGGTATCGGTCAAAGTAAATATTGCTGGCAGCCTGTGCATCTTCATGTGATTCCCAATAACACTTTAGCATATCATATTTTTCGTAATTTTCGTACATTTTGAATTAACAGGAAGATAAAAATATTGTCGTAAGTTCAAAACTCAGTTCAAAGAAGCACACTAAACTTGTAAAGCAAACTGCAATTATTAATAATTGTTTGACAGTACGCATAGACTGTAGTTGCTAAGGTATTTTGTTTCGTATTCAGGCATGGCAACCCAGATTTTGATTATTCATCTAAAATAAGTCTAAAACAGCCACAAAATAAATGTTTTGAAAGAGAAGTAGCAACTATTATATATATTTGAAAAGAGAATTTTATTTCAAATACGAATATGTAAAAATATACAGGCTGGTCTATAAGAAAAAATACAAGTTTATGTCATAACTTCAAAACCATATTTTTCAATGAAAAACAAGGAACACCGTTAGATTCCTTTCAAAAAAGTGTCTTAAGAATGTTTTCACAGAAATCAGAAATATTCATAAATAAACAAGTTACGGGGGTGGGTCAGAAATGCACAAAATTGAAAAACACCTTGTATCTTTTGAACAAGTCAAGATATCAAAGTAAGGTTTTCGGCATTCATTTTCTCTCAAAAATCGACCTCGTAACATGTAGGCTAGTTTTTCTCTATCTTCTCTAGAAATTGGTGTTTCCTATCAAAAGTGTTCAATTTGGACCACTCTGTACAACCATAGTTGTTATACACTTAATCTACTAATTAGATATACATTCCTAAGAAATCACTATTTCCATCGAAAAATGGAATAGTGTCTGCCATTTTTCCAGCAGCATAATCCATGTTAATTATTTCGGTATTAGAACAATTAGAATTGCAATTTAAATCTAATTTGGATGGTTTTAAAATAATTTTACCTCGAACGGTATTTTCTGTTCCAATATCTGACAAGTCCGTAAGATCAGAGTTACTTGAATAGTTACTCACCGAACAAAACTTCGGATTGAATGGAAGGAAGGGTGATTAACAAATGTAAAGGAGGGCTGCTCAACACTTACTTTTCGTAGTTTTCGGAGAAACCAACCTCTGGGACTTCAGGACGAGAACGTTTTGTTCTGGTTCTTTCGATAGCGTCTAAATAGCTGGAGCTAACGTAACTTCTGCGATGTTTTGATTTCTGAAAGGGATACGGACACTATCCTACCGACTGCGCCAATTAAATGTAAAATTTATGAATTCAGTTTTTTAAAAAAGAATAAACTCTACAATGATGAATTACTGCTAACTTTATTCGAGCAAAGCTACTACAGAACTAACTTAACAATATACATACAACGTGCAGTGACTGGCGTGGGATTGCACACGCCGCGGTTTTGTATTCCACGGTATCATCGGAAAAATTTTGGAAGATTGAAAGATTTCTGTATCTTTAAGGAGGGAATAACAAAAGCACTGGACACATACTCTTCTCCTTTAGATCCATCAGTGTAGACATTCAAAGAATTTGAATTATATCTAAGGTGAATGATATTGTTCAATTGAATACATTCACTATAGTTAGGTATAATAATTCGAGGCTGGTAGAGAACGTTATCTAAACTGAAGTTAAACAAATATTCGCATTCAATATGTAACTACACTATAAACACATGTAATATTGATTGCGTCAGATTTTACTGCGGGTGTCTTCACATCACAAATTCCATGGTCATTCACAGCTCAATCACCGCTTGTAGTGTTTGTGAGAAAAGACAAACGTCTGTATGGTGTTTGTTACCTTGCGGCCATTGAAACACCTCCCCGATTCACCTTTGAAGTTATCAAGACTCACAGTTATCGCCAAATAACTTGCAACTGTATGAAATAATCTTGCCAAATTATGAATTATCTATCTTCTCCTAATACGCATGATTTGGATGAAGATACATTGTAACGTATCATTTTTAAGAAAACTACATACGTCAGTGGCAATTTAATGATGTAGAAAGAGACAACACCTCCTCGTCTTATCGTATTTGAGTCACGTTATTTTTATTATGTTGCAGGTCTGTCTTGTCAAATCTTATGTCTGACATCCAAGTCCTGTTCGAGAAGTATGTTGTTACCAACGAACTCGGATGTTCGTTGGTTGTTACACACAAATACATTATCAACTGTCATACAATTCAGGAATACGATTTTCCAAAGGGTAGCAGAGGCGTTGAATGTCTCTGTAAGGCCTATTACAAGAATTGAGCAAGAAAATGCAATTCAGCCTATATAAGTATCTACAGGCAAGAAGCGAACTTCTAGATAGGAGAAGACGGAAAACTTACATGAGACAACCAAAATGGAGATAATCTCTTCATGAGATGTAATCTGAACGCAGGTTCAAGTTGATACTATTATGTACACAGCAATAATTCGAAATTATGTAGGATATGGTAATAAAACACACATTTTAATTAACATGAACTACGAAATCTGAGTGCTCATAATTGCTCCATTAGTTGACAGCTCCTGCATTCAATTGGTTCCAAGTATTAAAAAGATAAGCCTAGAAGAAGCCTATGGACAGAAATAAAATTACGTGTATGAGACAGCAATCTTATACAGAATACATGATAAATGTATTTTCCCCTTTGCGAAGAGCGGTAGTCTACTTTGACGGATTTTTCTAAAAGAACTATCATCAATTGTTGACAAGATAGTAGCATCAAAAGTGTGCGAAAGACTCAATTTCAACGATACATTGTTGGAGGTAATAACGGTTTCATAAATGATGTCTCGTTAACTGTTACTAATAAATCCTGATTATCAAGATGATATGAATGGTGAAATAATTATAAAGTGATTATATAAAAGCTCACAATTTAGAAGAACCTTCTTCGATTGTGATTGACAATACCCTATATCATTCAGTGTTGGTAGAAAAAAACCATGAAATGCTTGGACTGAAGATCAAACTATGAGATGGCTTGATGAACATGTTATACATTGGGAAACAAACATGTTCAAATCTGAACTACTACAATTTGTACAAAAAAAATGTCTCTTAGATGAAATAATTGCAAGTTCATTATTGTGAGTTCATTGCTAGTTCATTATTGTGAGTTCAATGCTCTTGAACTCATATGGGCTAGAACTAATGCTTTTTGTAATATACATATAAATAATAGTAAAGGTAAATCGGTGGAAGATGTTTGGTACGATGCACTATCTTCTTGCACATCAAATATTCCGGAAAATCGTGTAAAGCATACTGTAGCTTAATTAAAGTATGGTATGAACATAAAGTACATATTGAAGATTTTTGAGACATAATAATCAATCTTGAACATGACAGCTTAAGTTCCCATGAAAGTGAATTAGTTATATTCCTTTGTACATGATAAGTCAATGAATTATTCTTATGTTCATTCTGGTGGTAATGCTCATGTTATCCTCATGAAAAAAACGAAAAATAGAGGTACTGTTATGAAGTTGTAACGGATCACTCTATCCACTAGGATTAGTAGTGATAAATGGCCCCAACTAGATCAACAGGTTTACTTACTCTCAAGGCTCGTAGTGAAACGTGTCCTGAGATTCGTAACTGAATAGATTACCCTGAGCGCATATTCGTAAATACCCGACCCGTTATTCGTTCGGGATATTTCGACTGAGCGTTTGGTTAATACCTGTTACCTGACGTTTCATGATGATGATGCAATGATATGTCTGGTATTTACTACCTTCAACTTTGCATACATAAGGTCAGTTCATTAGTGTCCTTGCTAATCAGTTACTGCTATCACAAAGCAGATAGTAGTAGCTTACATTAGCAAAGAAGAATGTCCGCAGACAACCACTTTCTATTCGACTCAGACAACAAAGCCTAGAAAGTTTTCAAAAATGTACATAAATGGAAATATCAAGAATGCTATTTTTTGCCTTGCAACAGATGATACATTCTCTTGTGGTTCATCTGAAGATGAAGAAATAGATGATTTGGAGATCTTATAAGCCATTTTAACTAATAGAAATTGTATTGAAAATTATTTTGAAGTAAGAGTATTGCATGAAACAATAACAAATGTTTCTTTGAACTGTCTCTATATCCATATTTCAGGTCATATCCATGTATAACGAACAAGAATTTGAAATGCATTTCAGACTTAGTCGTGATAAATTTCAAATTCTTTCAAACGAATTTCTAGTCTCTAATATATACCAAAATCTTCAGAAGAGTTGTAAGTCTACTTGTTGAAATGAGTTGAATATCATAATTACTTCATCCTTATGGTAAATTATTTGTTTGTTAGCTAACACAAGATTATATATTGACAATAAGAAGTCGATTCTGATGTTCCTATGGTTTGCGAGTCATCAAACCTCATATAGAGAGGTTGGAGACCGTAAAACGAAAGGATCTTGTGAATCTGTTGACATTTTTGAATTCGTTAACTTCAATTTTATCTAGGTACTCGAAAAGTCCGAACTATGAAGAAATCTGGTATCAGGTTATGTAAGCCACTTATAAAATGATCTGATTATCTTGCTCCGTCGTTTTTCGTCGAGTAGATTTAGTCTGATCTTTTCAATCTAGAGCAATTTGCTCAACACAAATGAACACAATTAGATGAAATGATCGACACAAAAGAACGGACGTTTTTCTACTAAACTTACTCTATGCATCTCTAGCAACACAAACAAACAGACCTATTAATCACGCAGGTTCAGAAGTTCAACGGTTGTGCACGTAGTTTCAATCTAAAAAGTAAATATGCGTGATTTAAAAGATCTACCAGAAACATATCAATACAAAGCAATAATTGACAAAGATGTGCTATGTATAATGACCAAATTTAAGTCAAAAGAAGATGTTGAGGAAAGTTAATAATATTATTTTGTATTTTTTTTCCGAATGCGCGATAGCAAAGGCAGTGTAATGTTTTTCACGCGTATGTATGTAATGTGTATGAAAATGAAAGTGCGTTCGTAGCGTCTTGCTTATGTATCGCAACGGCGCGGCGGTTTAAAATAATTGGGGCTATTTTTAATGTCCGTAGCGAACATAGCAAACAAAGCGTTCTTTTGGGCTTCGCCTGAAGTCTTTCAAAATCGAGATGATATTTCCTATACTTTATAACGGCCACATTAAAAAAAAAGTGATATTTTAATACAATTGTATGCCTATATTTTTCCAAAAAATTGTATTCAGAAACTCCAACAAATTTGTAGTAAATTGTTATATTACTTTATTGTTAAAATTGTAAAATATGTTGTAAAAACGTATAAAAATATTAGAATTACACTAGTTTAATTCTGGTAAATTGGTTGTATTACAGAAATGAATGGCTGACCTACAAACTGTTACAAAAGGAACATGGACTATTGAGGAAACTTTTAAGGTGCCTCTTAATTCTGCTCGAAATCTATCCAGAAGAATATATAGATGTCATTTCCATACATCAATCAAGAATAAAAGAACAGTCAACTCAGAACATGAAACTGACAGCAATAAACGTAAAAGGAAGTAGAAGAATATAAATTGTAAGGCAATGATAAATGTCGTTATGAAGAAGATATTGGAGGAGTCTAAGTAAAGAAGGAGACTCAATTTACAGAAGAATTGGCTTGTATGATAAAATTTCAAGATTCTCATAATCACCGAACGGATGTTGTGGAAGCATTGAGAGAAAGACCATTAGGCGACGAAGCTAAAAGTTATTTAATAGAACTTTTTAGACGAGGTCACTCTGCTGCTTCTGCCTATCACATTTTTTGTGCGGAAAACATGAAAGAATATGGAGATGATTATGAAAATATTTTATACGATATGTAAGTACCGATTTTATGGAACAGCCTGTACACAATACGAAGTTTTATCGTCAATTCTTATTTTTCTACGCTTAACTTAAAGGTGCTAAACATCTTCAAATCAGCTAACTCTTATGTATATTTCCAGGTTCTATATGCAAATTAAAAATGATGTGCCAAAGTATACTTTTTGTAACTCAGACCGCGACGGAAGGATTACCTATCGGTTGTTTACAGAGCAGATGTCAAAAATTTGATTTATTTGATGTAGCAGTGGGGGAGTTAATAGAAATAATGCCCAAAAAGGTTCAGTCGAGAGTAATTTCAACAGATAATGATCTTGGCGAACGTAATGTTTAGCAAAAGAACTGACTTCATGCAACATTATTATTGTGTACATTTAATGTTCTTAAGGCGATATGGCGTTGGATACTCACAAGCAAAAATTGAGTTCCCTGACATGATGGTCAAAACAACTAAAAACTTTGTAAGTCTATTTTGTACGCAACAACACTAAATGAACTTAAGGCAGCGAAAGAGAAGTTCTTTGAAGATTGTACGCACGAGGGTTTCAGAGAATATATTCGCCAAACGTATTTTAATCAAGAACAAATATGGTGTATTTTTTACAGATTAAATTTGCCACTGCGAGGTAGTGATACCAATAACTACACCGAGGTAATGTTCCGGTTGTTGAAGGATATACCTCTGGAAAGGGCAAAAGCGTTTAATCTGGCCAGTGCAACTGGCCGATTACATTGTCGTTTGTTTCGAAAACTACTACAAGCAACGTATACTAGACTTACGCTACAAAAGAACATCTGAGGAGATCAGCGATAATAGCGATCTTTATACCTGTAACGTGGAAAGCTTAACAGGTAGTGTAACAGTATGCTTATATTATAGTGATGTACTTCACCATGTCCTGGTGCGATCGTATTCCAATGCTATTGTTGTCTGATACCTTTACAGAATACCTAACATCATTTCTAAACGATAATATCCAGTATATGTCCGCTGAAAGCGTAATCCGTTATAATACACTAATATTCACTCTAGACTGATCTTATAATAAATAGTGAGAACGGTTAACATGGCTCTCCTTTATGGAACTCTATTAAACTTTACTGAAGGAATTTATATCATTCCTAATCCTCAATCTACTCATTTATTCACAGTGTGGTCATTTAATCTAGGGAACCATGATTCGTTGGAGTTTGATCCCAATCATTGATCAGCCAGAACAAACGTGGAGAATATTATTGACACCCTTTCATTTCAAAAGACACTTAAGATCCAACACAATGGAAGGGGAGTGGAAGGGTGAACGTTATTATCAGATAAGCTTGTACTCAACAACATCAGTAAAATTTGATAATAAATGTAAAAATTAAATTAATAATGATAAAACAATGATCATCACGATTGATAATGAAAGAATATTACAATTTAGTTTATAGCTAACAAAAATTAAAAGTATAAGATCGAAATCTAAACTCAAATAAAACAAACCTAAATAATCTTAATTAAATAAAAGACAGAAATAAACCTGAGTGTATTAAATTCATACCCATCCAGGATGATCGAACACTATTGATAAGAAACCACCACCCCTATCCACCAAAAATACTAATAAAGTACTGAGGACCTTTCAACTACCAAGTAGCCAACTTCAGAGTAAACTGTTTAGTTCACCCTGATGATCGCTATTTGGTAGATGAAAGGTCCTCAGTACTTTAATAGTATTCTTAGCTAATGAGAGTGATGGTTTCTCATCAATAGTGTTGAGATATATCCATAGAGTGAACTCTTTATAGTTTACTAGGGGATCGAAATTAATTGAACTGATTTGGAAGTATTATTGAACTTCAACTTGAATAAAAACTGAGAGCAACAAACTTTGATTGAAAATCTAAACCAACTCTGACTTAGTGAAATCCACCCTTCTTACCAAAAATATTCTGAAGAATATTTAGGAATATTAGGAAAAAGATCCCTGAATTGTTCAACCAATAAGCAGTAAGATTCCTCTCTTGAGGTCTCTAGTTCAGAATAATGTTTTGGATTGGGATTTCTAATATATATGTCCGTTTCTAAAAATTACTAACTCATTTGAATGTACATATTATTCCAACTAGAATCAAGACTACATTCAATCACAATTTTGATGATGAGATACTATGCTAAGATTTACGTGTCATACGTTCTGATCAACTATACTTATGAATGAACAAAGAGCTGAGAAGAAACCTTCCGCTACCTGAACATCCCCAGATGGTTAACATCAAACTTGATCATATAGCTTGCATTCGTTTTCCGTCCTATATTGGTTACTCATCTGTGCAGGCTTATGATTTCCTTTAGAACAAGAATTTATAGATCATCTTGACCATGTCAGCCATGATATCGTATCACCCTCTTTGAAGCGATTGTGAATTATATCATATTTATTTTGAGAATGTCTCAACTTTTCCAAGCTACATTTGTTATTGATCATAAATAGAAGATATTTGGTAACATCTGGCAACCCCTAGATGTTCTTTACTTTTAAATATTTCAATTTTACATGAAATTTTGATTTTCTAAAAATGATTTTGTTTTGAATATTGGGAATAACCTGTATCTCATTACAAAACTGATGAGTTTTGTGAACTAAAGAATTTTATAGGAGATTAAAACAGCTGTAAATATTCTAAAATTACACATAAGATAAGATCGGATTTACGAATAACTTGGAAATGTTAGCAAACTAGGTACGATTAAGTTAATTCTAGAGCGTGTAGCTTTCGGAAACCTGTACCAACGTAGCGAATTAAGAAATTTTTATAATCAGATACGCCCTCCGATGACTTACGGGACAAAATGATTAGCGAGAAATTGGAAGTGATGTAGGTGAACTGATTCCTAATATATAATGATCTCATTGCTCCGTCATGAATTTTCCACTTGTTGAGATGCTATCCAAAGTCTCAATCGTTCGAATGGCCTAATCAAATTGTATTTATCGTGAAACATCTGTCTGGGGTTCTAAAAGTATGTTTGCCATAAATATGAAGCATCTTTGTGTCTACAGACTGAATAATATTCTCGAATTTTATGTTGTGCTGCGCAGCCAACGTTGTCGAAAAGGAAAACAAAGTTTGGTCCAGCATCGACAGGACTTATAATAATTCATTTCACTTTCTTCATAATCAACATTTTCAACTGTTTTAAAACCTACTCGAGCAACTACTTGGGCTGATACGGCGACTTTGACTATACACACACATTTTTGAATTTTAAATCTTGGTAGTGACACTTTGTTATTGTAAGCTAATTGATGTCAACGAAAGACGAAGGAAGATTCCTCTATGGATAACTAAATCTTATGATATTTGTTCAAGAAACCCTGACTCAGAAATACCATTATTTCTTCGTAGTGACACTATATTATTGTGAGACAATTCCTCCTCTCATAGATTCAACTACCGGGTGCAATGAGGGAGTTGAACATCCTGTAATTCCAATTCCTCTTCGTTGATTTGGAGCTTCTTGGTTTTCTTTGACAATAACTTTCTATAAATAAAAACGATGATTATTAGTACAATAGTAATATAAAGTATTATCGTCCAGAAACTAGGGTATTGGAAAACTCTGATTTCATCCATCGATATTTGTGGTTCGTTTGAAGTAATTGGTTCTTGATATTTTGGAGTTCGTTCAAGTTAGTATTTTCTAGATGTATTTCCAAGTTTGCTGGAGAGTAAAGTTATTTTTGTAGTCCAGTTGAGGAAATATAATTGGTTGATATTGACTTATTTATTTGTCTATCGCTGGTTATAATTTCTTAGGATGTTATAATTTGGCATCCAATAGGAATCGAAAGCAGATAGGTTCCAATAACTTCTCGGAATTGGTCTTGTTGTCAACATTTTGTTTTAATAATATCTTCTTTGGGAAATACACTGAACCATTGAATAGATTCATCTATTCGCTTCAAGATTGGTCTTGTGATTGTGACGACTATTTGATTACAGGTGAAGCTGTTCTTTCATTCCAAAAGCTGTACTTCGCAAGGGTGATTCTCTTTAATTTCCATTATGTTGACTCTGTTGCAGATGTGAAGTGATGGTTGAATGTTTGTACAAATGTCATGTTGAAATGAGTATTACAATTCGTTTTTTATCAAATACTTATTATTAGAAATGATCGTCTTGAACTGATTCAGACTAAATATGGGTATGGAGTATAGGTGCTAATAATCAAATACGTATGGGTACAAGATTGGTAAAAGTAAGAGGAAGGTGATTTTGTTATGAAGAATATAACATTCAATTTTAATCAAATTCTCAATTAATAATATGTTGCCTAATTTTTCAATTGTAACTTTTTCTTGTAACCCTAAGACAAGTGGGAATCTAGAAGAAAATATACTTAATCATTAAATTTATAGGTAGCTTTTAAAGGTCGTTTTAAATAATCCATGTGCACTTTTTCTTTCGCATCTGTTTTTACTGTTGTGATATCTTTGTTTACTTCTTTAATTAAGGCTGACTTATTGAATTTATTAGCGTTCTTTTGTCTGATATGTTGTTTTGTGTAGGTTTTAGATTCTGGTTGAAATGTGGCAGGATCATCGCGTTTTTTGTTCAATTTAGCATTTTTCTTCATTTTCCATAATTTGTTTATTTATTTCTGAATACATTAATTTTGTAATTTCTTTGTGTTCGTTAATGAAGTCATTAAGTAAGATTTTGTTGATATCTATGTCGAAAGGGTTGTCATTATTTATATGGCCATTAATTACAACTATTGGTTTTAATTTGGTTACTGTATGAATGGAATGATTGTAAGCTAATATTGCATAAGACATTTTCAATTTCATGGGAGTTTTTTCGTAACCTTGAGTATTCAATAACCGAGTATGTTCAATTAATGTCGAATGTACTCTTTCTATGGGACCATTAGATTGAGGATGATTTGGCGAGCAAAAATGGATTTTTATTTCATGTAAATTAAGTAAATCGGGAATAACAGAATCCTTGAACTCTGAACCATTGTCTGTTATTATTTGCTTTGGGACGCCAGGATGGGAAAAGAATTGAATTAAATTATTTACAATTTGTGTTGATACTAATGAATTTAGTTCATACGCTTGGGCGTATTTAGAAAAGGTGTCTATAATCGTTGAAAATTTTGTCTTTTCTAATGTAAATGTATCCATATGAACTATCTCAAAGGGTTTTATTGCTGTTGGTGTGACATTCATTTTAATTTTGATAGGATTCCTTCCATACTTGCTTTGTTGACATACCTATTTCACATCCGTTGATGTAAGTTTGAATGGAATTCTTTAGATTAGGCCAATAATATAATTTTTTTATTCGTTGCTCGGTCTCATCAATACCACGGTGATTGGTTTTACTTTCGTGATAATTTCGAATGATTTCTTCAATATTGTCCTTATCAGTAACGTCAATTAATTTAAATTTGCATCGTTTAAATTTTAAGGATGGCCATTTAAAATTTTTAGGTAAGATTTCACAAAATGGCTCATAAAGATCTGGTTGCGCGAAATATGAATGATATTGTACGTTAGGAACTAAATACTCTTTCACAAAATTAACAAGATCTTTTTCAAATTGGTTTTTAGATAATTGAACTGTAAAGCGTTGTTTTTTATCGAACAGGAACCTTACTTTTGGTGTAGATGGTGAATGTAATACTGAATCAATGATAATATGGTTTTGTCCATAATTTACCGGTGTTTCAGATATGGGTACATTATCTACGGGATTTTGTTAGTAATTTGAATGTATAGTTACGTCATCTTTTACGTCAATGTCCGCTTTTTGTTCGTCGGGTTGAACTTGTAAGGAAATATTATCAGTGGATAGGTGTTGCGAGTGTTGGTCATTCCCATTTGATATATCTAACTGATTGTAGAATTGTTCCATATATTCGTAGATGTTGTTAGTTTCTGTTGTATGTAATTCAATCCGTGATAGCGCATTTGCGTTGGTATTCAATTTGCCTCTTCTATAAATAATTTTATTATCATACTCATCTAACTTGATTCTCCATCTTAATAGTTTAGAATTAGGATCTTTCAGCGAGAAAAGTCACTGAAGTGGTTTATGATCCGTGATGACATTGAATGTATTTCCAAAAAGATGAGGCCTGAAATATTTGGTTGCCCATACAATGGCAAGCAGTTCTTTCTCGATCGTACTATAATTTTGTTCGGAACTATTCAATGTGCGCGAAGCATATGCTATCGGGAGATCGCTACCTATGTTACCTTGTGATAGGATAGCTCCTAAAGCAACATTACTGGCATCGGTGATTAGGTTAAATGGTTTTGTGAAATCTGGATATTGTAGGATTGGCTGATTGATTAGTAAATTTTTACAAGTTTCAAAGCATGTTTCATATTGATCATCTGAAATTATCTTAGCGCCTTTCTTCAGACATTTTGTCAGTGGTTTTGTAATATTTGCAAAGTTGTTTATGAAACGTCTATAATATCCTGAAAGTCCAAGGAAACCTTTGATCCGTTTAGTTGTAGTTGGTAATGGGAATTGTTTAATGGTTTTTGTTTCGTCTGGATTTAGTTTAATTCCGTCAGGTGTAACTACGTGACCCAAGTATGCTACTTCCTTGCGTGAAAATTCTGATTTGTCTAATTGAATTTTGAAATTTGCTTCGCGAAATCTCTGAAATACATTTTTAAGTCGTTCAACATGTTCTTGAAGAGAGGTCGAGAAAATAATAATATCATCTAAATACACTAAGCATTTTCCATTTTGTATTCCGCGTAGAATGTTATTCATTATTCGTTGGAAAGTTGCGGGTGCGTTTTTAAGACCAAAGGGCATTCGAACGTATTCGAAATGCCCATTTTTTGTGTTAAAAGCAGTTTTTGCGATTTCTTCTTCTTCCATTTCGATTTGATGGAATCCGTCGTGAAATACTGGCATTTGCCAAGTTTGTCTAACAATTCAGTAGTATTAGGTAGTGGAAATTTGTCACCTATAGTTTTCTCGTTTAGTTTTTTATAGTCGACAACTACACGCCATTTTGTTTACCGGACGAGTCTAATTTCTTTGGGACAACCAAAATTGGACTGCACCAAGGAGAATTATTATGTCTTATAATGTTTTGGTCTAACATTTACTTCATTTGTCTCTCAACTTCCTGTTTGTGAACGTACGGATATCTATAGGATTTTGTGTATACAGGTGTTTCGTCAGTTGTTTTAATACGGTGTTTAATTGTATTCGTGAATGTTAAAGGTGAATGTTCCTGATGGAAAATATACGAATATTCTTTACATAAGTTCAGAATCTTTACTTTTTCTTCATCATTCAAGTGGTTGGTGTGAATTTTGGTTAAGTCTAATTTAGTATGCTTTGTTGATTCATCGAAGTTGTTTAAATTGATGTTTAAAATTTCTTTCCTATCGAATTTTTCAACAGTAATCGGTTCTGAAAAATCTAAAGTAACTGGTTGAGTGGTATTATTCAATATTGTTGTTGAAGCTTTACTATCTTTAGCAATTGTTAGAGATTCGGGAATTTCGCAATTATGAAATTTTTGGTGGGGTATGATAACTTCTCCATTAGCTATTGATGTCTTTATTTTTACTACTTGTTCTGAACGTGGTTTCACTGTGATAAGGTTGAGTTCGTTTTGAATTTCATGATACAGTAATTTAATGTCAGCGTAAGGTGTTATCAATATTCCTCTGTTAAAGTCTAAGTTAGCTTGTAAGAGTTTCAAGTTATCTAAGCCCATGAGTTCATGGAATGTGTTGTGGAATTTAGAAAAGTAGAATTTCAAGTTCGTTGTCCTTGGTAATCTGAACAGTTTTGATGCTATTATTGAAATACTATGTTTATGCGCTGATTTCTGGAAAACGCTGGAAACTGTAAATGGATCGTCTCGGATATAATTATGATATAATTTATAAGCGATATTTGGTTCAATAAATGATTTTGTAGAACCTGTGTCAATTAAAAATTTAAGATTATGTTCCAGTAATATAACATATGGCATTATATGATATTATTTGCTCTTTTATGTTTCGTCCTGGATTAACCATTCCGTTTGAAAATTTACTTTCTCCATATTGTGATAATTTTCTGAAATAGGGTCTTCACTTTGATACTCGTCGTAATGTTCATCGAAATTTTGAGTAGTGTTCTCACTTATTATTTCTTCCGGTTCAGTTACTTCGGTATCAAATAGCTCTTCGGAAATAAAATTTTTCTGCAAGGATTGCGGTTGCGGTAAAGGTCTTTGTTGGTTGGGAATACCTGTTTGTCTGGTTGATACGCTCATCGGACTTGGGTTATTGAAGGGTATGTTTTGGTTTTGAGGTCCTTGTTTAAATACTTGCTAGTATGTAAAATATCTCTGCGGTGGATTATTCATTCTTGGTTGATACGGTATTGGTTGAGATGGGAAGTTATTTCTTTGATTGAAATTAGACATTGAAGGTTGATTACTAGTTGATTGATTGGGATAACCAGATTGATTAACCATTTGATAATTAAATGGTGTTTTAGAAAAAGTCTGTATTGGTCTATGATTTTGATTATCAGGTCTGATTTGATTAGGAGTTTGATTAACGTAAGATTTATTTGTTAGTCCTTGAAAATAATGAATATTTTCCTCTTCTATAATGAATTGTAGGGCCTCATTCAAAGTACCTGGGCGCATGCAACGAATCGTTGTATCTAAAGGTTCTCTTAGGCTAGACAGAAACGTTTTTAGAGTTAATTTGTCATAAAGGCTTCGTTTTAATACCTTTGCTTCGTTTGTAATTTCGTGAATGTCTATATATGAACATAGCAGATTTTGAATTTGTAAGCATCGGTCGAAAAATGCTTGAGGTTCCTCACTAGGTAATTGTCTTGGAAGAACTAGATCTCTGTTTAGACAAGCTTCATCTCTACGATCTGCAAAGTTTCTATATAAAGTATCTTTTAGCTCGGGCCAAGTGTTAACACTTTGAATATTAGCTACTAGCTTTGCATTTCCTGTTAATTGGTTCAAAAGAGAGTTTAATAAGTATGTATTCTGAAAACTTGTGGGATGTGCAGTATCATGAAATTCGTTCATAATACTAACACAAACTTTCATAAATTTATTTAATTCATTGGGGTTTCCATCGAATTGTGGTACACAATTCAAATATTCAGGCTTAAATTGACCCATTTGAATTGGATTGTCTGTATTATGTTTATATTTATTCAAGCGTAATTGAATGTTATTTCTTGAAGGATAATTATTAGCAGGATTTTCAATGTCTGAGTCAGTTAAAGACGAAATTGTTAAATTATTTAAATTATCAAGAAGTGATTCAAGTTCAAATGACATTTATTGTACTCACATAAACCAAAGTGTGACTTTGTTCATCCTTTTTTTAACCAATATAAGGAATTGTAGATGAGTCCGCGATGTATGTCTTCTCGAAAAACTTCTTCCTTGCAGGAACGGACAATATAGTTCCGGTCGTCGTGATTTTGTTCGGAGGAACTTTTCACAGGTCTGCGATAGACTGGATTTCTTGATTTTCAAAGAGTCGCTCTGTTTTTAACTTCCTGGGAACTGATCACTAAAGTTCGATAGCCGATTAATCGTGGATACGAATATTCTTTGTGCGATACAAAATAATCCCGGCTATCCTATACCGACTGCGCCAATTAACTTTTTGGAATCACAAAGACACTTTTTAAAAACTTATTTATTTCAAATTCTTGATAGTACAATTAGTTATTAGGTTATTACATTTAAGTACGAAGATTTCTATCTGACTGCCTGTGAAAAGTATAAGACATTGGTTTTAATAGTTTGAATGTTTACAAGTCTGAAGTGTGAGCCATCACGTTCTCGGAGATAAATCTTGTAGTGCTCGAAAATCAAAAAAGCATCGAAGGACTTTATCGCAACTAAGCCAGCCTACGGCAGTATGATATGGTATGTCATTTCCTCCAATCTCTTCAATAAACTTGCTGATTTTTGCTGTTTCAGCTCAGTGGATCTGATGAAATTAACAACTGTTATGACTGGTTTTAGAACTTCAGGCATATTCAAACATTCCCCGTACAAGGACTGTTGATTAATGATACCATGTAGGAATGATGGTTTTGAACCACCATCATTTTCTACAGCCTTTGACACAAGAGCAACTACTCCATTATTTTTACCACACATTTTCTTGCTTCTATCGGTAGTAATAGATTTCAAGTTTTTCCGTCGAAGGTTCTTTTTATTAATCGCATTTTCGACCTCCTCAAAGACATCTTCTCCAGTAGTTGTGAATACTATCAATAACAAGAAGTACTTCATACACTCCATATACCTTTCATCTACTCCTCAAATGAAACTCAACACCTGAGCAAATTCCGACAAATCCGTTGACTCATCCAAGGCCAGAGAAAACCACTCAAGATGTCAATTCTTGTCAGACAGTTGAGATGATAAATTTTAGGCGTGTCTTCTACCCTTCGAGACACGGTGTTTGCTGACAACAGTTTTGAATGAATTAATCATTTCGGGGCATGATTTTTCGGCTACTGCAATGTGCATTCTTTGATCACTTCTCCATTGGTGAATGGTTTTCCAAGTTCCGGAATTTCAAGAGCAACACGAAAGTTGGCACGAGCTGCAGCCTCTTGTTTAGTATTGACTTTGGTTAACAAATATTGCTGCAATTTGAATCCGCGCTTTAAAGCTCCAAATTTTTCTGTTCGCAAACTCCTTGTATATTTTGACTAATTTTGGAAATGTTTCGTTCCATAATGACGTTCAATGTTATATTCTTTGAGAACGGCTATGATTTCATTGCAAATCAAACATGGTGCCTTCTTACTGGTTACTCAATTACGAAATATTGAAAGTTTCATTGATTTTTGAATGTTCTGCATTTATAGTCTACCTTGCATTTCCTTTCCGTGCAAGTAAATCACACACAAAGGCAACAAGCTAAATCAAAATAGTGTTACGAAAATGTATAATAACACGGACAAACAGGATTTGAGGAGCTACGGACTACTTCATTTCACAACAGATAGTTATCTTCCTTCGTCTCCCCTAGGCGTACTGACTCGCGGTCGTGTCGCTATCTCCTTCATACCCCAAATACTGCCATCTAGAAGTGACTGGAATACATCAAAACTTTCTCGAAACAACGAGATTATTCGCGAATGTTGATTGGTACTGCTCTTTTGAAAATACTACTAGCGCTACCCATTTCCACATGTGATCACCAGGTGTCTTCAAGTGTCGTGTTCGTAACAATAAAGTACTGTTAGTTCACGAAAGTAATCGTGCTAGCGAAGTTAGCAAGCGGATGCTCGCTCAGGGCGTGTACTCAGCGAATAGTCTAGAAATCATATGACAGGAAAATTAAAACGATACTGGCCCTTGTAACGTACTGGGAATAAACTGTATGGTCCTAGGGCTGGAAAGCTTTGGAGACCCTGGTCTAATGAAATACTTGCCGGTAAATGATGTTATTATTACACTTCCGTCAGTTTACTCTCATTCATCATACCATCGAATCGCAGACAATCAACACTTTATTGTTTATGGCGTCTTCCGAACGAGAAATTCTTGCAAACGAAAAAGTATACCTCTGAAGATGTTGAATATTGAGAAATAAATAATATTCTCTGGTCTTATCTTATGTATACAGCAGACTACGTTTCTCAAACATCGTAGACTTGTGTAAATTTGATTATACTTTATGTAGCACAGGCAATTTTGATTCATCAAGCAACATGGATTATCTGAATCACTGTTATGATGATGGAAAAAATATGTGTTCTGTTCGCAAAACTGATAATCTAACAAAATGGTTTTCTAATGTTATAACAACCAAATGATAGTGTAAGTTCCCTTTATTTCTTTCAATGAACGTTCATGTAACTTTTTATTCCCATTTTATTGAAGCATATATAAACATGCCAAACTTGTATATTACAATATTGATCTGATGATGAGGACATAGCTGAGAACGAAACATTTTCCATAAATGGCTGATGATGATCAGACAATATTACGTTATACATACTATTTCTCTAACGTAATGTTAACATGACTATTTTTAATTTATTTTATCATTATTTAACATTCTGTACATCACAAAGTTATCTTTGTTCAGATTGATAACTAAACATTCGAAGAAACAATCAGTATATCATATAGATCACTTTACACACATTGAAGAAGTCACTTTTTTTGCTTCAATACCGAATGAATAACCTGATAATGACGGAAAAGGTAGCATAATGGTCAAATACCCGCTCACTATTTTGATAGATCTGACAGTTCCCGGTTTGACTACCGGTCTGTTAAGAAGTATTCAATTTTGAATTCATATGTGCACAGATTCATCTGTTTCCGACACATGCGGATCTTCAAATTTATTCTTTTTCCAATACAATGTTTGATTCATACTGGTGCTCAGAGCTGCTTCGTTCCACTTCTCTCAGCTTCACTGATATAGTTGTAATGAATAATTCAGTTATATCCAACACAGGAGCTTACTGTGAACCAGTATATAACTGCCTGCCTATTCCACAGATATCTCTGTCTACATTGATAACTAAACGTTTAAAAGGCAGAACCTGTATATGATATAGATGCCTATATCCACATTGAACATGTCACTTTTGTTGCTTCAGTACCAAATGAATTTCCTGATGATATCGGGGACGGTAGCCTTGTGGTTTACATACAATTCTGTAGGAACAAATAAGCCACAAATACTTCCTTACTTCCTAATAGTTTAGATACCAGAGGAGTAACATATGTAGCTGATTATTTCGAAAATAAAATTGCTAGTTGAGACACTGTAGCTAGCATACAAGCATACAACTGAGATTTGTTTGTGGAACTTCGCATAATTGACCACAGTTTTACATCTTTGAACATTATAGGTTCTGCTCTCGTTCAGTCAAAGATTTTATATATCTATACAATTTTGGACAAAAATAGTTATTGAAAGAATTTGAGAAAGATTCTAATCTGTGTTTGAAATATTTTTTTCCAACTCCATAAACGTGTTCAGTTAATTATTAGTGTGGCTGCGCAGTATCACACTGTGTCATTTCTAATTTATAAGTTTGTAAAGTAACATAGATTTGTTTGTGCGACTACGTATACCAGACCATCTTTATACATCTTCGAACATTACAGGTTTTCCTCTCGTATATTCAAAGTATAGAAAAAAAATATATAAATTTTTGGAAGAAAATAGTCATTAAAGAAATTAAAAAAATATTTTCAATCTGTGTATGATAATACCATTTATACTCCTCTTCAATTTCATGAAACTGTTCAGCTAATTATCAGTTCAACTGTGCAGTATCCCACTGTGGCATTTCTAATTTCTAATTTTGTAGCGGATATGAGGAAAGGAAGAGAATTCACCAATGGTTATTCTGAAAAAACTAACAATTCACTGCTGTATGATTACAATTATTCAGCACTATGGAATTGGTTTTTCTTTATTTGACGAATAATTCATCACCTCCATTCCAAATACTGAATTGTCCCTCTGAGCTACATATTCATGTATTTAAGTGTCATTAATGTGAAAGTTCTATTATATATAAATTTGTATATTAGTATGTATTAGTAGTATGTTTGAATTTCATAATTCCGGATCAAAATTTCATTTTCAGCTCATTGGAAATATGTTTTTATTTCACGAACCCTGAACTTTTCATTTGAGTTAATATTTATTGTGTACATATTATGTTTGGATTTCATACCTGATTGATTCTATTTTGAGCGCTGAATCAAATATATCAACTGTCTGAAGTATTTATCTGTAAGATTCATTTGGAATTATTCCTTCGCTTTCCTCCATTTGGCGCAATTCTAGATTCAAATTTATTGTTGATTTATCGAATCTACAATAATGAGGAAGCTTAAATGACATTGAGCACACCAATCTAGGATATATCGGTACAAAATTAATCTATATCCGATAATAATTCCTATATAATATTCCATGAACGATACAATACATTCAAAATCTATCCTAAGAATACTGAGGATATTTTTTGAATATTTTATTCTTCCATGAATGACACATAATATCAGAACAATCAATAATCAATCAAAAGGATAAAAATGTTCCAACAAATATTGTAGGAATATATTATTCATATTCTCTGTATATTCTAAATTAATATTCAAGGGATGTAAAAAAAGTGTCCCATTTCACTAGTACGCAGAATAATGCAAAATGTTTATACATATTCAGAGTGGATTCTCAGAATATGCAATCATTCTAATAAGAATATTCCACCTGATTTCTACTACATAATGAAATTATTTGTCTAAGCCAACAATACTGATAATAACAAGCAACAAAACATACAAATGTGTCTCCGTTCAAAAAAAAATAGCGCACTTATACATCCTTTGATGTGCTTTATAATAATTAATAGTCAAACTCCTCGCTTTGCAAGGGAACACTTTGTCCCGTGTATTGTAGCCGTCACTCTCGATCCAATCTGTCTATTACCGATCGGCACCTCGCGCGGTCGCAGTCAATAAGCCAAACGCCTGTTTCTCTGTATTAGAAAGCCATTTGATTTCCCGTATAGGGTGATCTTATTTATGCTTCGTTTTGACAAGTTTTCGAAGCAGATGTTTTTTGTTTACGTTCTCAATAATTGATAAAAATTAGGCATCGTAAAATGAAGACGTATTTGAACTTTTAGTTTTCAAAATTTTCCGACGGGAAGGTTGAATGTATGCAGTATTTATACACGAATGAGTTTTAAGCGAGTATTTGTATCTAACACGGTCTAAAATTTAGCGATGTCAGATCGAAAATCGAAGCAGTCATCTGGGTACCATCAAGATAGACAAAATAAGAGACAAATATGAAATATATTTCAATTATGATCACGTGAAATATTTTGTTTGAAAACTTTAACAATCAACTACAAAATATACAATTTCCGGAAGACGCTTTTCAAAATCATATTATTACCGGCGACTAGATTACGGCAAGAGATTTCATCAAAGTTGGCTTTTATAATCTTTGAGTTCAAAGAATTTCAATCTGTAAGGATAGTTGATGCACAATCATGTGATGTAAATTCCAGAAAAAATGTGTAACAATGATTGGCAATACTGAGAATGTATAATATGCATTATGTCTACATGTACTGATTTTATATAACATAAAAGCACGTGTTCGATCTTTTCTAAATACTCGAAATTGGGTGGTACTATCTTAATGCTCAGAGTGGCTCAGGTATTAGCAACCGCACTGCTTGTTCATTGCCTCCTATCATACGAATTAGATAAATATAGATGAAGGGCACAACAATAGGAACAATAATGAAAATGATCGAGCGTTACCGTCAGAATATGGAACAGAGGTTAGTGATTCATCAGTATCTACTAATAGAGTTACTTGATGAGGATCTATCAAAAAAAATCATGACAATTATTTCGAAGCATTATGGAGACAAAATTTGCCAAAATATTCAGATTAATTATTGGACTCTCACTGATGCTTAGATGACATGCATTCTATGAGAACCTCATTAGCCTCCCATATAACCAATTAATAAGAATAATCAATGTAGCTTGAGAATCTTCCTCTTTTGCTTCTCTCTTCCTGATGTGAAGAGTATACAATTATTGTTTGGTCCTCACTATTGGAAATTTCAGCCTCAGAATAGTTTTGGATCGTTATGAGTATCATCTATATAATTTTCTGATCAAGTACCTTTGGAGTGAGTTATCCTTCAAAAAATTTGAATATAATATTCGAAGGAAAATGATAGTTGTTATTTGTGTGAATTGTCCGAACTCACCTACCTAACACCCAGTATAGATTTGCGCAAGAGCTGATACTATGAAACAACTTAGATTGAACTACGAGCACTCAATTCACAAAATGTTTCTATGAATTTCGGTAGCATCTGATATACCCAAATTATGATAAGATGAATGTAATATAATAGATGAGATGTTTTTTTTTATTTTAGTTATAACTAATACTTAACGGACGTTCATGAACTGAGTTTATAACTGTGAAAGTTCCTACTTTATTTTTCCAAATCGTTTGCGCATCTCGCCTGCTACGTCAGTACTATCTGGCAAACCACTGCTTTGAAACATGTTACTCATCAGTTGTAGATGACGGAATGCCACTATTTCAAAAATCAATAGTGGGAAATAGTGTTCGTGATTTTACATTTTACTATTTGTTATCTGATGACCAGTAATCTTACCACTATCAAGGAGTGATTTCTTGTCAATCAGCAATGTTACTTACTAGTATTTCTGATACTTACAATAACAATGTTTGACCCAGGTATAAATTTCATCAGAATTCTTGGGAAATAGGTCACATTAACACTTAATAATATTTTCGTCTCAACTCAAATTTGTGTCTCACGGCGTTTGGAAACATTAGCGCAAGATTTCTTACGCTAATTTTACCAAGTTCTAAGCGTCTTTATCGCATCAATTTCAATTAAAAATGCCTACGTCGCAAACAAAACACAAATAATCAAATTGTAATACGTTAGTGTCCAAAATATATGAAGATGTATTAAGAAATCACCACACATTTTTCTATACTTAGAGGCATCATATCTCTGTAATAAGACAAGTTCTGATAATGATCATGAGCCCGAAACTTACGTAAAGACGAAAATATCATAGATAAAAGTATTGATGTGACTTGTTTCACGAAAATGTAAATATAACTAGTAACAGTTTCAATTTAGTTGTTTCTCTAATGATTCTAGAGTAGCTGCCGGAATGCGCATATTTTGAGAATCTACAATGAGAAACGGTGTTTGTGATTTCACTGTTATTTATCTAATATACAATGAACAATGTTCACATCATCTAGGATAAATTAGTGTCAATCATCACTGCCCTTATCTGCTACTAGATATTTCTTATCGTTTTTCTGCATTCGGCATTCGTTTCCCACATTGATCACACAAACTTGATGTTCTTGATGAGAGGTAGTTTCGTGAGTCCCTCCATATCTACTACAACCTTGGTCAACATCAAGCCCAGTAAGTGGTGATTCTTGTTCCAAAAACGATGGCCTGCACCAGTTCATGGCTCTCCGGCTCATGGAGAGGAGAGTTTCCGAGCTTTAAGGTGAGACCGCCACAATGTGTAATTTCACAAGCTTCATACCAAGAGCATTCCGAAAAACACTATCTATCAAGTAGCGCTCTCATAGCGCGGAACTTGGTGATCGATGAGAGTACCTAGGGAACCTCGTTTGTGGATTTCATCAGCCATTTTACGCCAGAGTGGGCGATTACCCACGTTTGCTGAAGTTTGTTCACTCTGGATGATACATAGACCTCCCTTCACAACAACAATAGCCTAGACGTCTTCCTATGGGTGAAGCGTGCCGAGGGTCGCTCGGCTTGTGAATACGAACCTTTTACTTCTGACCAGTAGACGAATCTTCCCGAACCGATGATCAGCATTACGACTGTCATGTTCTGAAAACCAACCCGGTTCAGTCGTATTTTCGATACGATATTATTTGATAATAGTTATTTGACGACATTATTCACAATGCTGAAGAATAATGCAAAGTGAATACAAACACATTTCATGTTAGAATCATACGATAAACAATGTTCTGGGTTCTCTGGGTTGAACAGCGACAACAAGTCTATTAGGTCCAGATAGCTTTTCCGCTAATCTCTTGAATTCGTAAGTGGAATGGGCCAGATGATGAACTCGCTGATCAGCTATCTCCGGCAGAGATATAACTACCATATCAGTAAGCATTGCCCAGCGTTGGCATCCCTCAGGCACCGACACTTCGAAGAATTAGAGCTGCTCCCGGAGGAACTTATGGAAGCCGGCACTGGCAATATTCTGGGATTCTGGCGGGCCACAAACCTGCTAGAGTAGAATAGGCTTCTGACTACGGGGCGCACAATGGGCCCAACTAAGTGGCCTGAGTGCATCAGGGAGCTTAGCCTCCCACCCTCTTTTGTCATGATGATGATGATGATGATGATGAAGCATTCTCTAATGTGGTAGTTATACTTCTACCGGAGATGGTTGATCAGTTGAGGCCAAATCGCACTGTTTCGCCCGATCCAGTTTTCAGGAGGGCGATAATCAGTTACTCAAAACATTGAGAGGTGCTCCATCTTGCAGCCACTACTTTGTAACCTTTTCGTTTGAGGTAATATCTCCAAGTAACTAGGGTAGTGCATTTTGGAGGAAATATGATTTTGTTTCTTCTGTCTGTAAAAACAGAAACCGTCGCATACATAACGTCCTGAATCGTTTTGAAATTGGCTTCTCCCATCCTTCTTGAATTTTCCGGTGTCCGATAATAGCAATTGAGGGGATTAACAGCATCATTGAAATAAAACCGACTACGTCACTCCATGATATTTTGTTTAAGAATGAAGGGTCATTCGCGATAAGAACGGATATTTTCCAATTGAAATACAGGATCTGCAGGGGTTAAATAAACATTATGAAGTGAATTTTATAAGGATGATATTTTTTATTATTCATTTCTTTTTTCCATTGAACTCCTACTCAACCACAACTCTTGTTCAAGATACCGTATTGAGGTATGCGAATTGAATGGAAATTATTTTGAAATATCAACTACATTGTCAGCAGTCTCTAACAAGAATTTTGCGTTTCTCTGTAGAAAATCAGAAAATCAATATGTTAATCGTAAGTATAAAGTGATGTTATATCATCTAACGATTGTAGCAATATTTTCACATAGTTTTCTCTTCACATGAGAATGATAGTCCTTTGCTGAACTTGACATCATAATTAATTTGCACAATACCAGGTAGAATTTTTACCAACTTCACACAAAATGTATGTTCGCCATTGATTTGCACAACAATGACAAGTTTGGTATCGCTGGATTTGATTTATAGAGGTTCACCCAGAAACGTATTGATAGACAGCTGGTCTCATTTAAAATACTGAAGTTGGGTTCACCGGAGATCCTTGTTATTTGAGCAATTTTCAGAATTGATAATCTTTTGAAGGTTAGATAATATTTTTCTTGACAAATATAGAATAATCAAATATCACTCAATCATAGATTCAATGACTCACTCATTCATCACAAAATCTCCGAAACTATAAAGCTAGACGACTCGAAACTGGGCAGGTATGTTCCTTGTACGACGTAGAAGCCCGTCAAGAACGAATTTTCCGAAACTCGATCCCAAACGGGCTAAGAGGGATGTGCTATATTTCGCCATTCTCGAAAGCTAACATGAACACACATTATTCATATGACAGACGACTCCCTAGATTAATAGATCATTACCACAATTCAGACTGTCTGGAACAGACAACACATATCCCCTCAACAAAAGAAGGAACATTTAGATCTTGTCAATTCAAATAAACTCTCAAATGACGTAGAATGTAATTTCACGTCATTCCACGCCTTTATCTGCTTCTACTCATTTGAAATATTATGCATTAAGTTAGACTTGGGGTATGACATCGCGTCGACAGTAGACAGTAGCTAGTATTATATAAAAGAGAAATACCACTCACTGATTCATTGACTCACACACTCATCACAAAATCTGGGAAACCATGAAGTCAACCTACTTGAAATTTGGCAAAGAGGTAGAAGGCATTCGATTAATTTTGACGTTTTTGAAAGCTTATATAATTACGTACGGTTTTCATAATTCATAGATTGATGGATCACTATCAAAGTTCAGACTCCCTATGTCAGATCGCCCAGCCCGGAAACAATAGGTGATTAAATATATCCAAAACTTAGAGAAAATCCTGCCTCGGAAACGCATGACAACTTCTTCTCCAGTAGTTAACCATATGATTGAATACTGTTAATCTGTCTCAGAATAGGCATTGTGAATAATACAAGTTATCCTCGGAAGACCCAAAACTAGGATCTCCAAGGCTCAAAACATGTCTATTCGGTCAGCCAGATGGTAAAGGTGTTTTATGTGCTCTCGTAACTAATTTATGTGTTTTGTGTAATTTATCCAAATTGTGATAATGGTGTATACTCGAAAACGAAGTCAGCAGTCCAGTCAGGAACATACAAATTTTCCATGGGAAAACGCATACTCAATTTTGCAAAAACTAATAAATGATAGTACAAATACCCTACAGAATGAAATAAATGTGCTGAAACATGAAATGTTGTCTCTCAAAGAAACCAACGCAGAACTTGTCCTCAAACTCGAGCAAAAACTAAATAATGAAGGTAAAAACTCATCTTTATTAGACATTAGTACCTCATTAGACGAATCAAAAGAATCTAATTCCTCTTCTATAGATAAAACATTAATTGAAAGTTACGGAAATAAACTGCAGAATGAAAACAAAAGCAGTGGCTCCAAAACTTCTTACCAACGCCAACGTAAGCCACAACCTTACCACCGAAACCACGCTGACATTACCAAAAGTAAAAACTCAACTTTATCAGACATTAGTACCTCATTAGACGAATCAAAAGAATCTAATTCCTCTTCTATAGATAAAACATTAATTCAAAGTTACGGAAATAAACTGCAGAATGAAAACAAAAGCAGTGGCTCCAAAACTTCTTACCAACGCCAACGTAAGCCACAACCTTACCACCGAAACCACGCTGACATTACCAATAGTCAAAAGACTCAACAGGTAGTAATTGGCAACAGCAAAAACAAAAACGACCAAGAAGACCTTGCTGCAGCCAAATCTAAATTATGGTTATATGTAGGGCGATGCATGTCAAACACTACAGACGATAAGGTCAAGTCATATATGGAGAGGAATTGTCCAGGTCATATTTTTAACGTCACCAAATTGAACTCAAAAGAGCAAAATGCATCTTTCAAGATAGAAGCTGACTTCGAACTACAAGATAAACTTTACGAATCTTCCTTCTGCCTAATGGAGTTCTAGTTAAGAAATTCAGACTTTCTCGCAGGACCCGGCAAAGGAATCGATATCGGAAAGAGCAGAGGAAAGAATTTTAATCTGAACGAAAACATAAAGACATGGACCTGGAAAATCCTTCACCTTAATGTCCGCAATCTACTAAATAAGCTGAACCTAATGGAACTATTTCTTACCAAACACTTTCCTCACATTGTCTGTATTGATGAGCATTGGCTAAAACAATCCGAAATAGATGCTATCCATGTGCCTGGATACGATGTGATAACTTATTTCTGCCGCTCAAAAGCTGAGAAAGGAGGCTCTCTTATTTTGGCACGGCAGGACATATCCAAGACGTGCACTCCACTGGATGATCTGAACAGATTGGCAAGCGAAATTACTTTTGAATGCTCTTGTATTCTTTTTATGAACTGTATATGTATTATTGATATCTACAAATCATGCGCATCAGGTGTTGAAGATAAGGACTTTCTAAACCAACTTTCGAATCTTTTATCAAAAGCTATGCTCAAATATAAATACGTGATTCTAACCGGAGATTTTAACATCAATCAATTAAACAACAGCCTGTCTGAAAATATTTTGTTCGATATCTTTAACTCAAACGATTTAACTTCCGTAATACGAGAACCAACTCGCATATATAAATATGGAGACAAAACTACAGTTACTTCGATAGATTACATTGTAACTAACTTAAGCGATTACAGATACATAAACTATGATCCTGGCATATCAGATCATCATGCGCAAATATTACAATTTTGTCGCAAAATACCTTCCGAAGAAGTTAAACCATTAAATCATCTGATAACAAAATAAAAACCACCTGGAAGTTTCTAAACAACGTGTTGAATAAAAACAAAACAAAAAATATACCGCCAGATAATGATAACACTCTTCTTGCAAATAGGTTCGGTCAATATTCTAGTACAGCTGTTTCAAATAAACTTAGCGTTTATTTTGCAAATGAAACGCCCGAAAATTGTACCTTAACAAAAAATAATCTCGCTTGTTCTTTCGAATATCGGCCTGTAGATTCAAATAATATATAAACAGTTATAAATGGGTTAAAAAATAAAAATTCTACAGGATGGGACGGAATTCAAACTCGCCTTATAAGAGATTGTAAATTTGAACTATCACCTTACCTAGCAGAGCTCTTAAATATATCGGTAAAGAATGGTGAATTTCCAGATATTTTAAAAACATCAGTCATTGTGCCAATTCATAAAAAAGGAAATGTCGACGACCTAGAAAACTATCTACCAATTTCGCTAATGTGTTCAGTATCAAAAGTATTTGAGAAAGTTCTCTATAACCAACTCATGGACTATTAAAATGAAAATAGCATCTTAAATGAATGCCAACATGGTTTTCGTCCAAATTTCTCAACTGAAACAAATACTTTTGAATTTACTGAGCATGTCACTAAGAAATTGGACAAAGGCACTGTAGGCATCTTTTTTGATTTTTCAAGCGCCTTTGACTCTCTTGACCCCGAGTTTGTATCAAATAAATTAAACGCTCTAGGTATACAAGGCTGAGTAAATGATTTCATTTTATCCTACCTAAAACAACGAAAAATTATCGTTAAAATTAATAATGCAACCTCAGAAGCGTATGACATAGGTCAAGGTACCTCCCAAGGGGAATACTGGGCCCTCTAATATTTCTTCTTTTTGTCAACGATCTGGCAGAATACATATCACTAGGAAGGCTTTTCATGTACGCCGACGATACATGCATAGTTATATCTGACAAAAACTATAGTATTCTATTGCAAAAAATAAATAATGTCACCACGGAATTTAACCAGTGGTGTTCCTTAAATAAGTTGATGGTGAACGTAAACAAAACGGTAATAATAAACTTTAGCAGAAGAATAGATAGTAATAATCTCAATATAACATGCAATAACATTGTCTTAGAACCAAGTCCAAAAACGAGATTTTTAGGAGTCGTCGTTGATTCTAATCTAGACTGGTCGGAACATATTAGTGAATTATGTAAAAAATGAAATAGAGCTATTCAATGCGTGTTCTGAAAAATACCTTCAACCATGAAGTCTTGTTACAAGTCTACTATGCACATTTTTTCTCACTAATAAACTACAATATCGCGCTATGGGGACAAGCTACAGATATCAAGCGCATTTCTATTTTACAAAAAAGAGTGCTGAGAACTATATTCAATCTTCCTTATAATCACACATGCGTAGACATTTTTAAAAAATAAAAAATTATGACAGTTACAAATATTCACTTGTTTAAAATAACAAAGCACGTACACCAAAATATATCCTCATACCCCACCTGTGGGTCTTCTAATCAATATCCTTTAAGAAATAAAGATGACTTATATATTGCAACACTAAAACATGAATTTTATGAAAAATCACCCGAATATGCCGGTGAACTTTTCTATATTATGCTCCCAAGTCACATAAAGTCAAGCCTATCACATGCTAATTTTAAAAACAAATTAAAAATATTTTTAACAGAAAATATATTTTACAAAATCTCCCACTTCGAAACACATTGTAATAATGTAACCTGATGCCGTGATTTTAATTTTATTTCAACTTTATTCTAAATTTCAAAAACTTAGTACTTTTGTGTGAAATATTCTATATTATACTTATATCTCGTTTTCGTAGACGTGTCTAATCTGTACTTTGTACGGGAAAAGACTAAATATATTCTTATTCTTATTCTTATTCTTATTCATGTTCATATGTTCATATATGTCGACATTTGATCAACTTGTGTTCAAAAGATGCGTAACAAGAGAACAATCAGTCTCTCGAATTTGATACTGACTTTTTTGGTCGTCGTCGTTGTTGGTGGGTAAGACCATGGATCAGGGGGCGACAAGACCTTGGAGTGTCTACTCAACTACCAGTGGAACTAGACGGGGGAGTTCCTTAGTTCTACAGAAATCGCCTCAGAATGACCGAAGTACTATCTAACTTCCTATGGCGAAAGTTTTCTCCTTCAATACAAAAGACAGACACCTTCTTGTGAGCAGCTCCACCTGCAAAACTGAAGCTGCAATAACGCTCCATGATCTTGCTACGAGCACACTCACGTGTTCTGTATATAGTACTAGTCAAATTTCGCTCTAACTTTGAATTGAGAATAGGTCAGAATTCATCATAATAAACTTAAATAGTCGAGATGATTATCTTCCATTCCGTGTTTTTGTCGATTGGTCCAATATTGGGCCCACTTGAGGCCCAAAAGCATTTTCTGAGATATATCCACCTATACTCAACCAAAATCGATCTGCTTGGGCTAAAACTACTATATATGGTTCTGATAGAGCCTAGAATTTGAATTTTGTTAAAATTCTCCTACCTCAAAAAATTTGGATTTTTCGGTAATCAATAATAGCAAATTTCCGAAATGGCGCCGAAGTTTTGTCTTTGAACCAAAATGCTTGAATTTTTGATATTAAGTGCGGAACATTGGAGTCTTTCGAATTTATTTTCGTGTCGATAACTCAAGTATTTCGTCTGTAAATCGCAAAATACGAATTTTTCGAGATGACAGATTTTGGCGCCAAAAAATAGGAAAGAGCAAAATACTGAAAACCGTGAGACAGAAGACAAAACTACTACTATTTTACCTAATCAGAATATCCAAAAACCAGAAACTCGCTAATATACTCAATTTTGCGTTACCATAAACACACACGGATTGAGACCTATATCATACCCATGTCTTCCTATCAATTTCTCACCTATGCCAAAATTGCGAATTACCTTTTCTGATAACTTTCAATCGAAATATTTTTCCAGAAACTGCATAGCTTATTCTGCAAAAGCAAAAAACCGAAAAATGGACATTTTTAGGTTAAAAAAGTGGCTGTCATACAAAAAGCGGCAGGGTGAATCCAAATTTCAAACGCAACATCGTGATCAGTCCCGAAGAACATCTGGTATGACTAAATTTGCGGATTGTCCAAAAAATACCAAAAATCAGCGTTTTCACTCCTCGAATGACTGGACTTGAATCACATCACTGATAATACTTGAAGTTCATCACTAAATATCATAATCAACGAACTCGTTGTTCATGTTTTTCAGAAAGTTAAATGTCCAAATTTTTATTTGTCGATTCGAATGAATTGCCCAATCGGTGCATCCGAAGTAGGAATTCGTTCAACTCTGTTCGTTGGCCACTATTGGGGTTCACTTTGGATGACATGTGGATGAATCCATCTACACTTCTCAACAAAGGAAAATGATTTATATAGTGCGCATCAAAAGTGTACAATATAAATTCGTCTTTAACATTGTAATCAACTCGCAAGGCGTAGGATAGTGAAAACATGTATTATGATTAGAGATGAATTGAAATCGTATGTAAGTATATATAGCCCTGTATTTCATCTGATATTTGAAATTTGAATACAATAATTGTAGGACTGGCTGGTTCATCTCTAATAGCAAAATCATTCTGATGTGTTCGTAGGGAGAATGAATAATTTGGAAAGGAATGTGTCTGGTTTTTCGCTGGTTCACAACGAGTCATTTATATATGTAAATGCCTCGTTCATTAAATAAAAATGATCAGAAGGTATTGGTTTTCTCTTCCTGAAAGAATGATAATTCAGTAGTGCACGTGACATCATGAATATTGAGTAGTATTGATCAATATATACACATCTACTTCCAGTAGAATCATATAAATATAACATAATGAGAACTATGTACTATGGACCATATCATTTAAACCGAAAATAAGAATAATCCGGGGATGTGATGAACCGAAAGTAATACTGCTCCAAAGTTCATAGCATATGAACGTGTTTTATTTGTTTGCCTTGGCAATTGGTTCTCCCGATGGCCCTATTGTTATCCTTCGCCTCTATTATTGAAAAAGACATCAAAGACGACCCACTGTGAAAAATAGATGACGTTCAGTTCTTATTTGCGATTTCTCTACTGAGAAGACTTACGTTTCTTTTCTTTGCGAAAGCATGAAAACATCTTGAAAAGGTAATAAAGATAAGAAAAGCGTGTGAGAATTCGGAGACCGGAAAGAATACTCCAAAGCTACCGAATCTGAAAGCATTCCGTGAAGAATAATGTGTCAGGTGGAAGAAGCATTGGCTTAATTATCATGTGTTCGCTGGAAATTAAAGAAATATACACCGCGAGTACTTTATACAAACATGAGATAATTTCCTTCGATCATATTAATTGGTCATAACATGCCATACTTCCACAAATATTGAAAGCATATAAGCAAGCAACGGAATAGAATGTGTATAATCTACCTATACCACCTATGGATATGAATTTTACTCATCAAAGTTGAGTGTGATGATATGATACGGATTTGTTATATGAAGTCATTCACATCGTATAGTACTGTATATATATATATATATATATATATATATATATATATATATATATATATATATATATATATATATATATATATATATAAGAGATATAGAATTAAATTTTCTGAATTATGAAGATAACTTAGATAATTTAACATAGGATTATAAAGATGAATAAACGTAAAAGATTGAACCATAGGCGGGATTCGAACCCACATTTCTGGATTTCTAGTCCAGGGTGTTTACCAATTACACCACTTCGGTCCTATTAGATTTTTATATTTTTGTAAATATAAACCTCTGAAAGGATAGTAGATCATTGATGAACACAATGTTCATCAATGATCTACTATCCTTTCAGAGGTTTATATTTACAAAAATATAAAAATCTAATAGGACCGAAGTGGTGTAATTGGTAAACACCCTGGACTAGAAATCCAGAAATGTGGGTTCGAATCCCGCCTATGGTTCAATCTTTTACGTTTATTCTAATCCTATGTTAAATTATCTAAGTTATCTTCATAATTCAGAAAATTTAATTCTATATCTCTTAAGTTACATACACGATAGTGGCCAATTAGGCAAAGAAACTTTAAACTTGTTTATAATTAACCAGAACAATTCTCAGTCAGTTCTATTGAAATATATAAGAACCAGGATGCTGTCATTTGAATAAGAACTGTCAAGTAACTGCCAACCATAGCAGTACTAACCTACAATCCTTACTTCAAAAAACGACTGAACTTTAGATGAATGTGCGTGAATAGTTGATCTATGGTAGGGCATCGAATCGCATTGTGTTCATCAATGATCTACTATCCTTTCAGAGGTTTATATTTACAAAAATATAAAAATCTAATAGGACCGAAGTGGTGTAATTGGTAAACACCCTGGACTAGAAATCCAGAAATGTGGGTTCGAATCCCGCCTATGGTTCAATCTTTTACGTTTATTCATCTTTATAATCCTATGTTAAATTATCTAAGTTATCTTCATAATTCAGAAAATTTAATTCTATATCTATTAAGTTACATACACGATAGTGGCCAATTAGGCAAAGAAACTTTAAACTTGTTTATATATATATATATATATATATATATATATATATATATATATATATATATATATATATATTTCTTCTTAGGTTCTCGCGGACGTAATGTGTAGAACTGGATTCTCGGGTATTGATCCGCGTTGTGTGGTTTCGGTCCTCAAAAGGACCAATTTCACGACGTTCCGGCAAAATCGCATTTGCCATCTTCAGATGATTCGACCGTAGAGTCTGGATTTCGCCTAGATTTTCTACACATTACGTCCGCGAGAACCTAAGAAGAAACATATATATATATATATATATATATATATATATATATATATATATATATACATATATATATATATATATATATATATATATATATATATATATATATATATATATATATATATATATATATATATATATATATATATATATATATATATATTATTAAGATTAATTCTTACTGTTTTATTTTTGTTTTATTTGTTATTATTAATATCCTAACTATTATTTAGCTTTTACTATTGTTTTTAATTCCATATAAATATCTTTTATTTGATCTTTTCTGATTTTCAAAGATCGGTAAGTTATTATTTTTAAATTTTTTATTGTTTATAAAATGAAATCAAAACAAATTCCCCTAAATCAATTTTAACATATTAATCACATTAATATTTAAAATTTATTTATCTTTTGATTTTATTTTCATGAACTAAATTTATTAATAATTATACTTGTATATTTGATCAATATTAAATATTCCCCTTATCTTTCCATTTTCAGGATTCATTAATTCATAACTATTTTCGGCATTTTCATTCATGACTACATATGGACCTTCAAAAGCAAAACATAATTTTCCATATATATTCTTTTTATTATTAGTTACTCTCATTGCTCTTACTATTACTAATTCACCTATTTCAAATTTAATTAACCTTCCTCTTTTTCTCATTTCCCTATTCATATACTTTCTTGCATTTCTTTCTAACCTATTACTGATATCTTTTAAAATTTCATTTCGCTCTACTGAATTTTCATCTAACCATTTTCTATCTGGTTCTTCGCCTTTCATTATTAATACAGGTGTTTTCTCTGTTGTAGTATTTGGACAATGATTTAAACATTTTTCTACTCTGGATATTGATTCATCCCATTGACGATGTTTACCCTCACAAGATATTCTCAGATATTTTATTACTTCCTGTATATATCGCTCTGATGGATTGGATTGAGGATGTCTGATGCTTGTTAATTGATGAAAAATTGAATTCCTTTTGCAAAAATACTTGAAACGTATGTTTTTGAAATATGTTGCGTTATCTGTAATTAACTTTCTTGGCCTACCAATTTCTTCAAAATAGTTTTCTAACTTATGCATTACTTCTCTACTTTTCGTCGTTTTACAAGCATATAATTTTATATATTTAGAAAATAAATCTACTACAACCAAAATATGTCTATTTCCTTTTTCTGTTACTATTAACTCACTTAAAAAATCTATTGCTACTATTTCTAAACATTCCTTTACTATAATACTCTTTGCTAAATTGTGATTAATTATATTTTTAGGCTTTGCTCTTTGACATATGTCACATTTCTTTGTGATTTCTTTTGCAATTTGGTAATCTCCTTTACCTACATAATTTTCTCTGAATATGAGCCACATTTTCCTTGCTCCTATGTGATTGAATTCACTATGTAAATGATTTAAAATTTTCAAAGTTAGGTCTTGATTTATTCTGTATAATTCTTTCCTACCTATATCTTGTAAATAAACTCCCTCTTTGATTTTACATTTCTTTTTATCCTTCTCTGATAAAGTACTTTGATTGTTTTTAATGCTCTCTAATGAAAATAAACCCCTTACTTCTAATAAAATATTTGCTCCTACTTTATATTTCCTTTTATCAATTTTTAAATTTCTTTCTTCTCTTGTTAAAGTATCATCTATTATATTTAATTTTCCTGGAATATGTTTTATTTCAAAATCATATTCCTGCAATAACAAAATCCATCTTTGAATCCTACTGTTTACAAACTTTTTTTTAAATATACTTGTTAATGCACTATGATCAGTTTCTACCCTTACCCTATTCCCTAACAAATAAAATCTTAATTTCTTTACACAAAAAACTATACTTGCTAATTCTAATTCAGTAACACTGTAATTTTTTTCATGAACTTTTGTCATTCTTGACACAAAACTTATGGGCACTTCTTCATTATTTTGTTTTTGTAATAAAACACCACTGAATCTTTGTTTAGAAACATCTGTTCTTAATATGAAAGGTTTATCATATTGTGCATGATAGACTTTTAATTTTTTAATGAAAATAACTTTTAAATTTTGGAAAGCTTCGTGTCTTTCATTATCCCATTTCCATTTTACCCCTTTCTTGAGTAATTCTACTAATGGAATCTCCTTCTGACTTAAATCAGGAATGAGCCTTTTGAAATAATTTATTAGACCTAAGAATCCCCTCAAAGTTTTAAGATTGGTGGGTCTTTTGAAATTTTTAATTACATCTAATCTATCTTCATCCATTTCTAAACCTTCCCTCGTTAATTTATAACCCAAAAATTTAACTTCTGTTTTATAGAATTCACATTTCTCAATATTTATTTTTAAACCTGCTATATCTAATTCGTTCAAAACTAATTTTATGTGATCTTTATGTTCTTCTACTGTTCTAGAAAATATTAATATGTCATCGATATAATGAACTACAAAAATTTCAAATCTATTTAATATCTGATTCATACTTCAAACTAACGCACTGCATGCACTTTGAATACCAAAAGGCGTAACTTTAAAACGATACACTTCTCCATCTATCATAAAACCAGTGTAATCTCTACAACTTTCATGTGAAGGAATCAACCAGAAACTATGTCTTAAATCAACTTTACTAAAAATTTGTACCTTTATTATTCTACCAAAAATTGACTCTATATTTTTAGGAGCTTCATATTGTGGTACTGACAATCTATTCAATGTTCGAGCATCTAAACATAATCTAATATCACCATTTGACTTTTTTGCTATAACAATAGGGTTTATATATTTTGTTTTACTTCTTTCTATTATGTCTTGTTCTAGCATTTCACCGATTTTTTTCCTAACATCTTCTATGTACTTGTATGGGATTGGATAGTTCTTGGATTTAAAATTTTCAATTTCTTTGACTTGGAATTTATGAATATAATTACTAGCTATACGAGTTTCATCAATTATTAAACCTTTATGTTGTGAAATTATTTCTGATATTATTCCCCTATACTTCTCGGATATTTTCATCTGCGAGATTATTTCATTCGAATTTCTGCTTGAGTCTTTTCTTTCGACCGCATTTATTATATTGCAACCTTCATTTGGTCTGTCAATATTTTCATTTTCCCCCTTCCCTATCTTTATAATTTCATCTAACAACTTTATTTCCTTTTCCTCGTAATCTATAATAATTCCATGCTTTTCTAATTCATCAGTTCCCATAACAATATCCAATTTCATATTCGGCACTACAAATAATTGCATCTCTAGACTTGACTTCCCTATTATAACATGCTCAGTAATCATTTTTGATACTTCAGTAATTTTCTTTCCACTAATATTTACTAATTCTACTTTTGGTATTTTCAATTGATTTGTTAATTTTACTTCAGACAATAGTTCTTCCCTTATTAATGATAGTTCTGATCCTGTATCACACATAATTTCTACAATAAAGATTCTTGACCCACGTATGAATTAATACACAATTCTCGGGAAATAGGTCACATTAACACATATATTTTTATTTTTACCCTCGTCTTCACGTACGTTTCGGTCTCACGACCATCATCAGAAGACTTATTAATACAATAACCTGATTACTTAGAAATACTGTAATAACACAAAGCGTCCTTATCGCACAAATTTCGTTTAAATGCCAACGTCGCGAAACGAACGGAGACATGAAATCGGAACTATAACACAGCAATGTTGCAGCGTAAAAATTAAAAATCCACTTTTAAGTAGAATCATCAATAAATACGAACACATTTCATAAATGTCTGCGAGAGACTAACAGACAAAGAGTTCTATCCTCTTTGCTAACAGACGAGACCATCTCAAGTGTTCATTTAAGCGCCAGATGTCATAATTCATTAGGTGATAAAAGAAGGTCTCTGGCCTGTGAGAAATACTTTAGACAATTCTACCTAAAGTAAACTTTTACATTATAAGGACGTAAGTAGGAATTTGCAAGAATATTAATTAATTAAATTAGTATAAATATGACTTAGTGTTTGAACGTCACTCCTATGATTAACAGACTTGGAGTCACGTTTTATATGAATCATCTCCAGAATAGATCTTTTATAATAATTGGTTTCCTTAGTTAAAATATTAACATTCTTGTAATCAAATTGATGGTTATAATCAAAGCAATGTTTAGCAAGCGCGGTGGAATTTTCTAAGTTTTTGTTTCTTGTGCTATACTTATGGCCATACATTCTTTTTTGTAAATATTGTTTAGAGATACCAGTATAGGTCCCATCACAATCTAAACAATTTAATTTGTATACTGTGTGGGTTTGTTTATCTTTAGGAATTACAGGTTTTAGATTTGAGAAATATTTCCCAACACAGTTAGTAGGTTTATGCGCTACGTTTATATCATACTTTTTCAAACATTTCCTAATTTTCTCTGAGGTCTCCGGAATGTATGGTAAAGTTATATAATTGTCTGAATTACCTTTTACGTTATTTTTATATGACGCTCCATTATAAATTTTGTTTATTCTCTCTTTAATAATAGGATTGAAAAAATTTTCTGGGTAGCCATTCAATTCCAGTGTATTACGAACAATTTTTAGATTTTTGGGACGGTCCTCTGGGTGGGACAATTTAACCGCGCGGTCTGTAAGACTGTTTATGACGCTTTTTTTATAACAAGTTGGTGCAACGGAATTGAAGTGAAGATAGCGTTGAGACCAAACTTCTTTAGTAAACCACGAAGTTTTTATTTCTCCATCTGCATCATGCCTAATGTTCATATCTAAGAAATTTATGTTTTTGTTAACTTCTATTTCACAGGTAAATTGAAGTTTACAGTGGAAATTGTTAAATTTATTAATCACGTACTGAATTTTGTCATTGGGAACACACATAAGGCAATCATCTACATACCGTTTAAAAAATACGGGCCGAAAATATAATGAACTTATAACAGATTCCTCCAGGCATTCCATAACGAGGTTAGCAATGGTAGCAGAAATAGGAGATCCCATTGCTGTGCCGAATATTTGTCCAAAATATTGTTCACCGTACTGAAAATAAGTGCATTCTAAACAAAACTTCACAGCATTTATAAATTCCGATTGATCTAGAGGTGTGTGGTTTTTAATCTCTGCCCAACGTTTTTTGATGCTATTCAATGCCAAATCGACTGGTATATTTGTAAATAAAGAAACAACGTCTAAGGAAATTAGTTGATAGTTTACGGGTACGGATTGATTTTTTATAAATTCATTAAAATGCCATGAGTCTTTCACATAAAATTCATTATTTCCTATTATATTATTGATCGATTTTGATAAAAATTTTGATAAATTGTAAGTAGGCGCTCCTATATTACTAATAATGGGTCTTAGAGGTATATCAATTTTATGTAGTTTTGGAAGCCCATAGATATAAGGTGCTAGCCCATTATGGCAAATTAATTTATTTTTCAATTCAATAGGGATTATCTTATTTTTGTGCCAATTATTTATCAATTTATTCATGTTATTTTGTATTCATAAAGTAGGATCAGATTTTAATTTTTTATAAGTTGTTTCATCATTTAAAAGGTTTTCTATTTTCTTTTCATAGTCATTTCTATGCATTATGACGGTTTTATTACATTTATCCGCGTTCAAAACTAAAATTTCAGGGTTAGCATTTAAGAACTCTTTTGTTATTTTTGTATGATAGTTAAGACGATTCTTTGCAGTACCTACTTCTGCTTTCTGTTTGTTCTTCTTGTTTGTCAAGATGTTACAAATTTTGTTTCTAATTTCATTCTTTTCTTCTAAATTTTTATTCCTGATTCCACATTCTAAATTTGCAATTATATTGTCGATAGGCAGTTTTTTGTTATCAGGCAATGCAAATTTCGGACCTAAGCTTAACGTATGCTGCACCTCATCCGGAATTTTTGTTTCGGTTAGATTTTTCAACCATTGTTCATTGATATTTTGTTTTTCATAAGCTACGCCTTTCATTAGATTATTTATCTTTTTAGATTGTATGGCTTTTATTTTGTTGAAATTTTTTTCGAAATTATTTTGTTGATTTTGAAAAAATTGCGAGATAAAGTTGCTATCAAAGTTTAAATAACAGGATTGTTTAATGCGTTTAATTTTGTTTTCAACCTCTGTTACATTCGCGCATGCTTCTTTAATGCATAAATTTAAACAGCTTTTATGAAGCGAATTTAATAATTTTGTGTAAGCCTTCTTATTTTGCAACCTGCTAAACATATTCTCCTTTGATTTAGATATAATAAAATTTGGGAAAACCTGCAAACTCCTACATCTTACCAGAAATATTCTGCGATTCTTCTCTTTTGCTAATATCTTCATTAATTTTCCGTATTCCTTCAAATCTCCAGGATAGGTGGTTGTTCCTTCCATATTAAGGCTTATATCCCAGCCAAAATTATAATAAAGATTCTTGACCCACGTATGAATTAATACACAATTCTCGGGAAATAGGTCACATTAACACATATATTTTTATTTTTACCCTCGTCTTCACGTACGTTTCGGTCTCACGACCATCATCAGAAGACTTATTAATACAATAACCTGATTACTTAGAAATACTGTAATAACACAAAGCGTCCTTATCGCACAAATTTCGTTTAAATGCCAACGTCGCGAAACGAACGGAGACATGAAATCGGAACTATAACACAGCAATGTTGCAGCGTAAAAATTAAAAATCCACTTTTAAGTAGAATCATCAATAAATACGAACACATTTCATAAATGTCTGCGAGAGACTAACAGACAAAGAGTTCTATCCTCTTTGCTAACAGACGAGACCATCTCAAGTGTTCATTTAAGCGCCAGATGTCATAATTCATTAGGTGATAAAAGAAGGTCTCTGGCCTGTGAGAAATACTTTAGACAATTCTACCTAAAGTAAACTTTTACATTATAAGGACGTAAGTAGGAATTTGCAAGAATATTAATTAATTAAATTAGTATAAATATGACTTAGTGTTTGAACGTCACTCCTATGATTAACAGACTTGGAGTCACGTTTTATATGAATCATCTCCAGAATAGATCTTTTATAATAATTGGTTTCCTTAGTTAAAATATTAACATTCTTGTAATCAAATTGATGGTTATAATCAAAGCAATGTTTAGCAAGCGCGGTGGAATTTTCTAAGTTTTTGTTTCTTGTGCTATACTTATGGCCATACATTCTTTTTTGTAAATATTGTTTAGAGATACCAGTATAGGTCCCATCACAATCTAAACAATTTAATTTGTATACTGTGTGGGTTTGTTTATCTTTAGGAATTACAGGTTTTAGATTTGAGAAATATTTCCCAACACAGTTAGTAGGTTTATGCGCTACGTTTATATCATACTTTTTCAAACATTTCTTAATTTTCTCTGAGGTCTCCGGAATGTATGGTGAAGTTATATAATTGTCTGAATTACCTTTTACGTTATTTTTATATGACGCTCCATTATAAATTTTGTTTATTCTCTCTTTAATAATAGGATTGAAAAAAGTTTTTGGGTAGCCATTCAATTCCAGTGTATTACGAACAATTTTTAGATTTTTGGGACGGTCCTCTGGGTGGGACAATTTAACCGCGCGGTCTGTAAGACTGTTTATGACGCTTTTTTTATAACAAGTTGGTGCAACGGAATTGAAGTGAAGATAGCGTTGAGACCAAACTTCTTTAGTAAACCACGAAGTTTTTATTTCTCCATCTGCATCATGCCTGATGTTCATATCTAAGAAATTTATGTTTTTGTTAACTTCTATTTCACAGGTAAATTGAAGTTTACAGTGGAAATTGTTAAATTTATTAATCACGTACTGAATTTTGTCATTGGGAACACACATAAGGCAATCATCTACATACCGTTTAAAAAATACGGGCCGAAAATCTAATGAACTTATAACAGATTCCTCCAGGCATTCCATAACGAGGTTAGCAATGGTAGCAGAAATAGGAGATCCCATTGCTGTGCCGAATATTTGTCCAAAATATTGTTCACCGTACTGAAAATAAGTGCATTCTGAACAAAACTTCACAGCATTTATAAATTCCGATTGATCTAGAGGTGTGTGGTTTTTAATCTCTGCCCAACGTTTTTTGATGCTATTCAATGCCAAATCGACTGGTATATTTGTAAATAAAGAAACAACGTCTAAGGAAATTAGTTGATAGTTTACGGGTACGGATTGATTTTTTATAAATTTATTAAAATGCCATGAGTCTTTCACATAAAATTCATTATTTCCTATTATATTATTGATCGATTTTGATAAAAATTTTGATAAATTGTAAGTAGGCGCTCCTATATTACTAATAATGAGTCTTAGAGGTATATCAATTTTATGTAGTTTTGGAAGCCCATAGATATAAGGTGCTAGCCCATTATGGCAAATTAATTTATTTTTCAATTCAATAGGGATTATCTTATTTTTGTGCCAATTATTTATCAATTTATTCATGTTATTTTGTATTGATAAAGTAGGATCAGATTTTAATTTTTTATAAGTTGTTTCATCATTTAAAAGGTTTTCTATTTTCTTTTCATAGTCATTTCTATGCATTATGACGGTTTTATTACATTTATCCGCGTTCAAAACTAAAATTTCAGGGTTAGCATTTAAGAACTCTTTTGTTATTTTTGTATGATAGTTAAGACGATTCTTTGCAGTACCTACTTCTGCTTTCTGTTTGTTCTTCTTGTTTGTCAAGATGTTACAAATTTTGTTTCTAATTTCATTCTTTTCTTCTAAATTTTTATTCCTGATTCCACATTCTAAATTTGCAATTATATTGTCGATAGGCAGTTTTTTGTTATCAGGCAATGCAAATTTCGGACCTAAGCTTAACGTATGCTGCACCTCATCCGGAATTTTTGTTTCGGTTAGATTTTTCAACCATTGTTCATTGATATTTTGTTTTTCATAAGCTACGCCTTTCATTAGATTATTTATCTTTTTAGATTGTATGGCTTTTATTTTGTTGAAATTTTTTTCGAAATTATTTTGTTGATTTTGAAAAAATTGCGAGATAAAGTTGCTATCAAAGTTTAAATAACAGGATTGTTTAATGCGTTTAATTTTGTTTTCAACCTCTGTTACATTCGCGCATGCTTCTTTAATGCATAAATTTAAACAGCTTTTATGAAGCGAATTTAATAATTTTGTGTAAGCCTTCTTATTTTGCAACCTGCTAAACATATTCTCCTTTGATTTAGATATAATAAAATTTGGGAAAACTTGCAAACTCCTACATCTTACCAGAAATATTCTGCGATTCTTCTCTTTTGCTAATATCTTCATTAATTTTCCGTATTCCTTCAAATCTCCAGGATAGGTGGTTGTTCCTTCCATATTAAGGCTTATATCCCAGCCAAAATTATAATAAAGATTCTTGACCCACGTATGAATTAATACACAATTCTCGGGAAATAGGTCACATTAACACATATATTTTTATTTTTACCCTCGTCTTTACGTACGTTTCGGTCTCACGACCATCATCAGAAGACTTATTAATACAATAACCTGATTACTTAGAAATACTGTAATAACACAAAGCGTCCTTATCGCACAAATTTCGTTTAAATGCCAACGTCGCGAAACGAACGGAGACATGAAATGTTGCAGCGTAAAAATTAAAAATCCACTATTAAGTAGAATCATCAATAAATACGAACACATTTCATAAATGTCTGCGAGAGACTAACAGACAAAGAGTTCTATCCTCTTTGCTAACAGACGAGAGCATCTCAAGTGTTCATTTAAGCGCCAGATGTCATAATTTATTAGGTGATAAAAGAAGGTCTCTGGCCTGTGAGAAATACTTTAGACAATTCTACCTAAAGTAAACTTTTACATTATAAGGACGTAAGTAGGAATTTGCAAGAATATTAATTAATTAAATTAGTATAAATATGACTTAGTGTTTGAACGTCACTCCTATGATTAACAGACTTGGAGTCACGTTTTATATGAATCATCTCCAGAATAGATCTTTTATAATAATTGGTTTCCTTAGTTAAAATATTAACATTCTTGTAATCAAATTGATGGTTATAATCAAAGCAATGTTTAGCAAGCGCGGTGGAATTTTCTAAGTTTTTGTTTCTTGTGCTATACTTATGGCCATACATTCTTTTTTGTAAATATTGTTTAGAGATACCAGTATAGGTCCCATCACAATCTAAACAATTTAATTTGTATACTGTGTGGGTTTGTTTATCTTTAGGAATTACAGGTTTTAGATTTGAGAAATATTTCCCAACACAGTTAGTAGGTTTATGCGCTACGTTTATATCATACTTTTTCAAACATTTCTTAATTTTCTCTGAGGTCTCCGGAATGTATGGTAAAGTTATATAATTGTCTGAATTACCTTTTACGTTATTTTTATATGACGCTCCATTATAAATTTTGTTTATTCTCTCTTTAATAATAGGATTGAAAAAAGTTTTTGGGTAGCCATTCAATTCCAGTGTATTACGAACAATTTTTAGATTTTTGGGACGGTCCTCTGGGTGGGACAATTTAACCGCGCGGTCTGTAAGACTGTTTATGACGCTTTTTTTATAACAAGTTGGTGCAACGGAATTGAAGTGAAGATAGCGTTGAGACCAAACTTCTTTAGTAAACCACGAAGTTTTTATTTCTCCATCTGCATCATGCCTAATGTTCATATCTAAGAAATTTATGTTTTTGTTAACTTCTATTTCACAGGTAAATTGAAGTTTACAGTGGAAATTGTTAAATTTATTAATCACGTACTGAATTTTGTCATTGGGAACACACATAAGGCAATCATCTACATACCGTTTAAAAAATACGGGCCGAAAATCTAATGAACTTATAACAGATTCCTCCAGGCATTCCATAACGAGGTTAGCAATGGTAGCAGAAATAGGAGATCCCATTGCTGTGCCGAATATTTGTCCAAAATATTGTTCACCGTACTGAAAATAAGTGCATTCTAAACAAAACTTCACAGCATTTATAAATTCCGATTGATCTAGAGGTGTGTGGTTTTTAATCTCTGCCCAACGTTTTTTGATGCTATTCAATGCCAAATCGACTGGTATATTTGTAAATAAAGAAACAACGTCTAAGGAAATTAGTTGATAGTTTACGGGTACGGATTGATTTTTTATAAATTCATTAAAATGCCATGAGTCTTTCACATAAAATTCATTATTTCCTATTATATTATTGATCGATTTTGATAAAAATTTTGATAAATTGTAAGTAGGCGCTCCTATATTACTAATAATGGGTCTTAGAGGTATATCAATTTCATGTAGTTTTGGAAGCTCATAGATATAAGGTGCTAGCCCATTATGGCAAATTAATTTATTTTTCAATTCAATAGGGATTATCTTATTTTTGTGCCAATTATTTATCAATTTATTCATGTTATTTTGTATTGATAAAGTAGGATCAGATTTTAATTTTTTATAAGTTGTTTCATCATTTAAAAGGTTTTCTATTTTCTTTTCATAGTCATTTCTATGCATTATGACGGTTTTATTACATTTATCCGCGTTCAAAACTAAAATTTCAGGGTTAGCATTTAAGAACTCTTTTGTTATTTTTGTATGATAGTTAAGACGATTCTTTGCAGTACCTACTTCTGCTTTCTGTTTGTTCTTCTTGTTTGTCAAGATGTTACAAATTTTGTTTCTAATTTCATTCTTTTCTTCTAAATTTTTATTCCTGATTCCACATTCTAAATTTGCAATTATATTGTCGATAGGCAGTTTTTTGTTATCAGGCAATGCAAATTTCGGACCTAAGCTTAACGTATGCTGCACCTCATCCGGAATTTTTGTTTCGGTTAGATTTTTCAACCATTGTTCATTGATATTTTGTTTTTCATAAGCTACGCCTTTCATTAGATTATTTATCTTTTTAGATTGTATGGCTTTTATTTTGTTGAAATTTTTTTCGAAATTATTTTGTTGATTTTGAAAAAATTGCGAGATAAAGTTGCTATCAAAGTTTAAATAACAGGATTGTTTAATGCGTTTAATTTTGTTTTCAACCTCTGTTACATTCGCGCATGCTTCTTTAATGCATAAATTTAAACAGCTTTTATGAAGCGAATTTAATAATTTTGTGTAAGCCTTCTTATTTTGCAACCTGCTAAACATATTCTCCTTTGATTTAGATATAATAAAATTTGGGAAAACTTGCAAACTCCTACATCTTACCAGAAATATTCTGCGATTCTTCTCTTTTGCTAATATCTTCATTAATTTTCCGTATTCCTTCAAGACTCCAGGATAGGTGGTTGTTCCTTCCATATTAAGGCTTATATCCCAGCCAAAATTATAATAAAGATTCTTGACCCACGTATGAATTAATACACAATTCTCGGGAAATAGGTCACATTAACACATATATTTTTATTTTTACCCTCGTCTTTACGTACGTTTCGGTCTCACGACCATCATCAGAAGACTTATTAATACAATAACCTGATTACTTAGAAATACTGTAATAACACAAAGCGTCCTTATCGCACAAATTTCGTTTAAATGCCAACGTCGCGAAACGAACGGAGACATGAAATCGGAACTATAACACAGCAATGTTGCAGCGTAAAAATTAAAAATCCACTATTAAGTAGAATCATCAATAAATACGAACACATTTCATAAATGTCTGCGAGAGACTAACAGACAAAGAGTTCTATCCTCTTTGCTAACAGACGAGACCATCTCAAGTGTTCATTTAAGCGCCAGATGTCATAATTTATTAGGTGATAAAAGAAAGTCTCTGGCCTGTGAGAAATACTTTAGACAATTCTACCTAAAGTAAACTTTTACATTATAAGGACGTAAGTAGGAATTTGCAAGAATATTAATTAATTAAATTAGTATAAATATGACTTAGTGTTTGAACGTCACTCCTATGATTAACAGACTTGGAGTCACGTTTTATATGAATCATCTCCAGAATAGATCTTTTATAATAATTGGTTTCCTTAGTTAAAATATTAACATTCTTATAATCAAATTGATGGTTATAATCAAAGCAATGTTTAGCAAGCGCGGTGGAATTTTCTAAGTTTTTGTTTCTTGTGCTATACTTATGGCCATACATTCTTTTTTGTAAATATTGTTTAGAGATACCAGTATAGGTCCCATCACAATCTAAACAATTTAATTTGTATACTGTGTGGGTTTGTTTATCTTTAGGAATTACAGGTTTTAGATTTGAGAAATATTTCTCAACACAGTTAGTAGGTTTATGCGCTACGTTTATATCATACTTTTTCAAACATTTCTTAATTTTCTCTGAGGTCTCCGGAATGTATGGTAAAGTTATATAATTGTCTGAATTACCTTTTACGTTATTTTTATATGACGCTCCATTATAAATTTTGTTTATTCTCTCTTTAATAATAGGATTGAAAAAAGTTTTTGGGTAGCCATTCAATTCCAGTGTATTACGAACAATTTTTAGATTTTTGGGACGGTCCTCTGGGTGGGACAATTTAACCGCGCGGTCTGTAAGACTGTTTATGACGCTTTTTTCATAACAAGTTGGTGCAACGGAATTGAAGTGAAGATAGCGTTGAGACCAAACTTCTTTAGTAAACCACGAAGTTTTTATTTCTCCATCTGCATCATGCCTAATGTTCATATCTAAGAAATTTATGTTATTGTTAACTTCTATTTCACAGGTAAATTGAAGTTTACAGTGGAAATTGTTAAATTTATTAATCACGTACTGAATTTTGTCATTGGGAACACACATAAGGCAATCATCTACATACCGTTTAAAAAATACGGGCCGAAAATCTAATGAACTTATAACAGATTCCTCCAGGCATTCCATAACGAGGTTAGCAATGGTAGCAGAAATAGGAGATCCCATTGCTGTGCCGAATATTTGTCCAAAATATTGTTCACCGTACTGAAAATAAGTGCATTCTAAACAAAACTTCACAGCATTTATAAATTCCGATTGATCTAGAGGTGTGTGGTTTTTAATCTCTGCCCAACGTTTTTTGATGCTATTCAATGCCAAATCGACTGGTATATTTGTAAATAAAGAAACAACGTCTAAGGAAATTAGTTGATAGTTTACGGGTACGGATTGATTTTTTATAAATTCATTAAAATGCCATGAGTCTTTCACATAAAATTCATTATTTCCTATTATATTATTGATCGATTTTGATAAAAATTTGGATAAATTGTAAGTAGGCGCTCCTATATTACTAATAATGGGTCTTAGAGGTATATCAATTTTATGTAGTTTTGGAAGCCCATAGATATAAGGTGCTAGCCCATTATGGCAAATTAATTTATTTTTCAATTCAATAGGGATTATCTTATTTTTGTGCCAATTTTTTATCAATTTATTCATGTTATTTTGTATTGATAATGTAGGATCAGATTTTAATTTTTTATAAGTTGTTTCATCATTTAAAAGGTTTTCTATTTTCTTTTCATAGTCATTTCTATGCATTATGACGGTTTTATTACATTTATCCGCGTTCAAAACTAAAATTTCAGGGTTAGCATTTAAGAACTCTTTTGTTATTTTTGTATGATAGTTAAGACGATTCTTTGCAGTACCTACTTCTGCTTTCTGTTTGTTCTTCTTGTTTGTCAAGATGTTACAAATTTTGTTTCTAATTTCATTCTTTTCTTCTAAATTTTTATTCCTGATTCCACATTCTAAATTTGCAATTATATTGTCGATAGGCAGTTTTTTGTTATCAGGCAATGCAAATTTCGGACCTAAGCTTAACGTATGCTGCACCTCATCCGGAATTTTTGTTTCGGTTAGATTTTTCAACCATTGTTCATTGATATTTTGTTTTTCATAAGCTACGCCTTTCATTAGATTATTTATCTTTTTAGATTGTATGGCTTTTATTTTGTTGAAATTTTTTTCGAAATTATTTTGTTGATTTTGAAAAAATTGCGAGATAAAGTTGCTATCAAAGTTTAAATAACAGGATTGTTTAATGCGTTTAATTTTGTTTTCAACCTCTGTTACATTCGCGCATGCTTCTTTAATGCATAAATTTAAACAGCTTTTATGAAGCGAATTTAATAATTTTGTGTAAGCCTTCTTATTTTGCAACCTGCTAAACATATTCTCTTTTGATTTAGATATAATAAAATTTGGGAAAACTTGCAAACTCCTACATCTCACCAGAAATATTCTGCGATTCTTCTCTTTTGCTAATATCTTCATTAATTTTCCGTATTCCTTCAAATCTCCAGGATAGGTGGTTGTTCCTTCCATATTAAGGCTTATATCCCAGCCAAAATTATAATAAAGATTCTTGACCCACGTATGAATTAATACACAATTCTCGGGAAATAGGTCACATTAACACATATATTTTTATTTTTACCCTCGTCTTTACGTACGTTTCGGTCTCACGACCATCATCAGAAGACTTATTAATACAATAACCTGATTACTTAGAAATACTGTAATAACACAAAGCGTTCTTATCGCACAAATTTCGTTTAAATGCCAACGTCGCGAAACGAACGGAGACATGAAATGTTGCAGCGTAAAAATTAAAAATCCACTATTAAGTAGAATCATCAATAAATACGAACACATTTCATAAATGTCTGCGAGAGACTAACAGACAAAGAGTTCTATCCTCTTTGCTAACAGACGAGACCATCTCAAGTGTTCATTTAAGCGCCAGATGTCATAATTTATTAGGTGATAAAAGAAGGTCTCTGGCCTGTGAGAAATACTTTAGACAATTCTACCTAAAGTAAACTTTTACATTATAAGGACGTAAGTAGGAATTTGCAAGAATATTAATTAATTAAATTAGTATAAATATGACTTAGTGTTTGAACGTCACTCCTATGATTAACAGACTTGGAGTCACGTTTTATATGAATCATCTCCAGAATAGATCTTTTATAATAATTGGTTTCCTTAGTTAAAATATTAACATTCTTGTAATCAAATTGATGGTTATAATCAAAGCAAAGTTTAGCAAGCGCGGTGGAATTTTCTAAGTTTTTGTTTCTTGTGCTATACTTATGGCCATACATTCTTTTTTGTAAATATTGTTTAGAGATACCAGTATAGGTCCCATCACAATCTAAACAATTTAATTTGTATACTGTGTGGGTTTGTTTATCTTTAGGAATTACAGGTTTTAGATTTGAGAAATATTTCCCAACACAGTTAGTAGGTTTATGCGCTACGTTTATATCATACTTTTTCAAACATTTCTTAATTTTCTCTGAGGTCTCCGGAATGTATGGTAAAGTTATATAATTGTCTGAATTACCTTTTACGTTATTTTTATATGACGCTCCATTATAAATTTTGTTTATTCTCTCTTTAATAATAGGATTGAAAAAAGTTTTTGGGTAGCCATTCAATTCCAGTGTATTACGAACAATTTTTAGATTTTTGGGACGGTCCTCTGGGTGGGACAATTTAACCGCGCGGTCTGTAAGACTGTTTATGACGCTTTTTTTATAACAAGTTGGTGCAACGGAATTGAAGTGAAGATAGCGTTGAGACCAAACTTCTTTAGTAAACCACGAAGTTTTTATTTCTCCATCTGCATCATGCCTCGTAAAGACGAGGGTAAAAATAAAAATATATGTGTTAATGTGACCTATTTCCCGAGAATTGTGCATAATTTCTACTTCTTTCCCTTTTAAAAAACCTTTTAATTTAATTAAACCTATACTTTCATTTTCTTCCCTTTGCTGTTCGTAGTCAATGTATTCCCTCTGATGTTCATATAATACATTAACGTGGTATTCGTGCTTTCTTAAAAATCCTGATTTTGTTGATTATTTTGACTTGAAGAGTCTTCCCTTTCCATATTACTTTCAATCCTACTACAGTTTACTTCCCTTTGATTATTTTCATTTCTACTATTATTTCTATTATTATTATTATTTTGACTTCTATAATCCCTATATCTATTTCTATTTTGATTAGCATTATTTCCATTATATCTATTTTCCCTATTATAATAATTTCGGTTTCTATTATCCCTATTTCTAAAATTGTTTTGATAATTATTATTTTGGAATCTATTATTATAATTTTGATTTCCCCTGTAATTGTTCCTGTTATCATTATATCCATTTTGTTGCCTAGTTCCTATGTTATTCTTATTATCAATTCGGTTTAAGTATGATAGTAGTTGATTCATGTTTTTAATATTTGCAATGGCTATTGACTCAGATATTTTACTTCGATACTGTCTTGAAATGTATAAAACTATCTCTTCCTCTCTCATTTTAGGTTCTAAATATTGCGCTTCATTATATAGGCTAAGTGCATAAGCACTCATGCTTTTTCTAGTCCCTTCTATATACTTCCTAAAATATAACCTTTCTCGACATTTCGACTGCTCATTTTCACCCCAAAATTTTTTTAAAAATTCATCTATAAACTCATCTAAACTATTTAATTCCCTTTCTTTGCAATTGAACCACAACAATGGTTCATCAACCAATCGTTCTCTTATTAACTTTTTCATTCTCTCTATATTCCTTTCATACTGTATTTCATTTTTTAAATCTTTAACAAAAATGCATGGATGTAATAATTTTATGTTTCCATTAAACATTATTGTATTCTCATGACCTACATTTCTGTATTCTATATTCATTCTCTCTTCGGATCTATTCTCAATTCTTTTTATTCTTTCATCTTGTTCATTTATCATTTTTTCCTGATTTTCTTTCATACTTTGTACATTCACATTCACATTCTCTTCAATATTCCTCCCCATATCATTCATTCTATTTTCCATAATATCTATTTCTTTCTCTACATTATTAAACTTTCTATTTACAAAGCTATTATATTCTTCTAATTTATTATCTATACTTTCTTCAACATGTTTCCTAATTTCCTCTTTCTCTGTTTCCACTATTCTCATAATTTCATCAGTTCTTTTATCAAATTTATCATTCATTCTCTTGAGTTCATCTCTTATTTCACTCATACCTTGTTCAATTTTAGTATTTGTCTCATTTTTACTCTCTCTTATCTCATTAACTAGTTTCATATTGAAACTTTCAAGCATTCTGATTAATTGTGATTGACTATCTACTATTGGTGGTCTCTCTGCACTAATTATATCACCATCTTCATCAAATCCTATTAATTCTGGAGTACTTTGTCTATATCCTTCCATTTTTACTTTCTTTTATTAATTAATCTAGTTTTCTAATTTACTTTGATTACGCGGTTCTATTTGAATTTCCTTTTCAGAATGACTTTTTATTTCCCTTTTTCAAATGGCCTCACGTTTGAGCGCCAATTATTAAGATTAATTCTTACTGTTTTATTTTTGTTTTATTTGTTATTATTAATATCCTAACTATTATTTAGCTTTTACTATTGTTTTTAATTCCATATGAATATCTTTTATTTGATCTTTTCTGATTTTCAAAGTTCGGTAAGTTATTATTTTTAAATTTTTTATTGTTTATAAAATGAAATCATAACAATATATATATATATATATATTCTTTTATTGATATTCTTGAACCATTTGTAATATTTGTATGTTTTCTTGGTATATTGATTCGTATATATACTGAAAATGAAATAAAAAAATATATCAACGCGACCTGTAGTATGCAGCATTCAATCACCTTTTTATGAAATGGCTAAATACTTATCCAATATACTAAAAAACATAACTTACAAAAATGAGTTTTACATCAAAGATTCTTGGGATTTCGAAGAATTCATTAACAAAATTACGATACCAAAAAAACTATATCTTAGTATCACTAGATGTCACATCTTTATATACAAATATCCCTCTAGAATTAGCTAAACAAATAATTCAAAATAAATGGGATGAAATAAAACTATATACAAATTTACCTATGAATGAGTTCTTAACAGCTATAGAATATACATTCACCGCTAATTTTTTACAATATAAAGATGATTGTTATAAACAATTAGATGAATGTGGAATGGGCTACCCAATATCAAGTATCATAGCCCAAATAGTAATGGAATTCCTTGAAGAAGAAGTAGTATCTCAACTGAATTATAATATAGCCTTCTTCAAAAGATATGTTGATGATTGTATTGCTGCAATCCCTGAAAACAAATGTAATGAATTTTTGAATTCTTTCAATTCCTTTCACCATAAGTTACAGTTCACGATCGAATTGGAAAATAATAATGAAATAAATTTTTTAGATTTAACTTTAGTGAGAAAATCAAATGATAACAAAATTCTAACAAAATGGTATACCAAACCTACTTGGTCAGGAAGGTATACTAATTTCAATTCTAATATACCTAAAGAATATAAGAAAAATGTTATCATAAATATGATAGATAGAGCTATTCGACTAAGTTCTCTTGAACTGAGAACTATATCTATTACAAAAACAAAAGAAACTTCAATAAGAAATGGTTATCCCATTGATTTAGTAAATTCGATAACTAAAGACAAAATTCATAAATTTTATAACTCATTTGGTGAAATCAATACCAATAATGAGAAAACTAATGATAGGCATTACATATCACTACCATATATTGGTGGACTTTCAGAGAAAATTTGTAATATAGTGAAACCTTATGACCTACATATATGTCATAAGAGTTATTTAAATCAGAAAAGTCTCTTTACAAAATTAAAAAGCAGCGTACCTTTCAAAAAAATAACCCATACTGTTTATTCCATCCCTTGCAAAGATTGCGAAAAGGTATATATTGGCCAATCTTCACAATACCTCGAAGAAAGATTAAATGGCCACAAATATACCAAAAATTCATCAACTGCGCTCAATAAACATGTGAAAGACACTAACCATACTTTCGACTACAACAATACAAAAATTTTAAATATTGAAACAAACGACAACAAACGTTTGATATTAGATTCCAATCTTTCGAAACTGTACAATAATCTAATTCAAACTTAACAAAATTTTATTAATTTGAAGTGCCACTTTCCATTTGTCTATTTAAAATTCAACCTAAAAAAGATAAGTATTATTTAACTATGACACTATAGAGTAACAATTTTGAGGTTAAATTCCATAGAATTATCTTAAACTTGAATAGTTATGATAGAAATGCTTATCATAGAATAACTAATTCATACAATAATTCATAGATATTTATAATTGTACAATATTGGAATGTCTTGTATTTAATCAAATTCAATCTATTTCAAATTGTAGTTAGCCATACATTACTCTTTCACACACAACCGATCCAATGTTTTCTGCAGTTTTAATTGGATCTTAAAACACAAGTCGGCTGCAGACGCATTCCATTAATCGAAATCATCTATTCTTTTCTAAATTACATGGAAACAATAATTCAATTAACAATTTTGATAAAGGCAATAAACATTGTCGAAACGTCAAAACAGAATTTTTATTTCATTATCAGTATATATACGAACCAATATACCAAGAAAACATACAAATATTACAAATCTTAATATAATATATATATATATATACATATACAATCTTCTAATATTCTAAATTTTGGATGATTAATTGGGTTTTAGGTTCAGCATTTAATGAAAAATTACTTTGTTTACGTTTCGGTAGTAGATCTCCACCTTTTTCAGAACATTTAATATAAAACTAAAATCGGAAAAGTTACAATTAGTGAAACGTTAAATACTTAAAATGGAGGTTCGTTTACCTTAAAATTTCATTCTTTATTATCATGGATGTTAAAACACTACATCTTCATTAGTCATACACTTTTTTCTTGATTTCCAATTAGGACTTATTTTACACATTATTTCAAAATTGTATTGTTATATTGTTATTATTGGAATTGTAATCTGTCACGTTAAATCTAATAAGGTACATATAAAATGAAATCAGTAGAGTATAGTGGGAAGTTAATCAAATGCTAGAAACAGGTGATATAACTTAATCAGTTATCTTCCTCTTATGGTGGAGGTCTGAACTATGGTGTGCTATCGCTAATATTGTCAGTTGCCTGATGCTTTCTTGATTAGATGTCGTGATGAGGGTAATTGGTTTGAAATGAAATATTTTATTTTTATAGTGCTGAGGTTTATTTTTGGGTTACTGTTCAATAATTGATGAGCGGGTTCAAGTTAGGACGAAAAAGTATTAATTATAAGATTGGTAGATATATATTGTTCAAATTTGAGATTTCTGTTTTGTCATTTACCACATTGTTTATATTTTTTTGAATGTTTAACATTTCTAAAATTTCTCTTGATTTTTTGTTTCTCTCAAAACCTATTATTTGCACATTTTCAAAATCGAATTTATGTTTTTCTATTTGTGTGTGTTTGTTTAAAGCTGTTTTTGCTTGTGTTGTGTATTTATGGGCCTTGATTCTTTCTTGAAGATATTGTGTGGTTTGTCCAATGTAAGTCTTGGAGCAATCTTTACATGGTATATTGTAAACTAAATTTGATTTTTTCAAAATTGGAGTTGTTGATTTAAGTTTGGTATAAAACTGTTTTACGTTATTATGGCTGCGATGACTCACTTGAATGTTATGTGGCTTGAGTTTTTAATTTTTTCTGATAGACCTGAAATATATGGTATGCTTGTGTATTTTATAGATGTGTCGTTTGGTTTTTTTGTTTGGTTTTCTTTATTGTAATGAGCATATGTTATTTTTTTTATAATTTTATTTATTAAGTGTATCGGGTATTGGTTTTGTATGAGTAGTGTAGTTACATTGTTTAGACTTTCTATCCTATGGTGAGGGCTAGTAAGTTTTATTGCTCTATCGATGATTGAAATTGCTGTGCCTTTTTTATGTGATATTGGATGGTTTGAATTGAAATTTAAATATCTTCCAGATGAAGTGGGTTTCGTGTACCATTGGGTGAAAATGTTAGTTTTTTCGTTGATTAGGGTTACATCTAAGAAGTTCATTTTATTGTTAATTTCTTTTTCTATGGTAAACTGCAAGGCTGGATGAAAACTGTTGAACTGGTTTAAAGTGTAATCTATTTTATTTTCTGGGATTGCTGTTAAGCAGTCGTCTACGTAACGTTTGAAAAAAATGGGGTTAAAATCTAAATTTTGAATAACTGTTTCTTCTAATTCTTCTATTACTAATTGTGCTATCGTGCTGGAGATAGGGCTTCCCATTGCTACACCTTCAATTTGCTTGTAAAATTTATCGTTATATTGAAAATAGTTTGTGGTCAGTGTGAATTCTATTGCTTGGAGAAATTCGGCTTTTGTTAAGGGCGTATGTTCTTCTAAAACGTGCCATTTTTTTTTTCCAAAATTGAATTTATTAAGTTTAGAGGAATATTTGTATATACTGAAGTGACATCAAGTGAAATAAGTTTATGATGTTCCGGTATTTTAATATTTTTTATGAAGTTTTGAAATTCAAAGGAGTTTTTTATATAGTGCTCATTTTTGCCTATAATGTTTGAGATACTATTTGCTAGAAATTTGGAAAGTTGGTAGAGTGGGGTTTGGTTGTTGGAAACTATAGGTCGGCAAGGCATGTTTTGTTTGTGAGTTTTTATCAAACCATATATTTTTGGGGGTTGTGCATTGTGTATGGTAAGTTTTTTGGCTATTGTGCTGGAGATTATATTTTTATCTAACCATCCTTTGACTATTTTGTTGTTTTTGTTCTGAAAAATGTTTGTAGGAACATTTTTGATTTCTTTGTAAGTGGCTTTATCTGATAAGAGATCTAAAATTTTGTTATTGTATGAATCTTTGTTTATAATTAGGGTTTTGTTACTTTTGTCAGGTTTAACAATTGATATTTGCGGGTTATCTTTTATGAATTGTTTCGTTTTTTTAATATTTTTGATTAGAAGTTTGTTTTGTTTCAGAGTGTTATTAGTTTTCAATTTATTTTTGTAGTTTTTGATTGTGTTCGTTATTTTATTTCTGATTTCATTTTGACTATTGATTGGTAGTTCTTTAATGCTGGTTTCTATATTTCCTATTATTTGATGAATTGGGATTTGATTTTCATTAATGATAGGTAATGCAAAATTTGGTCCTAATTCTAGCAATTGAGTCATTTCGATGGGTAATTGTGTATCGGAGTAGTTTTCTATCCAATTTGGTTTATTTTGAACCTTATTAGAATTCAAATGATTTGTTTTTTTGAATTTTAGAAGGTCAATTTTGTTTTTCTGTTTTTTGAATTATTTTATCAATTTTATTTTGCTCGAATTGCAAAAAATTATGTAGTGTGGTATTAGGTATGATATTTTTGATGTTATACTTGAGTTTCTCTAAATTGTTTGACAAATGAAAGATAGTTTTATTACAATCAGATATGATTGTATTCAGAATGAATTGTTTGAAAAGCTGAGTTTTTTTGAAGAATGAAGTTTCAAGGTACTTACATTTATATTTAATGTGCTTAAAGTTAAAATTCAAAAATTTGGGTACAACTTCTTCTTTTCTGCATCTGGTTAAGAAAATTCTTCTTGATTTTTGTTTGCAAAGGTTGATCTGAATTTTGGAGATGTGTTTCAGTTTTTTTACGGCGTGATGGCCATAGTTCCGTTTGATTTGTGTAAAGAATCCCATTTCCAGGTCTTCTTCACATCTGCAACTTTTTTTCACCCAGCGTTGCTTGTATATATTGATGATTTATTTGTTTGAACCAATCTTCTAATATTCTAAATTTTGGATGATTAATTGGGTTTTGGGTTCAGCATTTCATGAAAAATTATTTTGTTTACGTTTCGGTGGTAGATCTTCACCTTCTTCAAAACATTTAATATAAAACTAAAATCGGAAAAGTTACAATTAGTGAAACGTTAAATACTTGAAATGGAGGTTCGTTTACCTTAAAATTTCATTCTTCATTATCATGGATGTTAAAACACTACATCTTCATTAGTCATACACTTTTTTCTTGATTTCCAATTAGGACTTATTCTACACATTATTTCAAATTTGTATTGTTATATTGTTATTATTGGAATTGTAATCTGTCACGTTAAATCTAATAAGGTACATATAAAATGAAATCAGTAGAGTATAGTGGAAAGTTAATCAAATGCTGGAAACAGGTGAAACAGCTAATATTGTCAGTTGCCTGATCATTTCTTGGTTAGATATCGTGATGAGGGTAATTGTTTTGAAATGAAATATTTTATTTTTATAGTGCTGAGGTTTATTTTTGGGTTACTGTTCAATAATTGATGAGCGGGTTCAAGTTAGGACGAAAAAGTATTAATTATAAGATTGATAGATATATATTGTTTAAATTTGAGATTTCTGTTTTGTCATTTACCACATTGTTTATATTTTTTTGAATGTTTATCATTTCTAAAATTTCTCTTGATTCTTTCTTTCTCTCAAAACCTATTATTTGCACATTTTCAAAATCGAATTTATGTTTTTCTATTTGTGTGTGTTTGTTTAAAGCTGTTTTTGCTTGTTTTGTGTATTTATGGGCCTTGATTCTTTCTTGAAGATATTGTGTGGTTTGTCCAATGTAAGTCTTGGAGCAATCTTTACATGGTATATTGTAAACTAAATGTGATTTTTTCAAAATTGGAGTTGTTGATTTAAGTTTGGTATAAAACTGTTCTACGTTATTATGGCTGCGATGACTCATGATAATAAAGAATGAAATTTTAAGGTAAACGAACCTCCATTTTAAGTATTTAACGTTTCACTAATTGTAACTTTTCCGATTTTAGTTTTATATTAAATGTTTTGAAAAAGGTGGAGATCTACCACCGAAACGTAAACAAAGTAATTTTTCATTGAATGCTGAACCTAAAACCCAATTAATCATCCAAAATTTAGTATATATATATGTAGAACTGGATTCTCGGGTATTGATCCGCGTTGTGTGGTTTCGGTCCTCAAAAGGACCGAAACCACACAACGCGGATCAATACCCGAGAATCCAGTTCTACACATTACGTCCGCGAGAACCTAAGAAGAAACACATATATATATATATATATATATATATATATATATATATATATATATATATATATATATATATATATATATATTGTTATGATTCCATTTCCTAAACAAAAGGCAGTCATTCTGGGTTCAATTAGATTACTTAGGGCACACGATTTAGGAACCTGAAGCTACTTACCGACCGGTGGGGAGGAGTAGCTTCGATTAACCGCCTTTTAGGTTTTTTCTGGTGCGACTGCTGCGATGTCGTTGGAGCTCGCAGCAGCCCCGATCAGGTTTGAATGTAAAAAAAAAAAAAATATGTATTCAATAAAGTTGTTTTTCAAAATCAAATTGTGAACCGTGTTTCCATTATTTGCGCAGCCAGTAGGATACTGGAAGTATTTCACCAAGAAAAGTTCCCACTTCTCACAGTTAAACCAGTATTCTAAATGAAAACATCTCTCAGGGCCGAGTTGGCATCACACAGATTGGATAACCACACCTATAGAAGGCGGATCAACTTGCAACTGCATTCGATGAGTCGTATCCCCCGCTAGGTTGATAAAGTGCGAAATATTCTGGTAACATTACATAGCTGATGATGTCTGTACACTTATTGACGCAATCTAAATCCTTGCTATTCATGAAACCACATCTCCTAGTACCGAAACGTATCCCATAGTTGATGATAGTAATAATATTTCAGAAATGACCATTTTAACATTTAAATCACTATTTTATCATATGTGTAACAATAAGGTGTCAATCGCGGAAAATCAAATAAATGTACCAATAGTACAGAAACTGTGTGAAATACATTTGTGGATAACAATGCAAATAATTTTGAAAATATCACCTTATTGGAATCTATCGCCAAAAAATTAAATGCTAAAATTTCTGTTATTATACAGGATGTTACTACTTTGCAATACAAATAATTTTGTAAATATCACCATATTGGAATCTACCACCAACAAATTAAATGCTGAAATTTTTGTAGATATACAGAATGTCAAATACGTGGGAAGTCCAGGAGAGTACATCAATAAGAAATTTCAGCCAACAAAGAGATCGTATTAGTTTAATTCGAGATCTCGTCATTTTGAAAGAAAAAACTAAAATGCCTTACAGCTTCACGATAAAGCTATAAATTTGCTCAATTTACTTTGCTTCTGTGTAAAAACATACGAGGACACAGATGTTTGTAAAGCTATATGTAACATTGGACTCTATTGATGAATCTCTATATGAATTTACATTATTCCTATTCACTAATATTTATTTATTTGCAGTGTGGTGATCTAATTCAGAGAACCATGACACGTTGGAGTTTGATCTCAATCATTTATCAGCCAGAACAAACGTGAAAAATATCATTAACGCTTACCCTTTCCTTTCACAAAACACTTGAGACTTTAACACACTGGAAGGTGAGTGGAAGGGGTAAACGCTAATATTGATCAGATAAACTCGTACTCAACAACAACTATGAAATTTAATAATAAAAAAATAACAATTAAATGATAATGATAATAATAAAAAATGTCTATGATGATCAAAGATAGTAAAAATGAGAATCATAATTAACTTTATAAGTAATAAGAATGAAACCTAAGATCAAAATTTATACTCTAATGAAACAAACCTAGATAATCTAAATCAATTAAAAGAGGAATAAACTAAGATTATTAAATTGATACCCAACCAGGATGAACCTAGGGGTTCGAAACTAAATGAACTAGTTTGAAAGTATTATTGAAATTAACTTGAATAAAACTGAGAACAACAACATTGATCAAAAAATCTAAAACATCTCTGATTTAGCGGAATTCACCATTCTTACCAAAACTACTCTGGAGAAACTATTAAGTTAAATTAATTGAAATTGAGTATCACGTAATTTCTTCAAGAGACTAGTTCAAGCTGGAAAATATAACTGAAGGATTTAGGCACTATCCCTAGTATTTGTAATGCGTCCTTTTCCTCAAGAACCAATCTACAATTTGGAAAAGGATCCCTGAATTGTTTAACCAATAAGTAGTAGGATTCCTCCCTCAAGGTCTCTAGTTCAGAATGTTTTCGGTGGGGATTTCTAAATATATCTGTCCTTTTCTAAATATTTCTTACTGATTTGAATGTACATATTATTTCAACTATAATCAAGATTAAATACAATTGAAATGTTGAAGATCAGGTACTACGTTACGTCCCGATTTACGTGTGATACATTTTGAATAATCGTGTAACTTATGAATTGAAGACGTGTAAGACTACCCATTACCCGCACATCTCCGGATGGTTCACATAAAGATTTATTATGAAGCTACCCATTAGTTTCTCGTCCGATATTGGTCATTCATCTTAACAGGTTTATCATTTCGAAACCAGAAATCAACGAATAATACCACTCAATGATAATGAAGAATATGAAAGTAAGTTACCGTATATAATTTTCTCAAATTCAGACAATTTGTGAATTGTTATTGATACCAGAGCTACAAAATCATTTATTGATCCCGATGTAGCTGAACAAATAATTTCCCGTACTATACAGTATGATCCGTTCGTTGTATCAAATACCTTTTCAGCTTCTGCTCACCAATATAGTGAATGGATAGAAGTACCCGAAATTTCCAAAAAATCCGGTTAACATATGAAATTTCATTTGTTCAAGTTTCATACCATCTTCAAAGGTTCAATAGGTTTCGATTTAGAATTATTGAAGGCTACCTTACATTTTAAAAACCATGTTTCAATAACTCCTAGTACAATCCTGAAAATTCACTCCCACCATAGCAATATAGTTCCTTTTCGTTACAACCCCGTTACGGAAAAGTTATTGAGATCATAATAGGAATGAAGATATTATCGTACCAGATATTATATCACATGGTTGTGAGATACCGTCATGTGTTACGATCAGTAAAAATCATTAATGGTAAGTAAAGATAATTAGTAAAACTGGAAAATTGCAAAACTCGATTCTTCAGAACCTCTTCAAATGTAAACTGTTTTCTCCTACAGAATATCCAAAACCAATTTTGTGGAAATTCTGACTTCAATAATTTTGAATGCAATCAAATCGAATTATAAAAAATTGGAAGGAACACATGAATTTAGAAGGAAAGAATGTGAGGTCTCAATTCATTGAAGAACTATACGACATTTTCCACAATGGAAATGAATCACTTAATTTCACCAACTACATTCCTGTTTATATCAAAACATATCAATACCCTTTTATACTCAAACAGATAGTTCAGTCCCAAATGAAGAAAATGTTAGACCAAGAAAAAATCAGGCCTAGTAACTCAGAAATTCCCTAATTTGGATAGATCCCAAAGAACATGATGCCAGTGGTACACAAAAATGGAGAGTAGTTCTCGATTATCGCAATCGTAATACGACAAATATTCTTTATTCTAAATGATTGACATCTTAGATAAATTGAGTTATTGCCAAATTAACATCCTAGATCACGCGTCTGGATTCAACCAGATCGACATAGACCTGGCAGATTCTTCAAAAACTGCTTTCTTCATCAAAAATGGCCATTACGAACTCTCGAAAATGCCCCTGCGAGTGTCCAAAGAGTTATGGACAACATCTCAGGAGGCATATAAAATGAGCTTTGTTTAGTTCACCTGGGCGATATTATTATTTTCAGCGTTTCCTTTCAGGAACATATTACAAATCTTAAGCAACTGTTCGAAAGACAATTTGATTTGAAAATTGAATTATATAAATTCGAGTTTTTTTGTAGAGGAGTTGATTATTTAGGACTTGTTAAAAGTTAACAAGGCATTGAGCTGAGCCCCGAAGAAATTTCAACAAAGAAAGCTTCCCAACTCCAACAAACAAAATCAATTCAAATGCTTCTTAAGACTTTTAAGAATATTACCGAATATGTGTAAAATACTCTGCTGAACTGACGAAACCACTGTCGAAGTACTTGAAAGAGAATAACACGATAACTCAGAACTAGGAAAATATTGATGAACGAACGCATTCTACTATATCCAGACTTCGCGCAAACTTTCAATTTGATCACTAACGCGAGCGACGTAACCGTTTGTGCCGTTTTATCGTAAGGACCTATCGGTAAAAATTTACCAAGAGCATACTCCTCCCAAACTCTCAACGAATCTACAATCTAGGAAGAATTATAAGCAATTGTTTATGCTGTGAGATACTTCAGACCATATCTTTTCGGGCGAGTATTCAACATAATAACAGAACATAAGCCTCTGGAATAGTTTCTCTAGTTTTAACCAAAGGAACGGAGTTCAAAATTAGTTAGATGGCGTTTGAAGCTACAATATTTCCTATAAAAAGGATAGATTAAATTGCAATGCTGCTGCACATTCACGCATAGAAATAAATATAAATGACTTAGGTAAAACTAACTTTACTTGAATATATGGAAGCATTTAACAAAGTATTGAAAAATGAAAGCATTGATAAGGAATCAATAATTGCCATTGAAGACGATCAATCAGAATTAGAAATTCCCGTAACAGAAATTGACATTGAAAATGGAACTATAGATTCGAACAACCAAGAAAATACTCTGACCGAAATTTCCATCTCTGACAATTTGATTGATAGGAACGAAACCAAACAGTAATACACATTGTGAACCATCCTCCACAAAACCAAAATTACTTCGGCTTTTCCCTTATAAGCAAAAATTTATTGTTCAAATTTGGAAGAATAGTATTGAAGTCGAAATAATACAGTTTCTTAAAGATCACGTAGTGTTGAAACTAATGTACTGTATATTCAAATGACCTCGCTATAAGTTTATTTGCACAAAAACCTGACTAATTGATGTTCCACTAGAAGACATTCCACATATAGAAAAATATCACGAAAGCAAAACCAATCATAAGATCATGAGCGACAATGAAACAGAATTTGAAAATATCAATCTCAAGGAATCACTTAACTTACACAAAATCAAAATAGATATCATGAGTTCTGAAAATCCTCAAACGAACGGTTTAATTGAAAGATTGCTTAGTACTCTTTCAGAATATATAAGATTACTGGTTGGAGTTGAAAACTTACACAAAATCAAAATAGATATCATGAGTTCTGAAAATCCTCAAACGAACGGTTTAATTGAAAGATTGCTTAGTACTCTTTCAGAATATATAAGATTACTGGTTGGAGTTGAATCACAATCTATTTTCTATTCATCACTTTGCTCTGTGTTCAGCTTCGTTGCTATGTAATGTTTTTTGTTTGTTTATATAATAATTTAGCATTGTTTACATACATTCGCTTTATTAAAAAGTATAAAGCTTGAATAGTTTTATTTACTGATTACAACAACAAGTACAAACACAACATTATGGTCCATTCCAACCGGATCTGTCGAATCAGACAGGATTAAAGTGCATTTTTGACAACAGCGCAGCACGCCGATCTACCCTACGGAAGGTTTTGGTGTACATCAGCCAGTATTCCAGCAACAACAATTACAAGAGAGGAAGTCAGATTAAAATACTGCCATATATTCTACAAACAAAACATCAATCGCTTGAATTCACAAGTAGGTGTATCCTTTCTATTTCCCTTATTTCATTCATCCAACAAACCTAAACTCAGGTGTTCTGGTTTTAAGGCAATTGCAATCAGTTTTGCTTCATTACTCAATTACTATTAGCTCATGTTATCATACTCATTATCATTTTAGTACTCATTTGTCAAACAGGGAAGGTCGCGATAATAAAACTGAAAACATCAAAAGCGTGGCTATATGATAAATTTGATGATGTGAACTCACAATTAGAGATATTAGAATTAGATGATAAGCTCCTAGATTCACATTCCCATGAAAGAGACTTATTTGAAACTACACATTTTAGTGTCATGGCTAAGGTTAAGGGAATAATTGAATCAGTTGATGTCCTAAGTAAACATTTCAGTTGAATATCATCACATATGGCACTGCTTCAGCCTCTTACCAAGCGATCAAAACACTACGTTATTTAGCACAATGGAATGCAAAATCTTGGCCCGAGGCATCACGCCTTATGCTACGCGAGTTTTACGGCGATGATTTCATCTCTGGAGGTAGTAATATCATTGAATTGTCGAGTGTTTGCAAGGACATCATCAATATTTTGAAATCTGGAGGTTTTGAACTTCACAGATGGGTATCCAATGACACTCAAATACTCCAAAAACTAGGTGTTCCCACAAATGAAATGTCTAGTACCTCCATAGATTTCATTTCGAGCGTCAATTGTCTAGGGTTATTGTGGAAGCCCCAAGAGGATGTGCTCAAATATTCTTGTATAAATTTCAATTCTAAATTCAATTTCATGAAGAGTATTGTCGTTTGTATCTTGGATTTGTGACCCTCTAGGGATCCTAGGTCCTATTATCATCAACGCAACAATTATTTTGCAGAGCCTGTGGCAGCTCAAACTGGAATGGGACGAAACTCTCCCAGAGTCTCTTCATACGCAATGTTGCAATTTATTCTACAACATCAATCAAATAAATAACATTCAAGTTTGTCGGCAAGCAGTATGTAAAGATCCTGTTTAAGTCCAAATTCATAGTTTTGCTGACGCTTCTCAGGTCGCTTATGGCGGATGCGTTTATCTGCGCTATTTAGATCCTTCAGGAAAATGGCAAACTAGGTTACTTTGTGCTAAATCAAGAGTAGCTACACTTGAAACTGTCATCCTAGTTATGTATTCATGTCAATAAATACTTTTATTGGACTGATTCAACTATCACACTTGCATGGATAAAGGGTCATCCAAATGACTACAAGATTTTCGTTGCTAATCGCCTCTCACATATTCAAAACATGACGAATGAGGCAGATTGGTTCCATATACCTGGTGAACAGAACCCTGCTGACATCCTCTTTCGAGGCGTCAAGTTTCACATTGATTTAAAAAACAACGCTTTGTGGTGGGAAGGTCCACAGTTTCTAGCCAAAACTCAAAATCTACGGCCTAAATCATCATTCAATTTGAAGGATTCTAATAATTTGGGATTGAAAGAAAAGGTGATATCTTTAATAATAGTCTCAGATGATTTTGTGGACAATTCATTTTCAAAATACTCATCTCTAACGAAATTGAAGAGGGGTTTCGCATACATGTTACGATTTATTTTACATTCCTCGAAACAATCATTGATTGCTGGTAGGGAAACTGCAATTTCCTTGCATCTAACTGCCCATGAATTGGACAATGCTTTGATTTATTTAGTGAAATTAGTTCAAAAGAGACATTTCGCATCAGGAATCAAAGATATCCAAAATAACAAATGCATTATTAGGTCGAGTAAGCTTAACCTCCTCAATGTTTTTCTCGATTCAGATGGCGTGTTACATGTCGGAGGACGCATAAGGCGCTCTAATTTCACTAATGACAAAAAGCATCCTATAGTATTACCTCCCAAACATTTTTTAACTGATCTAGTTGTTCGTCAAGAGCACCTTAACACACTTCATGGTGACACCAATTTAACTTTAGCAAGTATACTGGAAAGATTCTGGTCAATAAATGGCAAAAGTCTCGTAAAATCCATCATACGAAAATGCGTAATTTGTTACAAATACAACCCAAAACTGTAACAATATATTATGGGTGATCTGCCATCTGCTCGCCTCACCCCTGCTCGTGCTTTTTTGAAATGTGGTATCGACTACGCAGGTCCAATAAACGTAAAACATGATCTCAGACGTGGTGGAAAAACTTATAAATGTTATATATGTCTATTTGTCTGCTTTGTAACGAAGGCCATTCATCTAGAGCTCGTAGGAAATATGTCCACTGAGCGTTCCATTGCAGCATTGATACGATTTATACCCCGTAGAGGTAAGCCTAATGAAATTTACTCCGATAATGGCTCTAATTTCGTAGGGGCAAAAAATGAAATTTTGGAAATGCGAGTTTTTTTAAATTCAAGCTTCTCAAAAATTTACGATTCATTGCAAGATTACAATATTACTTGGAAATTTATTCCCCCAAGAGCTTCAAATTTTGGCGGGCTCTGGGAATCAAACATAAAATCAAGTCACATCTTAAAAAGATTTTAAAGACATCCTATTTGACATATGAGGAATTGAATACTTTAATGTGCCAAGTAGAAGCATGTCTTAATTCACGACCACTTCATCCATTATCCGACAATCCTTCCGATCCTAATGCACTTACAACAGCGCATTTCCTGATTGGAAAAAGCTTCAGGGCGATGGTTGATCTCGACTTACAAGACATCAAGGGAACCAAGCTAGCCCAACATTTTTGGCAGCGGTGGCCCAAGAAATATATAAATGACCTTCAAACAAGACAAAAATGAACAAAACCTTTTCCAAATGTAATACGTCCCGGCGTTTTAGTGCTGATCAAAGGTGAAAATACACGTTCCGCTGTTTGGCCAATGGGCACAATCGATCAAGTTTTCAAAGGTCCTGATGGTGTCGTTCGATCCGCCAATGTGAAAACAGTTACAGGAATTTTTCAACGACCTGTTACAAAATTGTGTGTGATACCAATTGAAAGTGCCAGTGACAATATTTAAAACGATTTCTTTTTTCTTTATTGAAAGGTGAACCTTTCAATGGTGGCCGGCATATGGTTGGAGTTGAATCACAATCTATTTTCTATTCATTGCTTTGCTCTGTGTTCAACTTCGTTGCTACGTATTGTTTTTTGTCTGTTTATATAATATGACAGTTTTTTAGCATTGTTTACATACATTCGCTTTATTAAAAAGTATAAAGCTTGAATAGATTTATTCACTGATTACAACAACAAGTACAAACACAACAATTACTGAATGGACAATTTCAAAAAGGCAGTCTAAAAAATGAAATCCTGTATGCTATATTAGCTGTCAATAATACCATCCACTCATCTACTGGCGAAAAACCAATAGATCAATTCTGGATAGGTACTTGAGAACAACAAAGAAAATATCCAATTTCTATATGGGGATTGGATCTGAAGTCATTCCTACAAAAGAAGATACCGAAAAACAAATAGTTGAAATCGATGAACGCATTCATCATCTAAGAAATATCAAAAGATCACTGATTAGAACGTATTCAAAATTTATTAAGTGATGTTAGAAAATAATACTCTCTTTCCTCCAGTGTGATTAACATGTTTTACCAACCAATTCAATCTATATCCATCTCCAAATAATATTCACAATAACGCCGATACTTTGAACCAGCCAACGAACTCGGATATACTAGAAAAAGCTAGAGTAATTTTCATGTATCGCCAACATGTCTCTCTCCCACCATACTGGCATCTAGCTTCCCAGCAATCGTGTGGAGAAATAAAGATTGAATAGAGAGATCTCCGATATTGGCAGTATGTTTCCAGTTTTATTTTGCTTTTAGTTTTAGTTGAAATCCAATTTTCATATGCTCTGATATCTTTGTTACAATGTATTAAAATGTTTCTTTTTTCAGTGAAAATTATAAATACTTAAATATTGTCGTTGAAGCGGTTGCTTGTAATACCAAGGAAGGGCAACAGATTGATTAAATTATGTATTTATCTTTTTAATATCATAGATTAGATATCCCCCTAAAACATGTTTTAAAGAATGTACTAATGATTTACTAGAATTTACAGAAACAATATATTGTTAATAATTTATTATTAATACGTCAACATTTTTAGAATTATATTTTCCGCAAGAAAACTTTTCAACAATTTACAATATACTTTCTCACATAAATAAATTGACAATTTTTTATTTAAATGAAACGTTTACAATTTTACTAAAACTTTTCTTACTTGTATGTTCCCCATTCATATTGTTAGTTATATACCATCTTACATCGTGAAATCAAGAAAATCAACGCATATTTTGCTCCCACCTCATAGTCCGATTATTGCAAATGCTTCCTGACAATACGGATGAAATAAAATCAAAAATGCTGTAGTGGCGATATACCTACTGTACTTTAATATCAGTAGACAGAATAGAATAAAAGTATATAATCATGTTAAACATCTTTCGGAAGTTTTCGTTCATGAAATTTTCCATATAGGGCCCAACAATGGATTTTGTATGAATATACTTATACAGATATGATTTGAAACCAAGTTATAGGTTGATGTAGTGGTGAAAAAAGTGAAACTATTATTGTATTGCAATATAAATTAAATAATTGTGATCTAATAATGTCCTCGATAGAAACAAATGTTTTCACTGGTTAAGAATATATAAAAATATACTTAAGTGCCCAGATGTAGATGAACAAAGTAATAAGCTACTCATAGTCTGCTCTTCAATATAGTTACTTGCACGCACACATAAATCGGTGAATGGCAATCACCAAAAGAAGAAACGACCATACTATTATACAAATGTGGTCAGTAAGTGAATCAGTTTAATTGCCAAAATACCAGTCTTTTTCACATTTGTCATTAACATTCTTCTATGTCTACAGCTACACTGTTAATATTGGTGACAAAGTTTTTATTTTTGATGTTATAAATAGTACGCCCGTGGCGTGAGGTACCCTGGAAATCTGTTTAAAATACCCTATAAAATACACGCCTATGCCGTGGGGTACTATTCCTCTATCCGGACTGGATTTCTACACGTCATGTTGGCGATACAAAATTCCGTAGTTACGAATAGACTGACTAACTCTAGTATATCCGAATTCGTTGGAACCAGCTAATATACCAACCTATTCAAAAATCCTAGACAACCTAGTCACAGCAATAACTTTTACTGAATTGAAACATATTCACCCTAGTATAATATCAGCAAATGAAATTTATAGTTCTTTAATGCATTTAAAAACTATAACAGATTCAGAACAACTACCATTTGAAATAAAATACGAAAATCTGGTTCATGATTCAAAACCAATAAAAGTAGATTCATATGTTTATGACGACAAATTTATGTTCAATTCAATATTCAACCCTCATAAATCATACCCAATACCCGTATGGCACGAATCCACAACCATTTGATTATAATTTTCTGATGCCAGTGTGACGTACCTTATTACTTTTTGGCAATAATTACTTACTACGGCTTCAATATTCCTTCAAGTCTACCAGATCTGAATCCGATTGACTTTTATGTTGATTTATCGGGCACCAGATTTTTGTCAAGGTTTACTCCTCGTTGTGAGCTTCTGATAGGGCACTTACCACAAAGCGTATCACTGTACTAGCTATGGATATTCTTGTCCAAGGGTGGTCTCAATGGAGTAAGTAACCAGAGGTCAATAGGGCTGACTGAATAGTATTAGAATTGCAGGCTTCAATTGCAGTCAATACTTGGTTACTTCTCGACTACTTGAATGCTGTTGCAGAAAGTCATTTTTGATGAACACGGAACTTCCCACTAATAAGTTCATTTATAGCTTGAACATAGATAAATATTTAACTCTGTCTGTAATAATAATTCATCTCGACCCGGGGGAAGCACAAGGAAGCTCAGAAACAGTAATCGCAGAGAGCGGTCAAAGCAGGCTATTTCCATCTTATAGCCTTACAAACAAATAGTCATGTAAGTATTATTAAAAAAGTTACCTAATAATTCAATGGTAACTGGCGGAACACTCACTTTTGCCGGCACAACTGGTTATTTCTGGATTAATCGCTCTAGCTGTCTTTTCGCACTGCCTCACTGACAATAGTCGTAATATTCGTCTATTCAACGCTTGCATGGCGTTCCTTTATACCAATCGAAGTGCTGGTCAAGTCACCTACACAAGCTCCACCGAGCCCTTTTTTGCTCATTTCACGCTCATGACCTTCCACCAGTGCCTCGATTTTGTGCCGTTTTTATGGTTACCCCTGTTTCGTTATCTTTTGTTGACACGGAATATGCATGGTTCTGAATCAAATCAAAATATACACGACTTATGAATGAAACCGTATGCAAATCTGATACTTAAACTACATGTATGTCAATGCCCGGTACTATCTAACTCCCTATACAACAATATAATTATTCGAGATTATCAATTTGAAATACCAATATGAACGAAATATGAAACTTATGACCAATCTACGTGTTTCCCATTGAATATAATTATTCAATATTTTAGAGCTTCGTTACACCAGATATGTATTATTATCAAGAAATGACCTGAACTACGGAACTGAAGATTTTGATAATATCAACAGTACCTTTTCCTGCAGGACAGCTTGATTCCGACGTTTCGACAATCATTACAGGTGACATTTTCAGGGCAGGCTGGAACTAAGCTTCAGTTCAAGATTCATGCCTGCCCTAAAGATGCTACCTGTAATGGTTGGCGAAACGTCAACATCAAGTCGTGCTATTGTGACGCGGAATTCATCCGGAAGCCAAGCATTTTCATTACAGATTTCGTTCACTCCTTATTTAATGATACATATCCATATAATTAAAACATTAAGGTGCTACAATTTCGATTATTGGTGTTCCTCTTCGTTTTGGTGACATGGACATTTTCAATTGAAATAGGTGCAATATGGACGCTTTGTGATGATACAATTTGTTTCAAGAAATCACGTTTTCTACATTGATACATCTTCAGATGATGGTCGTGAGACCGAAACATGCATAAAGACGAAAATAATAAGCATATGTGTTAGTGTGACCGAGAATATATGTATGATACATATTAGTTGTTGTAATATGTATGGAAATATTTTCCCGGTAATCGAATAGGCGTTACTGTAACTCACTCTCATGATTTGAGACTGTATCAATTTATGAGGAACTGCCTGCATACATATAATGATACATCTCAAGTTATCGATGGTGGGAGCCGTTACTTTGTGATAATTTATCATGATGATATGATAAAACACTTTGTACTTCGTTTTTTATCACTTGCATTTATAGAAACACTAACGTGAATATAGTTTCGACAATGATGGTGTCATCTTCGGAACGATATCAATGTATTAATAAATATGAAGGATCTTGATATATTAGTTCAGATGAGATACAATTAACAGACTTTAGTTTGAATATGAAAAAATATATTGTTTGGCTTGAATAATTGAAATGAGATAATGAGTTAATCGGGTCATTAGGAAATATCAATGCGGAGATTTCCTAGGAGGGTACAAATAACTGGATCAAAGGAAATTTTATGTTATCAAGACATCGATAATAATTCTGTTGTGAACGTCATTTAAAATTTTACTGATTTCTGGTGTGTTCAATTCGAACCTCTACGTCTACTGTGATCATCCAAACTTTAACTTCATCTTCATCTTGAAAATTCAGAGACGTAGAGTAGAGGTTCCACATTAAACATACTGGAATCAGTAGAAATTTTCGAAGGTATGAAAAATTTTGAATGATCAATTAGACTTTTACTACAGCTTTCTTTTCGATCCACTTACTATACCTTCCTAGTGATTCTCCGCATTAAGATTTCTAGTTATATGATTAATTCTACCCCATTATCCTATTTCAAATATTCAATGCAAGCGTTGTATTTTCACATATTTAAACGGAAATCCCACTTGTTACTTTCACCTTACTTTGACTATATATATTAACTTAAGATCTTCCATGTTTATTCATACATTAGTATCTTTCTGAAGATGACACGCTGATCGTCAAAACTATAGTAACGTTAGCGTTTCTATAATTATAAGAGTTGAAAGTTAAACTTCAAGAACTTCAACATCACTGCAAATTTTTATAATGGTGAAACCATGCGAACATGTGTATTTATGACGAGTATTTATTTATCGTTCATCACATAAGAAAATTCGTGAATAGAAGATGGAATGGAAATATTCGATTCAGAGGTGATGGGGAGCTTCTTTTACTACATGAATTGAGGAACCGATGAGAATTTTCGGGTTTGCTGTGAGTTAGTGATATAATTTGAGTGTTATTCATTGTTCATTTACGTTAACAATGATGTGAAGTCATGGATCAAGGTCAGCCATTGTTATCAGATGTGGCAGGTTTTCAATGTTTCTGAATACAACTAACGATTTGATTGAATAAACTGCTCAAAAACGCAACTAGAAGCTGTTTGATTATTTTATCAAATGATACAAATTATTTATGATCTTGAATGTAATCAAACTGTCAATATTTGTTTGAAGAGGATACAGTAACTACCTAACCTACATACTGTGTCTTTCCACTTCGACCTGAAAAATTAAGATAAAGATATGGAAAATTCAATTTCAGCTTCAAGTCAATATTAATGATACTACGATCTTGAAGTAATATATTCAGGAAAACAAACACTCAAAATACGTGATTATCAAAATATCCAAATCAATGCACGATTCTCAAATCTACTTTCGATTATCTCAGTAACACTGAGTAAGTATGATGAGATAATGTATTAATAATATTGATATGAGTAAATTTTGTACAACGTTCTTTGCAAGAAAAAGCTTACTCACGCTGGCAGCACCAAGCACCACATTCATCACACATTAGAGGAACGAAAAAGTGGTGGAAGTTACAAGAAAATATTCTTGGTGAGATTCATTTCTGTTACATCTTGCATATATTTTGAAAGAGGTTCGTAAATGATATAAGTTTTGAAACTTCTGATCAGTAATAGTTTCAAATGGAACATCAGAAGAGGAAGGGTATAGCTTCAAATCGTTATCTTTTATTTGTGTTAAAATTGCTGTTTCAACTTGAGGGTATTGCACTAGCAAATCAGAATGATGAATATTACTTCACTGCCTTGAGCATCATGGTTCCTCTGAACAATGCACATTAACAGTAATACAGAATCATTCGCTTTATCAGTATGTCCAATAGTCTTCGCCAATATTGCTCACATAGCTTCTGATTTTTCGGCCGAACTACAATATGTGCCAAGTTAATCCCTGTAGTAGCTAGTTATACCAAAAAGGTGTTGAATGGGGTTAAAAGTGAAATATTATGGAGGTAGACAGACCACTTCGTCGGCCACATTTCCAGGTAACATAACTATCTACTACGTTGTGGCTTATTCATTTTCACCAAAATAACAATAGTGGTTCAAGAGTGTCATCATAATGTAGGTATGTTATTTCCACTTGACCTTCAATTTATATTACAATTTTTGCTTTCCTGCTTGTTGGCAGTTCATTCAACATCCACAACGATGTTTGGGATTTCTCTAAATTCACAGTTAAAATTCCACAATTCAGGAAGTCGTTTTGGTACATTAAACCATGATCATCGACATCCTTTTTTCTTAAGAAAATATTAGTTCTGTACTGGGGATGAAACCTTCTGTACAACCAGCATGAAGTACAATACAGATTGCTTCACCAAGATTCATCGTTTCCAAAGTTTCAATGTTAGAATCTTGCTACGAATGACGGACAGAACCATCTTCGAAGATCCATGTCGCGTCGAAATAAACAAATAGACTTATTAACACATTTATTTTCCAGTTTAATATACTGATGTAAAAAGATTCAGGTATACTGTAACAGATCACTCTGTCTGCTAGGATCAGTAGTGATTAATGGCTCCAACTAGCTCAATAAGTTTACTCACTGTCAGGCCTCGTAGTGGAACGTGTCCTGAGATTCGTGATTCAATGGTACCCTGAGCGCCAACTGATTTATCACCAGCAAAACTAAATAGAATTCATAGTCAAGAATTCAGGCACTACAAGGTGGAGAAAAAATGATGGATATTCCGAAAAATGAGACAAGGTCTAACTGAACAATTTGGTTATATTAATATTAGGAATTAGAAATGTTAATTTTAAACAAAATACAATTAGTGTAAAGAAATGAATATTTGGAAACAATGTAAATCGAAGATACAAATTGAGTTGTATGATTAGTTGAATAATCTATACATAAATTATGAACCTAAATGTCCGATCTCAACAAATAAGTGAAGTTAACGATATGAACAATTGTAGTAATGAAAATTTGGTCATACAAACTAGAAAATGTTTCCGTCCTTGGTACTTGAAGGAGCTGGAAGTAGGCTCTGCCAGGAAATTCTCTTTATGACGTCACAGGCTGAATGAAGGATACGTATCAATCGTTTAAACCCTGTAATAACAACAACGAGCAATACCATGGCACAAGTTCGAGTGACAAATAACTAAATCAGTAGGAATAACCAATATGATCCCACAACTGATTATGTTATCTTCCCGAATTGTATATACAATGTATAATAACAGATTTGATATCTTGAAGGGAACAATAATTACAATGAATAAATCTGGAAGAAAAATTGAAAATTGAACTACTTGTTAACGTTACAACAACTTATAATATTAAGTATGAAGGTGAAGGTAGTCAAAAAGAAGTTTTATGATTAAACAAGTTGAAAATTGTTCAAGAGAGTTTGATAATGATCTACTTGATTTGCATACTGAATTAAAGTTTGCTATTTTTAATGATAATTTGAACAAGTGTGACAGTGGTCTTACTCGTAGTTCTCGTAAAGCATTGAATGAGATCTGTGCTTCGATACGTCTACCTAGATCAATAGTCAAATCAATGAATCACTCACCATTCTAATAAGACATAACCATTCGAACTCCATATAACAAGGTCAAGAAAGATGATACTCAAAACTACGCAGTGCGTAGCACATGGAATATTGCTAGGTTAAACAAGCACAAAAATACGATATTACCAATCTGTTTACTACTCGTCAAATTTATTCTGTATGAAGTTGAAGAAAAATTCTTTTCATTTCCAACACTCACATTGTACACGTTAATATTATGCTTATCAATCAATATATTGGAATGTTGTTGCTTTGAGGTCATTGGGGACCATTTTCTACAAGACCAGAATTTGTTTTCTTAAATTTATTTAAGGAACGTGGAAATATATACTGTTAATAAAATAGCATGATTTATATTTAATGTTGTTAATTATGTAGTATATAAATAATACTAAATTAATTTTTCGTCTTATTTCTAAGCATTGAAACTAGTAAGCATGGTCTTGCAAGCTAGTATTTTTGACTATGATTCATGATTGCATTACATTGAGTACAGTTCATATTCAAGAATTGGTCATGTTAACCAAATTTCCATGATCAGTTGCTTATGATCTCTGCCCAAAGTTGTTTTTTTCTACAAATTAACTTCGAACCTTTGGTTCAAACTATTTTTCTTTATGAAATTAATAATTTAAATTTAATTAATCAAATTAATTACAATTATTATTTGTTTTCTTTTCGAATTTCCCAAGTATTGATCTTTTTTAATTTTCAAAATAAGAATGTTATTGGAGAAACTAATTCTGTTCCAATTATGATAGGATCGAAAGCGAATTGTTAAGTTGGAACTTGTCTTCATTCCTTTGATATAATCATCAATATTTATCCACCTCGTATTTCCAGCAATTCTTGAGTATTCCATTATATTCTTTTGCTAACTCAGTTGGCACTCTGTGTAATCCGATCAATCTATAATCTAAGGACACATATTACTACGAGCCCTGAGTCTAAAATATTCTGATGAGCTAACATTAGACATTCTTCAAGACCTCACAGTACCTTGACTTCATATAAAAAGAAAGAGGTGTGACGTATGATGATGGAAACAAAAGTTTGCAGTAGAGTTCTGGTGATACCCGGCAAGTTGTAAGCACTTGGCGACTATGTAATACCACGCGATCCGAAAAATAGACTTGATGGATATTTGCAAAAAAATTTTTCGCATTCATGAATCAATAGATCATTTGTAATTCAATATTCATGAAAATCAAAAATATCTCTCATTACGTTATGAGAACTTAAATGAAATAACTATTAACAGTTTGATTTTCATTTCAAGTATCCACTTTCGAACCAGATATTAAAGATTTATGAGGAAATAGAAAAAGGTTGTCAGACCTAATTAGAAATATTACTATTTGAGCACTCTTTCTGAGTTATACTTTCAACGTTATAAACACTCTTGTGGCAATTTGCAAGGGTTTTGATTAATTAAATTAGTATAAATAAATCTGACTTAATGAATGTCTGCTCTATGATCTACAGACTTGGAGCTACGTTTCATGTGAATCATCTCCAGGATGGATCTTTCATAGATATTGTTTTCTTGAGTTAAAATATTCACATTTTTATAATCAAATTGACGGTTATAATCGGAGCAGTGTTTTGCAAGGGCGGTGGTGTTATCTAAAATGTTGTTTCTTGTACTATACCATGATCTTACAATCTTTTTAGTGAATATTGTTCAGATATTTCTGTAATATTCATATGTGTTAGTGTGACCTATCTCCCGAATTTATATATAATGTATCAAACCAGTAAGAATAAAATTTCCAATAGTTATTTCATTTAAGTTCAGAATGGAAGTTCGAAAATTAAACGGAAGAGTTGCCATCATAGAGGATCTTGAATTTTGGGGGTACCGGTTGTTTCTTCGGAATCACAGCCTTTGAAAACAAAATATGGACAGTTGAAATTCCCTAATATCAAAATGTGTACCTGCATAATTAATTGAAAATCCTTCAATGCCATCCGAAAATTGCTCATACATATTTGAATTTGTAGATGAGGTATATGAACGCAACATGAGAGAGAAACTTATTGAATTCCAATTTCACTGCTGAAAACTCTATGATATTTATGTTATGATTTACAGCTGCTAGTTCTGGGCTAAGTTCCTTTTTGAATGCTAACAAAACCCTACCTTCAAGGGTTTCATCATTGTCTCGATCTTACCCTATCATACTGTATCGGCTATCGAAAAGCTCCAAGTTATTGATTTCATCAACCAACCATGTCTATGATAAGGCCATATTGTCGTAGTCCTCCTCGGGTAGCTTGCTAAGTGAAAATTATGTGTTTTTGTGCGAAGATCACGCTCATTTTGGATTCAATCTTCGTGAATTTGTTTCAAATGATAAGGAGATATATCTAATGTCGAATCCCAATCATCCCAGAACTTCATTTCAGTTGATAGAATCACCAAAACTCTTGGTTTAACTTGGAATTCAATGAATGATATTTTTTTAGATACTTTTATTTCAGATCATTCTTCTCACGCTTCTAAATATACAATTTCATCAACAGTTGCTCAAATCTTCGGCCCCCTAGGTATCAGTGAGTCCATGTACAGTCATGTCTAAGCTAGCTGTTTAGAAACTTTGGAAATTAGGTTAAAATTGGGTTGGAAGTCTTCCAATTGACTTATATCATTCTTGTATCGAGTTCTCTAGTCAAATTCCAAACAAAGTTGAACGATACAAATATTCTCAGACACATTATTTGTCCGAACCCAATATCAGTTGAGTTACATGACTTTGGAGAAGCATCTGGAAAAACTAACGGTGCTTGTTGTTGTTTCAGATCCAGAGATCAAATGGGAAGAATTCACTGTCAATCAGTGTGTGCCAAATCGCCAATTGCACCGCTGAAAATATTTCTCTGCCTAAACTTGAACTCGTGAAAGCTATTCATGTTGACACAAATCATATTCATTATTTGACTGACTCCACTATTGTTCTTTCATAGATTTCAACTGAATATCACTTCCGAAAGACATTTGTTGCCAATCGTATTACAGAAATTCAACATTTCTCTAATAAAAGTCAACGGAATTATGTTCCCAGTAGAATGCATCCAGCTGACATAATATCTCGTGCTACGAACCCAGAAGAATTGGAAGAATATTCAACTTTGTGGGTTGGTCCGCCTTGGACGTCTGAGGAGAGACAAGCTTGGCCTAAATGTTATTTCTGAATAGAATCTTGATACTGATATTCTCGATAGATTTTCATCCTTCAAAAAATTTCAAAGAGTTATAGCTTATTGTTTTCGTTTTATGAACAATTCAGAACTTGTGAATAGAGAAACTCGTACATTAGGCCATCTATCAAGTGCCGACTCAATGCATTCAATAACTTTTATTTGTAGATTCGTTCAGCAATACTCACTTCCCCTGCATTGAAAATTCTAATTCTCTTCCTTGAGAGAGCAAAATATCATCATTGAATCCATTTTAGCAGAAAATGGTCTCATCAGAGTTGGTGATTTAAAAACTGAAGCATTCCGCATGATAATGAGCAGCCTATTTTATTATCTGATAAAGGTAATTTTACTAAGTTTGTCATTCGATTTGAGCATACAAGACAGTTGGATTCAGGAGCACAAGCTGTAAGGGTACACATTACTCTTACTCGTGGATAAACATTAAGTTCTATTTTATCGCTTGGTTGCCGATAGCTACAGTGAAGACGGTCGTGAGTTATATTTCAGGTGTTAAAATTTGGGAACTAGTGTATTTTTAACCAACCAATAAATTATGTATATAACTGAGGGATTCAAACACTCAAAGTCCCCAGGTTAAATTACCTCGGAAGTATACAAAAAATAAAAGACATGTACCCAGAATGATTGAAATTTACTGGTAATTGAAATACTATTGTTGATACAATTTATAACAGAACTCAATATCAATGTGCTATGAAGTGAATGAATTGAAATATGGATGAAGTTAAATTGTTTAAATCAAAGTGAACAGTTAAATTTACACATATACAAGTACTCAAATGATTATTCCAAATGTTACATAAACCAAAGTTGGTCAGCCTGACCTGGTGAGTGCTGGGTAAGATGTTATATTTGCTCGATTATGGATTAGTACTTCCTACTTGATGTATGGATTCCTGCCACAATTCTAATACAGTTTCCACGATTGTACATCACAAGTCAATCAGCAACTTCTAAATCAATTTTTCCACAGCAGATTCAAGCCAACCTCAGAACTCGTACACTTGTTGAATTTTCCACAACATAAACAAAAAACCCTGAAATCACGAAATGTTCAAACCTCTATTGCTCTATTGTCCTCAGAAGACAGACATGAACAGAATACACAACGATTGTTGAACAAACCAGGACCAACCTATGTCCTGTCAGATATCACCTGTGAAGGCAAATAAATTCTTGAAGTTAGTGAAGAAATCAATGGAATCACAAAGATACTTATCTCTATCACGATAGGGTTATGAAACAACTTTACTTCTGTCCAAAACCAGTCACGTTGATACTAAGTTTCAATCCCCTAAGGTGCACTAATCACACAAACAATTCAAATTATTCCAATCCAAATTGGCAATTGATGCCTTTGCTTTCAACGGAAAAATATTCCCAGAATTTGGTTCCAAACATAAGCTTGGTATCACCTCCCTGTTGGAATAACTCAGCAACACGACCTTCCACTTGGACGATTTGACAAAAAGTACCCCATTTTCTCGGCGTTTCCGGTGCTTCGATGTCTTACAGAACGACCTCGAAATGAAAGCGGTAACTACAGAATCTGACACTGAATAACCATGACTCGGAGTATATACGGTCTAGCATAGCTGACGTCACAGGAGTTAACCGATTGTAGTACAGCCGTTAAGCTGGTAATTGGCCACTTTAATTGGACAAAGTGACCATTTGTCATCAAGTGACCATTTGTCAACAAAAATAGCCAGGAAAAATCACTCGGGGGTTTTTGGGGTCCATGATCACGATTCTAAACCCAGATTGGCCAAAGTCGATCTTCCCAGCTGGTAATTCTGGTTAGTTTTGATGAAATTTTGGAAATTTGTCAATTTTGTCCAATTAGACCTGCCAATTAGCAGCTGCGGAGTTCGATTTTGGACAATTTGTTTTCAGAATCGTACTCAGTGACTCCGAAAACCCCCGTGTAATTTTTCCTGTCTATTTTCGATGAAATTAAGAAAAAATGATCAAATTTGTCCAATTAAACTGGCCAATTATCAGATGGGAAGATTGATTTTGGCCAATCTGAGTTTAGAATCGTAATCAGCGACCCCAAAAACTCCCGGGTGATTTTTCCTGCCTGTTTTTGATGAAATTTTAAAAAATGGTCACTTTGTCCAATTAAAGTGGCCAATTACCAGCTGGGGAGTTCGATTTTGGCCAATCTGAGTTCAGAATCTGTCAATTTTTCGTTTAAGAAAAAAATAACAAATTAACACAAAAAACTAACCGGTAAGCTTTTTTCCAGACGTCATCTCGAATCGAATGCACTTTGTTTCATCAAAATCGGTCCATATCTTTCGATTTTCGTAATGAAATACCTATTTGACTCGACTAATTACTGAATGGATAATATCACTCAATCACGCTTCGATATCCAGAGACCGTTTGTAACTACCGGAGTAGATTTTGCTGCTTCATTTCATATCAAAGACGGCAAATTGTTGTCTTTGTGTATTTGTATGTTTTGTTACGAAAGCAGCATCTTGATATACCTGATGATCTTCCTACTGAATCATTTTTGAGATCTTTAATCAGATTTATATCTAGGAGAAGTATTTGTAGTGACATTGTAATGAAGCATCCTTCATTACTTACAAATCAATTTGGATATTAATTCTGTATGGGTGGAAGGACATGCTGGAATCAAAGGATATAACTTAGCAGACAATGCGGCTAAAAAGGCTATAATTTCAGGGACCACCATAGACGTAGTCACACTAAATGACTGTCTAAGTCTAGCCAAATGTAAGGAAGGCTGGATAAGCTTCGTGGAAACTTCACAAAACCCATATACACTTTTATATCTAGATTACCCAAAAATAGCTACATATATAAATACGGGTGGATACAGCAGAAAATATCAAACAACAATAACAAGATTTAAATTAAATCATGGAAGTTTTCCTTCCCATTTAGCCAAAATTGGTAATAGAGAAAAAGCAAATTGCTCTTGTGATAACACAATTATTGGAGATCTTAATCACATTTTTTCTGGCTGTCATCTTTACGAAAATAAAAGACGCATCTTCAATAAAAAATTACAAGAGCTAGGTGTCATATTTCCAACCAACATTGTAAATATTTTAAATTACAACGACATCAAAATATATGACATAATTTTTCAGTTCATAATACAAAATAATATTTCAATTTAATAATGTAACCAACATCTAATAAAAAATTTTTTTTTTGTGGCTAAAAGAGACAACTCTAAGGCCAACAACCCCCCCGCAACAACAACAATTTGGATATTTCAGTAGAGTCGAATTACATAGGCAAAGTTAAGAGATCAAACTTCGTGGACATCCATGTATAAAAACTGGTGAACAGAATTCGCAAGCAGGTCACCTGTTCAAGTTACGTCACACGCCGCGATCTCTATAAAAGCCAGCACATTCCATAGCTAGAGGGGACTCACTTGCCAGACCAGCATCGAGATTGACTTGGCGTAATTCGAACAACCCGAAGCCGTTGTGCAAATCCGAGAGATAGAGAGTGAGTATTAATTGCCGTATGAAACCATTCAAGTAATTGGATTAACATTCCAATATATGAGTCCGATTCCAAATTCGAACTTTGTTAATAAATTCAATAGTCTACAAAACAATCCTGGTAGCTTGGACGAATACGATTCAGCTCCTGCGAATCGTTTTTCTAGAGATTAAGTTAGAATATTGTTCGAGATCGATTTGTAGAATTGTGAATAAATTCGCAGCCGAAACCGCCCGAAAAATCAGTCCTGGTAGCTTGGACGAATACGCTTCAGCTCCTGCGAACTGTTTTTCTAGAGACTAAGTTAGAATATTGCCCAAGACCGATTTGTAGAATTGTGAATAAATTCACAGCCGAAACCGCCTGAAGAATCAATCGTGGTAGCTTGGACGAGTACGATTCAGAGCTCCTGCGAATTGCTTTTCTAGTGGCTGAGTTAGGATATTGACAAGACCGATTTGTACAATTGTGAATGAATTCACAGCTGAAACCGCCTGAAAAATCAATCCTGGTAGCTTGGACGAATACGATTCAGCTCCTGTGAATTGATTCCAGGGGCTACGTTGTGATACTTTCCTGGACCGACGTGTGATAATATTAAGTCAGTCATAGCCGAAGATCACTGAAAAATCAACCTGGTCCGTCATGCCACGCTCCGTAAGAAATTACGTCTGAAATACAGGTCAGAGTGAACATACGATCCACGCTCCGTCGAAGTTAAAAGTGTACTAAATATTCAGATTGTCACGATTCATTTCTAGACCTAGGGACAAAATCTTGTCTATCATCTCACGCAGATGGTGGAAACTCCCGGCGCTAACCGACGATAGGAAAACATCATATTGACGAGTTATTTTATCCACGGAAAACGAACGCATGAAACGGCCTGTTCTGAGCAACATTTTGTAAATAGATTGTACATAGCTAGTGTAAATATATTGAATGTAAATAGGGATAATTAATAAACTTAGTTGAACAAGAAATATCTGTTTTATTTGACAATCCACACGAAAGAGAAATAGCAATTCTAAAACCTATATAAAAGGAGAACCTGGACCCTCGAGAAATCCGAGCAGATCTGTTACTGTCATAAGAGGACAGTAAGTGCAACCGCCCCCACTTGTAATTAACCATTCAAGCGGAAGGAGGTTACAAAATGGCGCCAGGCGCCTCCAACATGTGTAATGAAGCATCCTTCATTACTTACAAATAAATTTGAATATTCCAGTAGAGTGAAATTACATAGGCAAAGTTAAGAAATCAAACTTCGTGCACACCTATGTATAAAAACTGGTGAACAGAATTCGCAAGCCGGTCACCTGTTCACGTAACGTCACACGCCGCGATCTGTATAAAAGACAGCCCATTCCATAGCTAAAGGAGACTCACTTGCCGAACCAGCACCAAGATTGACCTGCCGTAATTTAAACAACCCGAAGCCGTTGTGCAAATTCGAGAAATAGAAAGTGAGTATTAATTGCCGTATAAAATCCATTCAAGTTATTGAATTTACATTCCAGTAAATAAGTTCGATTTCAAATTCGAACTTTGTTAATAAATTCAATAGTCTACAAAACAATCCTGGTAGCTTGGACGAATACGACTCAGCTCCTGCGAATTGTTTTTCTAGAGACTAAGTTAGAATATTGCCCGAGATCGATTTGTAGAATTGTGAATAAATTCACAGCCGAAACCGCCTGAAAAATCAATCCTGGTAGCTTGGAGGAATACGCTTCAGCTCGTGCAAATTGTTTTTCTAGAGACTGAGTTAGAATTTCGCCCGAGACCGATTTGTAGAATTGTGAATAAATTCACAGCCGAAACCGCCTGAAAAATCAATCCTGGTAGCTTGGACGAATACGCTTCAGCTCCTGCGAATTGTTTCTCTAGAGACTGAGTTAGAATATTGCCCGAGACCGATTTGTAGAATTGTGAATAAATTCACAGCCGAAACCGCCTGAAAAATCAATCCTGGTAGCTTGGACGAATACGCTTCAGCTCCTGCGAATTGTTTTTCTAGAGACTGAGTTAGAATATTGCCCGAGACCGATTTGTAGAATTGTAAATAAATTCACAGCTGAAACTGCCTGAAAAATCAATCCTGGTAACTTGAACAAATACAATTCAGCCCCTGCGAATTGATTTCAGGGGCTACGTTGTGATACTTTCCGAGAGCAACTTGTGAAATTATTGAGTCAGTCATAGCCGAAGATCACTGACAAATCAACCTGGTCCGTAATGCCCCGCTCCGTAAGAAATTACGTCTGGAATACAGGTCAGAGTGAACGATCCACGCTCCGTCGAAGTTAAAAGTGTACTAAATATCTAGATTGTTGCGATTCATTTCTAGACCTAGGGACAAAAACTTGTCTATCATCTCACGCAGATGGTGGAAACTCCCAGCGCTAACTGACGATAGGAAAACATCTGATTAGCGAGTTATTTTATACACGGAAAATGAACGCATGAAACAACCTGTTCTGAGTAACATTTTGTAAATAGATTGTACATAGCTAGTGTAAATATACCGAATGTAAATAGGGATAATTAATTAACTTAGTTGAACAAGAAATATCTTTTTTATTTGGCAATCCACACGGAAGAGAAATAGCAATTTTGAAACCTATATAAGAAGGGAACCTGGACTCTCAAGAAACACGAGCAGGTCAGTTACTGGCATTAGAGGACAGTAAGTGACAACCTCCCCCACTTGTTATTAACCATTCAAGCAGAAGGAGGTTACAACATATATTCAGATAACGGCACAAATTTGGTTCGTTCAGAGGAAGAGCTGAGAATCACATCAACAAATCTGAAGGAAATTTGAAATTCAATGAGATTTTAGCGGCGAATAAATCAAATTGGCATTTCACCCCGCCATATGCACTCAAACTGGGAGGCCTTCAAAGGGCCCGTGCACCTCAAGAGAATTCTCCCTAATTTACACCTAACGTATGAGGGCTCATACACCGTGATCACGCAGGTCGCGTGAGGCTGTTCTCAATTCTAGACCCTTATCACGCTTGTCAAATGATCCTAATGATATCTCCCCTTCAATCACTGCTCACTTCCTTATTGGCGAGCATCTCACTGCCTTGCCTCAAAATGATATGAAGGACATTCTTTCTGATGGTAAGACTCATCCAGCAGAAATTATGACATTTTTGGCAGCGTTGGTGATGAGATTACCTCCGTACTCTGCAAGAAAGATTCAAATGGAAGAAAATTCAGAAGTAGGATCTATGGTCTTACTGAAGGATGATGATTCAGCCCCCCTCTATGCTGTAAACCTGGACGAGTCATTCAAGTGTTTCCTGGAGTGAACGGAACAGTTCGAGTTATGAATGTGAAAACATGAAATGGTGAATTAAAGCGTCCAGTATCCAAAGTATGTACTCTTCCTACTGATACTTCATAATGGAAACTTATCAGAAAGAAATTTTTTGATTACATTATATTGGATCTTGTTATCATTTTACCTCGAAAGGCAATCCGTTCGAGGGGGTGCTTTATTATGATTCCTATATCTTTTGTTTTGTAACTACAGTTATCCTGGTATTAAATTATTATTCAAGTAGTTATTTCGAAAACAAGAAAATGTGACTGATTTTATAAACCAGCGAAAATATACATATTATCATTCATATTTGGATTATTTCTCAAAGAATCATATCATATTCTGTGAGTGGAGTGAAAAAGCTCACGACACAGAGCAATATGACTATAATACAAGCCTCAACTGAATGTCAAAATTCGAGCAAAAAATATCATAGACTCCTCCGTCAATTCAATTTTACATCAAACTTGAAACTTATTCCCCTTATTTAGATTATACCCCTACAAAAATTAGAATGTATCATTTTGAACGTATTGTAGAAATTTCCATCGTAATTACATACGAAGTTCGAATATTATAATACCTATAACACAAATTCAATATCAAGATTCAACTAATGTCTTTCGGAAATAGGGTTCACGTAACACCGACAAAATTGTAAATCGCATGTTCGATCCCTAGGCCTGTCATCGATAAGTTCTGTCAGTTCATTACTGAATTAGTAATGCGTACAGGTATTTTGAAGTGAGTGTATCATATACAGAAACTGCTTTTTAGTCAAGTGAATATAATCTTTTTTCAACCGTTCATATTTCTGTAAAGAACGGATTCTTATTCGAAACGACGTCGAATAATAATGGTGACATCATTTCCGGCTTTTCATGGTCTGTGGATTATACACTATCTGGATCGTTATGGAATAGAACACCTGACTAATTTTCAGGGATTGAAGCGATAACTCACATTCAACACTCGGAGCCATTACTTAAATGCTTGACTTCCCAGTTCTTCCTACTACAAACAGTTTCTGCTAAGTCATTACGATGAATTCGAATTCAAATTTAAATGTATCTGAATATTCTAGGTCCTAACAGAGGCCTTGAGAGGACAAACTTTCAACATATTATGTATAAATATGAAGAAAAAAGAACAAGGTGAATCAAGTTCATGCTGGAATGGAAAGTAATTTCTTTATTATGAGAATTGCACCTAATGTGAATAGTGAGGAATAAATATTCAAGCGAAATGTCGGGAGCTCGAAATTTATATTGTCTCTCACGGTGGATATTTACATATACTCCTCAAGAAATCTTATTGAAAATTCCATGAAATTGTGATTATGAAAACTGTGTTTTAAGTAATAAATATTTGTTAAAAATCATTATTTTCATGGAATCTAGCAACGCAAATATACACTACATAGAAAAAAGCTATATATACATACACATATATTGTGCATTGCGCGCGCTTTATTTAAGCAGCATTGTCAGTTTGAACTTTATTCATTTTTATTAGGAGAGGATGATGGTGATCAATCTTAAACTCATTAAGACACTGCTGTCGCTGCTTCACCATTTACAGTGTTTCATTCCCTTTCTGAATTTCTGACATTTGCACATATAATGATCTCCTCTCACGTCATCTGCTCTCGAGAGCAGATCATCCACATAAAATACACGTTCCATAACCTTGGTAATATCTGACTTCGTGGAGTCGCATTCGAAGGCCAGTTCTCCTGAAAATCGGATCGTCAGAGAGCTGCTGAGGCCGCACCATACGTTACCATATGCGGCATGTAGTATGGAACAAGATGTATATCCCTTTCTAATTTAGTGAAATGCTCAATCATCTCATATTGTTTCAAAAATGCCACGTACATTTCTTGTAAATGCTGAACGAATCTAGAGTTTCTTTCTATGTTCAGGAATGGTTTTTCGGCCAAGTAAATGGTATACCCTTTTGAGTGAATATTTCAATAGTATTGACAGTATGAAACGCCCTGTAGAATCACGCCTCACGTTGTTTTGAAAATACATTTCACAAGCTTTTCCACCACCTTCTCCGGATAAATCTCTTCGAGCTTCCAAAATTAACTTAATAGCTCCTATACCCTAGTAACAGTGACAGTCAATAACGATATCTGTGGAATTTATGCAAATTGCAATTACCTTTTGATGATGCTGAGTGTCCCCCTGAGAGAACGCGATATTATCAAGCCTAATCAAGTCTTTTGTAGAATCGGTTTCTCATCACTTAGCTCAATTTCTCCAATACGGATGAATGACCAAAATTGACCCAACCCATTAGAATATATAAGAGTATGGATATTATTCCTTACGAAACTGAATCTAACAATCTTGCCGCGGTACGGAATGGTCCCCGTTCCGGACCGGCATTTGTAGTATATATGCCGGGTATTTCAACTTTCACTATCACCATTTGAATTTCGGAAACCACGAGAAATATGAAGATGGTTGAATTGGTCCAAAGTTGGGTGTCGGTGAGGTCGATTACATTTCGTTCAACAATTAATAATAAACTATAAAAAAGTTCACACTGTGTATACACTACAATACTGTAAATAAGAGATAATCACCCTTATCCACTGAAGATACTGTTGATGTACTGATGATCTTCCAGCCCTCATCATCAGAGTAAACTAAATTAGAAATCAAAACGTGCCCGTTTATATACTATTTGGGGATAATAATAGAAACGAGGGGTTACTCTCGGCTGGAGATAATCGAAATTCAATGAATTGCTCTTCCCTTTATACAGTTTCTAAATTGCCTAGATATTCATCCGTATTGCGTTTCAAAAGTAATAAGCTTTGTTGAGGAATGGTGTGACCTATATTCAAAACATGTTCTGCTAATGTTGACTTATCCGTATTATTTTTCTTCATATGGGCGACATTTTTTTCATTCAGATTGAATATGACCATCTAGTTTGACTCAAATAGCATTTTGAACATCTCACAATCGATTTTTTGTCCCCGATTTTTCGAAGTGGAAACTTTATCAGAGCTGTTACCTTAACAAATTTGAAGCTTCTTCTCACACATATAAGCTGCTTGTATTGCAAATTTACAAAACAAATAACTGAATTCATTAATTACTCAAGGATAATAAGTTAAACTTGGAATGTACTGAATTATTTGAAGGTAATGGAGCTAAATGCGTATTTTGATATAAACTTCAGCAGATACTCTTGGACAATGGTTACAACAAATCTATGAACAACAATTCAGTTTCTAAACAAACAAGAAAATTAAAGCCGTTACCTTCAAATAGTTCAATAAAATTCAAAAGATTCACTCATTATCATCCTACAGTAATTATCAAATTCAATAATTTGTTTTCCTAATTTGCGATACACACAGTTTATAGATGTAAGAAAAAGCTAAAAATCATTTGAGTAACATTTTGATGAAGTAGCCGATTCCAACAGATGCAGGATTCACAAAGTCGATTGTGAGACTTTCATTTAACCCACATAAAGGAAAATAAAGGTGGAAAAGTAGCGTTAGCCGAATACAGGTCACATAATTTCTCAAGAAAGCTTATCAGTTTTGAAACCCCGTACGGACAAATATCCAGGTAATTTAGAAGGGGTGGAAATATATAAACGAAAAATAGATTCATCGAATTGCGATTCATCTCCAGCTGAAAGTAATCCTTCATTTGGATGGTGGAGTCACTCCTGCGCTATAGAATACTAGTATGGGGTGTACTGTATGAGAACTCATTACAAAATCTCAAAGTGATCCAGAATTTTATATTAAAAATCATTTTTAGACGAAAAAAACGTTCCTCGACAAATGCATTGTATTCTCCAGATATATTTAATATTCGGTCATTATATTTTCTAACAATTTTAATATCGGCCTATAAGAGTAGTCATTGTCAGCAAACATTAAGTCATGGTAACAATACTCGCGGCACGTTGAACCAGCTACTTGTTACACCACTTAACAACAAGAACATAAGTCACCGTTTTGTAACATTTATTCAACCTAAAGCCTATAATCTATTACCTCTTGCCACTCGAAAATGTGCTAACCTCAAGAAATACATTTCAGCCATTAAACTTTATATTTATAGTAATTACAGGGACTTCTTGAGAATTATAGAAACATAAACATAGTATATTTATTATTTACCAGCTTACAGCCTTAACTGCACTGTTGAATTTTGATTCACACAATTACTTCATATTGTAATATGTTTTGCTTTGTACCCATTCACCCTCCATCTTTTATATTATTTATACTGTTCCTCTCCTTCTCCTTATTTCTTAATTGTCCTGTTTTCATTTTATGCTGTTCTTTTTTCTCCCTACACAATACAAGTGTGTACTCACTCAGAGTGTGGGAGGAAAAAAAATCACTAGAATGTGAAATATCATTATACTGCTTTTTATTTGTAATATTTGTAATAACATTTGAAATAATAATAATAAATAAAAAAATGATGATGAAAGTAAAAAAAAAAAAAAAAAAAAATTGCACTATCATTCGGAAATAGTATTTAAATTGGCATCTATTGATTCCTAATTTAGTTTACTCTGATGTTGGCTACCAGTGGATGAGGGTAATTATTCCTTATTTATAGTGAATTGAAGTTATATCTTACTTCCGGAAATATGACGGAAAAATACAAATTTACGATTCCCGTTTTAATTTTTCCACGAGTTGTTTTCAAAGGCAATAAAGAACGTGATAATACATTCTCGTTGAAACTTTTTGACCTTCATCTTTTAGCGAAGACGAAACTCCAAGACTACCCATTGATTTGAACAAAGTTCGCTGAGGTAATTGTCTTCCGGGATACCTGTTCAGATACCTTTCCATTTTTTTAACACCGTTTCTATTATATTTATGTTGAAATCTCATCATATCGCGTTTTCTTCCATTGGTTGAATACATTTTCAACGACACAGTACACAAGGTATCAAAATGCCACTTTGATATAATGACTCTTCAATATTTCTGATTTATGGGAGTACAAGGGTAACTTATGATAGATCATTGGAATGGTAATGGAAAATCCAATATGGCGGAGAGGTAAAATAGCTATACTCCGAACCACACTTCGATACAGACCTGCCAGGATGAGGAGTTCCCCACGCCACCGGTGACGTGAGATATACAGGCGGGAGAAGGTTGACCTAGGATGTAAGCTGTGATGGATATGCATCATTTTGTCTTTGTCGAGTCTATGCAGCTCATCGGCAGTCCATTTCACTACTCCAGAAGACCAAATCTTCCAAACAAGGTTTCTGTACTTGCCGCAGGGAGCTACCCTTACTTGGTAAATCTCCAGGTATGGATAGTTCTCTCCAGCATCAGGATGCTCAATGATGCTTTCGTCCGCAAGATGCATATTCGCGTGCACTTCTGAAGATCGTCCTCTCCTCAAGTGAAACACTCCATGCTTACGTCTCGTGTATATTCGTGAACCACATTGAGAACTTGATGGAGGTTTTCCTCTCCTAAGGCATGATTCAGAACATACATTCAAAATAAATGAGTGGTTGATGCCTCCGGTCGTTCGGTGGTCATGAGTGATATCCGATAGTCCGTCTTAACGCAGTGGAAAGCGGCAGCATTGGGATGTTGAACATGGGGACTCAAGTAGTCTCTTCATAAAAGACTACTCTTGGATGTAACCAGTTCTGTGAAGAGTCGTCGTGTGCTTGATGTGATGGCAAGAGAAGTCTTCGAGAGTGGCAACAGATGTTCTATGCATCTCACTGGTGAGGTTGGTACAGCAAGACATTGGAGCAAGTTCAACAATAGCTCAGGCGATGGGAAAGTTGAGCATGTAGTATATATATATATATATATATATATATATATATATATATATATATATATATATATATATATATATATATTAATATATATAAACTCTTTTATTAGTTTTTATTGCCCCACGTTGTGGTGACAATTTATTAAATAATTCTTTTATGAGTTTATTTCTTTAATAATGATTTGAATTAATTTGAATATTGATTTGAATATTTCAATGTTTTGAATTCTACCGGCTAGCTTTTATTTTTAATTTGATTGATTGTATTTGGATTAATGTTTGTTTCGATTTAGTTTATGAACTTTTGAACTTGAAGTTTATCTATGGAATTATTTATATGGAATTAAACACAATGCTCTTTGAATTTCACAATATTTAATTTCTATGACTCTTTTCTTATCTCGGGTAAATGAATTTTGTTTCACAAAATCTATGATATAACCTAAAAATCACTTTTACAACTAATATTTGTTTATACTGTTATAATCAACAATCTTCCTTTTGCTTTACAGATAATACTATGATGTAGAAATTATAAACAAACTTACGTTTAATTAATATCCAAAAGTGTGTTTAATAATGTTGGCAATGTTCAATTTACTTCTATTTAATTTCGTTGATTCACTTTAACACAATACTCTGCTATTTCACGATAATCACAGGTAACTAATCTTGGTTTCTTCTTCTTGAGAATCAGGAACTGTTGAAAATACTTAGTTTCATTCTTTTAGAGAAAATATAAGACTTTTCGATGCTTTATTGGAATTATATCGAAGAATGGCAATCGTTGGATACTTCTTATAAATTGGAGGCTATTACAACCTTTTAGTTTGTTCGGAGACTTGGAACATTTCTTGACTTTTAATAATTATTTACTAACTTCGGTTACTTGGAACTTATCGAAGTTTGGAACACTCGAGTTCACCGATGTTTATTTTGATAAACTTAGGTTAGAAATTTGTTGAGTTGCTAGAGTTCTTGACCCTCCAGATATTATTTGCAAACTGACTTGGCTTGTCTTTCAGATCCTTTTATAGGCCTCCAAAACCGACGCAACTTGATGTCATTTCCCACCTATTAGGTGCTCTCTTTTCATATCAAGAATGCCAAGTTAATTGTTGTGAACTGACAGAAGTTTCTGATTGTTACCAGCCTGACACTAGGAATTCGTCTCGACCAATCAGAATTTAGTATTCTATAATTTTTGAATTATTGGAGATTTTCAACTTATTTTAATTGATAGTGATTCCTTCTTTTCAAATTAATATTGCCTACATTTTTCCACACACTTTGGTATAAGATAACCTATGATTAGGTTATTATTAATATGATTATTCCCATATTTATGATTTTCTTGACAGTTACTTATTCTTAAATCCAATACATACAATATTATATCAATAACATTCTTTTAACATTACATAACTCAAATTTACTAATTCTAACTTATATCTATAACATTCTTCAATGTTTTGTACTATTTCATGATAGTTTTGTAATCATTTTAATTATGATTTTTGCCTTCATTACACAGTACGTTTCTTCACTTTCACTGAAGTTCTTCTTTAACACTTCTTATTCTATTACATTGTTGTTTATTATGTTTTACATTGTTAATTTTAATATCCTGACTATTATTTAGCTTTCACTATTGTTTTTAATTCCATATAATATCTTTTTATTTATCTTTTCTGATTTTCAAAGTTCGGTAAGTTATTATTTTTAAATTTTTATTGTTTATGAAATGAAATCATAACAATATATATATATATATATATATAAACAAGTTTTAAAGTTTCTTTGCCTAATTGGCCACTATCGTGTATGTAACTTAAGAGATATAGAATTAAATTTTCTGAATTATGAAGATAACTTAGATAATTTTAACATAGGATTATAAAGATGAATAAACGTAAAAGACTGAACCATAGGCGGGATTCGAACCCACATTTCTGGATTTCTAGTCCAGGGTGTTAACCAATTACACCACTTCGGTCCTGTTAGATTTTTATATTTTTGTAAATATAAACCTCTGAAAGGATAGTAGATCATTGATGAACACAATGCGATTCGATGCCCTACCATAGCAGTACTAACCTACAATCCTTACTTCAAAAAACGACTGAACTTCAGATGAATGTGCGTGAATAGTTGATCTATGGTAGGGCATCGAATCGCATTGTGTTCATCAATGATCTACTATCCTTTCAGAGGTTTATATTTACAAAAATATAAAAATCTAACAGGACCGAAGTGGTGTAATTGGTTAACACCCTGGACTAGAAATCCAGAAATGTGGGTTCGAATCCCGCCTATGGTTCAGTCTTTTACGTTTATTCATCTTTATAATCCTATGTTAAAATTATCTAAGTTATCTTCATAATTCAGAAAATTTAATTCTATATCTCTTAAGTTATATATATATATATATATATGACTTGAGAGATATTGAATTAAATTTTCTGAATTATGAAGATAACTAATATAATTTAATACAGGATTATAAAGATGAATAAACGTAAATATATATATATATATATATATATATATATATATATATATATATATATATGTATATGTTCTTTTTTTTTCATACAAACCTGGTCGGGGCTGCTGCGAGCTCCGACGACATCGCAGCAGTCGCGCCAGAAAAACCTAAGAGGTGGTTGACCGAAGCTACTCCTCCCCACCGGTCGGTAAGTAGCTTCAGCTTCCTAAATGGTGTGCCCTCAGTATTCTAATTGAATCCAGAATGACTGCCTTTTGCATCTGCGCCGAGTTCTTACGAGCCGGAATGATCTTCTTCTTGAACGCAGCGAAGACCGAATTCCGCCCAAAACACCGATGATCAGAACCACTAATACGACCTTGTGGCCTGGGTATAGCATGCGGAGCTCGAACAGGAGATCTTGATATTTTGTCCATTTTTCTTCCTCTTCCAAGACTATGTTATTCTCTGCCAGAGCGGAGAATTCGATGACATACATAGTCTTGATTAGTTTATCGAGGAGGACAACGTCAGGCCTATTTGCTTGTACGGACCTGACGGTCGGAAACGGGTAATTCCAGAAGATGTGGCATTTTTCATTTCCGATAACGGACTCAATATCTCCTGGCATGTGAGGCAGCACCGGCTCTTGGTCTATTCCGTACGAGTGCCTTAGATGGTTATACAGCACACTTCGATGCAGATCCTCCAGACTGAAGAGTCTCCTACCTCCTTGATGACGTGGGAGATAAATGCGGGAAACGGACGACCTAGGATGCAAACTTTGATGGATATGCATCATTTTTCGGGTGTCTTTGTCGAGTCTATGCAGCTCATCGAACGTCCATTTCACCACTCCAAAAAAGTAGAGCAGGACTGGAACGGCAAGCATATTTGTTGCAGACACCTTGTTCCCACTCGAAAGTTCGGAAGACCAAATCTTTCGAACAAGGTTCCTGTATTTGCCACGGAAAGCCATCATTACCTGGGAAGCGTCATGATTAGGACACTGCTCAATTCCCAGGTATCGATAGGTCTCTGCAGCATCTAGGTGTTCAAAGATGCTTCCGTCGGCCAGCTGCATATTCTAGTGCACTTCCGGAGATCGTTCTTGCCTCAAATGAAACATTGCATACTTGTCCAATCCCAACTTCATTCCCACAGCTCATGTATATCTCTGAACTACGTTGAGAGATTTCGAAGGTTTTTATCCCCAGAGGCAACCAGTTCCAGATCATCGATGTAAAAAAAATGGATGATCTGATGCCTCTGGTCGTTCGGTGGTCCGGAGTAATATACACGGGTCCATCTCAATGCAATGGAGAGCGGCAGCAGTGACATGTTGAATGAGAGGGGACTTAAGGAGTCTCATTGTGAAACACCTCTCTTGAATGTTACCAATTCTGTCAAGACCCGTCGTATGCCGGATGTGGTGGCAAAACGAGTCTTCCAGATGTTCTATGCATCTCACTAGTGGAGTTGGTACCGGAAGACATTATGGCGAGTATAATAATAGCTCATGGGATCTTGATTCAAATGCCTTGCGATAGTCAATCCAGGCCATGGAAAGATTGCAGTCATAGAGTGTTGAGGAGTGATAGATCTATCCACCACCAGGTACTCTCGGCAACCCTTCATGCCTTTATTTGCCCCACGCTGCTCGCTGATGTTATTATTTGCCGGACTGATCGATCTCAACAACCTAGCATACAAGACACATGTAAATAACTTGTAGCAGGTGTTGAGACGAGTTTTCAGTCTTTGGGAGTAGCACAGTATACATCTCGAGAACCCAGATTGGTATTCGCCGCCCCTTGTTAAGCCAAGAGTCAAAGATTCTGGCCAGACGGCGGTGAGTGGGAGGAAATTTCTTTCACCACCATATGTTAATGTCATCAAGTCCGGAAGCAGCAAAGTTTTTGTCACCGATAAAAGCTTGTCGAAGCTCATCCTCGCTGACTGCCTCGCACACTTCCGGTCGCGGAAGTTGACGTTCGGCGCTAAACATTTCGAAATGTGCTAGGGCTGAAGTATCTAGGTGAATTGGATGCGGTGACTCGTACACTCTTTTTCAGAACTGTTCGACCTCCCCCAAAGCGGGGTGGAAGAGGGGTAGCAAATGTAGGCGTTGTGGATTCAAAATACGAGACGGGCTACCGCGAAACAAGGGATTCAGAAAAATCATGTAATAAAGTAAGACCTTATGACCTACATATATGTCATAAGAGTTATTTCAACCAAAGAAGTCTCTTTACGTAACTGAAAAGCAGCGTACCTTTTGAAAATATAACACATACTATTTATTCCATCGACAATATAGATATGAACTGCGCGTGGCAATGCTGGCTGCGGATACTGTAGGCGAGAGAGAGGGAAACTCTACTCGCAAGAATCGCATGTGCCGGCTCGAGACGTAAACATACTAGCTACAGTCATGTATTAGGCCTCTTCGTTTTCCCTTTCTCTCGCCTACAGTATCCGCAGCCAGCATTGCCACGCGCAGTCCATCTATATGTCGATGATTTATTCCATCCTTTGTGAAGATTGTGAAAAGGTAAATCGCCCCAATACCTCGAAAAAGATTGAATGGGCACAAATATACCAAAAATTCATCAACTGCGCTCAATAAACATGCAAAAGACACAAAAATTTTGGATGTTGAAATGTATGACAACAAACGTTTGATATTAAAATTGAAAAAAAAACAATTGTATAAATGACGAAATACATTTCAATCTTTCGAAACTTTACAATAATCTTATTCAAACTTAACAAAATTCTATCATTTTGAAGAATCACTTCTCACTAGTCTATTTAAAATTCAACATGGAAAAGATAACGTATTATTCAACTTTGACACTATGAGTAACAATTTTGAGGTTAAATTCCATAGAATTATCTTAAACTTGATTAGTCATTAGAATAGATTTGAAATATCTATCATAGAATAACTAGTTGATACATTACTCTTTCACACACAACCGATCCAATGTTTCCTGCAGTTTTAATTGGATCTTAAAAACACAAGTCGGCTGCAGACGCATTTCATTAATCGAAATCGTCTATTCTTTTCTAAATTACATGGAAATACCAATTCACAGTTTTGATAAAGATAATAGCAATTATCGAAACGTCGAAGAGATTTTTTATTTTATTTTCAGTCTATCTACGAACCAAAATACCAAGAAAGCATACATATATTCCAAATTGTTGAAAAATATAAATAAAAGAATGATTTGGCCTGGAGAGGTGGGTTTTCATTTTTCAAGAATACACTACTCTCAATATCGATATACATACATCATAAGAAACATGACGTCTTATAAGAAAATTCAAGAAGACTATGGATTCTACACCGTCCATTCATTGAAAACGTTCTCAAAGATAATGAATGCCTCCACCAATCAAAAAATAGAAAATATACTTATTACGACTAAGGAGTTTGAAAATAATACCAAAATTTAAAAAAATCAATGATAATCACATCATTTTTAATAGTGAGTACTTAGATAATACCTATCTTCAATTCAAAGGAACATTTCAAATAAAAGTACTGAACCTTTTAATATCTGACACTTCTAAAAATGTAGAACAAACTGAAAATAACTTAGGCAAAACCAAATCTACGATGGAAAATATCCTACCTATCCAAATCTAACGTACGTATTTAGAATTAGAATCTCAAAAATTTGAAAGAAACCTTAATAATATTAAGCATAGAAATATTGAGGAAATAAATTAATTAAATATCAATAACAAAAGAAATCTCATAGTTGATAATATTTGGCTGATGAATTTATCTCAAACCAATGTTCCAAAAAATTTAATAAAACTTTAGCTCTCTGTGAGAAATTAAGTAATACTCTATATAACGGAAAACAAATACCTTAATAACATAATTACGACCGGAGGCATCAGACCACCCATTTATTCTACATCGATGATCTGAAACTGTATGACTCTGGGGAGAAAAACTTTCATCAACCTCTCAACGTAGTTCAGGAACATACACGAGTCAAAGGAATGGAGTTGGGATTGGACAAGTGCGAAGTGTTCCTTTTCATTTAAGGAAAGGACGATTTCCGGGAGTGCACGAGAATATTCAGCTGGCCGACGAAAGCATCATTAAACACCTTGATGCTGGAGAGACCTATCGATACCTGGGAATTGATCAGCGTCCTAATTATGACGCTTCCCAGGTAGAGGTGGTTCTCCGCAGCAAGTACAGAAACCTTATTCGGAAGATTTGGTCTTTTGAACTTTCGAGTGAAATAAACGGTCGATGAGCAGCATAAACTCGACAAAGACACCCGGAAAAAGATGCATATCCATCACAGTTTTCATCCTAGGTCGTCCGTTTTCCGTATTTTTCTCTCACGTCACTGGGGAGGTAGGGGACTCATTAGTCTGGAAAGTCTGCATCGTAGACTGGTTCTGAGTATAGCTTGTAAAAGTCTCAAGAGTTCATACCCCCCTGTGCCTTGCCAAAAGTTTTGAATTGGCCGGAGTGGAGGCATTTATCGTTGAGGCAGCACAAAAAGCTGCGGCAGCACGTCAGTCGAGAAGGACGACTAGAGGGCAGCCTCAAGTTTGAAAGCTCAGATAAACGTCCCAGAGCAAGATATTATGCTCAGGCGACATATTGACAAGCTGATACACGATGTTTTCTACCGAAACATCGAAACGTTCGGCTTGTCAACCAGACTGACCGCCGGCTACATAAGGTCAGCCGGGCTCACATCCGAGACCGAGGGATCTACCGCAGCTTGCCAAGATGGCGTAATCAACACCTTGATCTATCGTTGCAACGTGATCATTATTATACTTTTTTTTGGCATTTTATTTCTCAAACGAATGGTGGTAATGTAATCCTTCAACGTTCATAGTTCGTCAACTATAATCGCTGATTACTAGCAAATATCAAGTATGTATTGGGACAAGTGTCCGAATGTTGAAACACGTGTCTGGATATTGAAGCACGTGCTAAACACGTATTCGAATGTTGAAGCAAGATGGCCCTCAACAACCCGGAGAACGTATGTATTCGCAACTCCACAACGTGCGGGACGGACATCTTCACAAGCACCAAGAACACGGCTTCCGCCTCGTCGAGTCGCTTTTGCATGTCCACCGCGTTCTGTACGAGTTCCATGACGCCATCACTGCCGGATATCCAGGAGCGGATAGAACAATACAAGTCATCAGCGAACATGTTTCCTGGTCTAGAATGCAACCTGGAATACGTCGATATGTGCAGAATTGTCTTCGCTCTACCTACGCGTGCCCATCAAGCCATGAGAAACATTTTCGATCGACTACATGGGACCTCACGACATCACGTCAACTGGACATCGCTTTATATTTGTCATCACTGACCCATCCTCGCGATGGACTGAAGCAATCCCGACACGTGAAGCTACTACCCAGGTGAGCACACGATTCCTAGAGGACCACATCTTCGCACGCTTCGGAAACCTGCCGACAATTATATTTGACCAGGGACCCTAATTCATGGGCCACCTCTGGAATCATGCATGGCGTAGATTGAAATGCCGATACTGAAAAACCACCGTCTACCACCCACAGGCCAATCCCACGGAACGCCGAAACCAGGAGCTGAAGAAAGAACTTCGACTACGTCTCGTAGAGTTGCCAAACCAACCTTGAAACGCCGTCCTGCCGCGGATTCTGTTCAATCTACGCAGCCGAAGCAACAACGCCACTGGACAAACTCCCGAATTCACGCTCTTCGCTTACGACATCCCAAAACACGGAGAATGGGACGTCGTTCGCCACGCTGACACCGTTCTCGAGGACGCCAAACAACGACACAACCGCGTTCGCCAACATCAGGCCCACTATCAATGCCGATACGCTGGCCCTCATGAACAACTCTCCGACCTCGCACCTGGCACTCAGGCCCTTGTTCGCGGAGGCCGCCGATCAGGTCTCGCGTAACGTTGGGATGGACCTTACGGAATCCTACTACCCGCCGGAGGACAATATCACTGAATCGACATCGACGGAAGACCAGTGAAACTTCACGTCAACGACCTGTGCCGCGCCCCGGACGCAGAGTGAACATGATCCCTCATGTGGATTATGTGTATGTAAATATTCATCCATCTCGCACAACCTGTATATACCAAGGTGCCGAAGATCACCAGGATCAAGTCGAAGCCACTTCTGTATATATCATAACATGTTCTATAGATTTATTTCCCATATATAGATACCATCCGGATCAAACAGAAGCATTTTGTATATACCTATATGTAAATACTCTCTGTAAACATAAATAACTGTAAATATGTCATCCTGTCCGGCCTGAGTTTCTGCAGTTCCTTAGGCCTTGCACTAAATGGTGAACAGTTCTCCGAATCCCTACGGGGCGCAATAATCCCCATGGTTGTCAATTTCTGTTCCTCTCCCTCAAACTTAATGAACCTACCACGAGCCAGAACAAGCAAGTACACAAAAACGCAAGCATACCAACACACATCGACCACATCAACTCCCAAACCTCTCAATAAAGTCATCAACAGAGGGAGCTACTGATACCAGCCTATAAGTAACAGATTGAGGAATACGTTTGTCATCTCGTAACTTACTAACTTCATCTTCCCGCTCGAGAGTTGACTATATTGCCCGTCCTTCAGCATCGGCCGTAAGATGGACGATAAGTGACCCGTCATACATCAACCCGTCACTCTTTTGTCGGCCGTAAGATGGCCGATAAGTGACCCGTCATACATCAACCCGTTACCCTCTTGGCGGTCGTAAGATGGCCGTTGAGTTACCAGTCACACCTCAACCCGTCACTTCCTTGTAGTTACAAGTCGTCATGTCATGTCGTTTAGTTACAAGTCGTCATATCTCCTTGATCCATCTGTGACGTATAGGACTCTGAAATCCAGCATTGGTATGCATTGCTAGCTTCGCCCTAGATCTGCATCGCATAAGCTTTGTGTTGTGGTCTCTACTCAGGCTAAATCACCTGATCGCTTCTTCGCTTTGAACTTCTGCTGACTCCATCAACCGCTTTCTGACGAGCCCCCTTCCAAGGCGAAAGTTCCAGATCGATCCTCTTCGCTTCATTAGTCGGAGGCTATGCTCTCCAAAGGACGTAACTTCGCTGATCGATAATGCTCGCCATTGATTTCGACTCATCGCCCGGATCCGCAGGCTCCAGCCGTCTCGCTATCCCGCACAGTCCGACTATTCATCGCTCCACCATCTACGCCTTCCATCTGCTTGCTCGCTTTATAGTACGGTGTATTGAGGCCGATTTTCATGAAACTTAGGAAAAACGTTACGTGGATTGATAGAGCTTAGCGGTTTTTTGCATCCTCTTGAGGAATGTATTTGTGAACTTTGTTACTTATGCTTGACCGGGGGATTTGATGCACAAATTTTTTAACTGCATTTTAGTGCACTTTTTAATGAACTTCCTGAATATTGCTTATAAGTGCCTGAAAACTTGTAATCAGAGAGGATTCCAAGGTCTCTAATTGTGAATCTGACATCAATATGATGCATTAATATGCATTTGAAAATGCTACTTATTATGCACTTTTTTCTTAATTTCTTTAATATAATCTTAAATCAGTTGAAAATGGCTGCTTGGGGGTTTTCGAGGTCGCTTATTACGAATCCAATGTCAAAGTTATAAGAAAATTGATAGATTGCATAATTAAATGCAATTTAACTTCGTCGTTATATCGGACCTCGAGTTAGATCGGGATTCGGATATGAGAAGATGAAGCATTTTATAAGCAAACATAAAGATTTTTATATTTTTACAACAATTTGTACATGATGCATGTAACTCATTTTTATCTGGATTAAAAACATCGTTTGAATCTGACAACTCAGCAATTTCATCGTCTTCTTGTCTGGTATCGGGTAATTCAATATTTGTGCAGTTGATCTCATTGCATTTTTTGCATGCCATTGTGCAGGTAAACCCACTTTTTCTAGAACCACATAATTTTTTGCAATTAGTCACGCACCCACAAGATATTATATTTATTAGTTCTTCTGGTCCTGCTGGTTGTGTCATTGGAATCGGCTCAAAATATTGATTGACCCATATCCATCCCCACTTGGAGGGTGCTAAGTTATTGATGACATTATCAACATCTACCTCGTCCATACTGTCCTCCTCAATTATGTCTCGATTTGTTTGGCGAAATTGGAAACCATACAACCAATTTTGTATTTGTAGGTAGACACGTTTCAAATGTTGTGTAAAGGCGTCTAATGTTGGTACAAGAGTACAGAGACGTACTGCTTCCATTTTTGAGGTCACACTGGAAAACGACCTACGTCTCAAGATGTATGAGAGCTCTAATATTGGTACCTGGTATTCTGCAGGTATGTTGGGCTTGTGGAAGCTTAATGTTGCACCATATAAAACCAATTGGCATCCGTGTTCCAATAAATCTTCAATTTCAAGATATTTTTTTTTAACTTTTTTGCATGCTCTTGGACATCTGGATATTTTTCAAAGTTTTTGAAAAATTCACGTTTTTCTTTATTGAAGAAAGTGGACGTAGTATCGCACCCGGTAAATGCGTGCAATGAAAATATCTGAAATGACTGACAAACAAGTCGTTGTAGTATCCGAAGATACGGATGTTCTTGTCCTATTGATCGCACTTGCGGCATCAAATCGCAAAATTTATTTTTATGAACCACCTTCTGGTTTTAACACTGATGAAACTTATTCAAGTGATAGTTTTGACGAGTATAAGCTACGTCAGCTGCATATTTTATTATTGTACGCATTTACCGGGAGCGATGCTACGTCCGCTTTCTTGAATGAAGGAAAACAAGTATTTTTCAAAAACTTTGAAGAATATCCAGATGTCTGAGAGCATGCAGAAAATTTCAAAAAAAATATCTTGAAATTGAAGATTTATAGGAACACGGATGCCAGTTGGTTTTATATGGTGCAACGTTAAGCTTCCACAAGCCCAACATACCTGCAGAATACCAGGTACTAATATTAGAGCTCTCATACATCTTGAGACGTAGGTCGTTCGCCAGTGTGACCTCAAAAAAGGAAGCAGTACGTCTCTGTACTCTTGTACCAACCTTAGACGCCTTTACACAACATTTGAAACGTGTCTACCTACAAGTACAAAATTGGATGTATGGTTTCCAATATTGTCAAACAAATCCAGACATAATTGAGGAGGACAGTATGGACGAGGTAGATGTTGATAATGTTATCAATTACTTAGCACCCTCCAAGTGGGGATGGAAATGGGTCAATCTATATTTTGAGCCAATTCCGATGACAACCAGCAGCACCGGAAGAACTAATAAATATCATATCTTGTGGGTGCGTGACTAATTGCGAAAAATTATGTGGTTGTAGAAAAAGTGGATTTACCTGCACCCGATACCAGAGAAAAAGATGATGAAATTGCTGAGCTGTCAGATTCCAATGATGTTTTTAATCCAGATAAGAATGAGCAACATGCATCATGTACAAATTGTTGTAAAAATATAAAAATCTTTATGTTTGCTTATGAAATGCTTCATCTTTACATATCCGAATCTCGGTGTAACTCGAGGTCTGGTATGACGACGAGGTTGAATTGCATTTAATTATGCAGCCTATCAATTTTCTTATAACTTTGACATCGTATTCGTAATCAGCGACCTCGAAAACCCCCGAGTAGCTATTTTCAACTGATTTCAGACAATATTAAAGAAATGAAGAAAAAAGTGCATAATAAAATGCATTTTCAAATGCATATTAATGCAAGATAGATATTTTGTTTAATCATATTGATGTCAGATTCACAATCAGGGACCTTGAAACCTTCTAACTACAAGTTTTCAAGTACTTACAAGCAATATTCAGGAATTTGTTCAAAAAGTGCACTAAAATGCACTTAAGAAATTTGTGCATCAAATCCTCCGGTCAAGCATAAGTAACAAAGATTACAAATACATTCCTCAAGAGAATGCAAAGAACCGCTAAGCTCTATCAATTCACGTAACGTTTTTCCTAAGTTTTTCCTAAATACACCGTACTACTGCTTGTGTTATTGCTCATGTAAGTTTTTCTTTTATTTAACCAGTGAATTATTGTGTTTTTGTTATTATTTCGTCACTCTATTATATAACCAACTGTACATGGGGCTGCACGAATACAACTTAGCCATAATTTGCTCCGAACCTTACATATACCTTTGGACTTACCTAGTGAACCTTGTGTATTGTGTGCATCTGAACATTAGATATTTGGCTCGTCCTACGCGCTGTGTATATCTGGTATATTAGTCTAGGCAGACTCAGCATCGATACATTTTCATTTCCCTCTGTGTCTATTCACAGTCAGTATAACCTGCAGTGATGAACAGGTCCCAGTGCTCCTGTCCCAGAGCTAGCTAATTGGACTCAACAACACCAGAGGGTCCCCTTGCCGGCCCTCACATCACCTCATCACCCCGTCCTAAGATACCAGCGGTATCACTACGCGTCAAGACCTCTCATTTGACATCCATAACGCTATACTCTGAAAAATAAAAATTTCAAACCCTTATCTCGAGAGATCGGTCGAGCTGATCGATATATAAGTAGCTTCTTCTTGTTCAGCACATCATGTGGAGCAAGCGATACCAAACCCTAGCCCCTAGCGGAAAGAAGTGACACTTCGCCAAAGGACCCGCCATCTAGCGGACATCCACCAAAGTTTTGAACCAACCTCTGACCGGGCAGGTGATACAGTGACAATAATACTTACCGACATCTGATGAGGACCGGGAGTGACTGTCTGGTCAAGGTGGCCCCATACCCACTGAGGTTCACTCCTCGTTGAGGGCTTCTGCTGGTGCCCTCACCACAAAGCGTATCACAGTGCTATCTATAAATAACCTTATGCTAGGGTAATCTCAGTGCAGTAAGAAAGCATGAGTCGATAGGGCAGACTGAATAGTATCAGGATTGCAGCCTTCAATTGTAATTAATGCTTGGTTACTTCTTGGCTACTGAAACGATGTTGCAGAAAGTTATGATAAACAAACAAGAAACTCCCCAATGATAAGTTTATTTATGCAGGAAGATTTAACAATGGTAATAATTATTTGATTCTGTCGATCTAACGATAATAATCGCAAAGGAAGCGGTCCAAGCAGACTATTCCCTCATTATAGCCTAGTCGTGCGGGTATCATTAGAAACGACTAATTATGAACTAATTACTCATTACAAAATTAATAATCGTGCATGGGATATTCGAGCAGAGCAAATGAAAGCAGGTATTGAGTTGTAGTGATTTCTCCGCAATATCTCTACTACGCCAGCGTAATATCAGTAATCTTTTTGGTACTTCTTAATCACGGTGAATACTGAGATTCATTTATCCTGCATTACTTTCAGGTTGGTAACGGTCTCACCAGTAATTGTACAAGAGTGCCAGGCACTTATATACTACCCACACATGAACTTGGTGATTATAACTTTTACTTCCGGGTAACCACAGCGTGTACAGTGGATATCACGACTCTCAAACATAAATATCCCTTCAGAGCCTACTTCCGGGCTAACACAGCTTGTAGACCCTGACGGTAGACTATCTACGACGCACTCTTATTCCCGGGTAAACACAGTGTATATTAGTATATTGGTGCGTCGAGATTCACTTTCACTCTATTCTTCCAAAGCCTACTTCCAGGTGAATACAACGTGTAAACTCTTGCAGTGAACTATCTACGACACACCCTTATTTCCTGGTCAACTCAGTGTATATTGGTTTGTCGTGACTCCCTTTAACTTTAATCGTTCACACCCTCTAACACAATACATTAACTTAATTTTACGATTATCGGTACAAAAAACAATTGATTCTATCGAGACATTATGGAAATCTGAACAGGATAATCTTATTAGGTACAATACAACAATTACAATTATCAAATGAACGATATTTGACATTACAAGGCCGTACCATGTGGAAAATATTGGAACATAATTTTGTAACTCGATTAGCAAAATTATTTGAATCTTAAATTGTAACTGGAACACTTTCTTTTGGCGGCACAAATGATTGTTTACACCCACTACGGAGACTCACTTTGGCTGTGTGGCTGTCTGCCTGGCTCATTCCCTCAGGCTGTCTCACTGACTAATTGAAAACTTAATACGCGATTCGTTTTTTTATACCAATCAAGTTATGTTCACTCTCAGTAGTGTCGGGGGTCATTTAAAGATAAAGAACGGAGAAACTCAATATAAGAAGATAGTATATTCACATTTTCGTATGTCTGTCTATGAGGAATTCCACGTTCTCCTCATACAAGTGAAAGTTATCTCAAACTCGCATCCTCTTGTGAAGTTCTCACTCCCGTGCAACATGTGGCGGGTTGTGACACATGGGTCTGGGGTGCCCATAAATAGAATAATGCATCTTCCAGGGTCAAACACTCTTAAATTATAAATGAAAAATTTGCAGAACAAAAATATAAGATTGAAAAAATGAGTTCCGTTGGTCAAATATGCGATTGACGGGAATCTCGAAAAAGAATTATTTCAAATAATATTTAAATAGGTATCTTATATTTAGATATTAAAAACTCATAGGTGCACGCTATCAGATCTTCAACTTCTGAGATGGAAAGTAAACTTACCCTAGAATCCTTGGATATATCCAAGCTAGAGGTTATTTGTATAGAAAATCCATTCGTCTATTTTTGGAATTCTCATAAACCTCAATTACACAATCATTACAATATGGAATACTTATCATGGAAAGTAAATCCAATCTGTCCTGTGCCATTGTATTTCTCAAAAAGGTTCCAACTCTTTCGAGCGTTAACTTTCAACACTTGTCATCGGTATGGTACAAATTAATTTGAATAATAAAGCATTTTCACTAAAACCGCCCATGATGTTTCTATCTATAACTAACATTGCTAAGCAGCTTGCTGCTTCATGAAAATCTCCCCTGCTGGTCTTTTCAGTTTATTAACTTTGTCCAAATAGCAATTATTCCTACACGAGTTGGGAAATGTTATGTGTTTTCTTTAATATATTCTACCGAATACACCTTCTTTTCTATCGTCTTATCTTCGTTGATGTTGAATATAAATAACGTGTGACCTCGCACACAACTGTCCAATCTAACAAACTATTTATTTAGATATAACCAGATCTGTAAGATGTCACAAGACCTTACGGCCCAATGATCAAAAGATTCATCACCTCCAGCAACGATCAAAGTGGAGGTCCAAAACAAATTATCCACTATAAGAAGGAAATTTGGTGCTTCTGAAGGATGACAATATATCTTCTCTTTGTTGGCCTCTGGGCGCGATGCAGCTACATCCCGATGAGAGTGCTTAGTGTAAAAACACTACGTTGAGTGATGTTGTTTAACGCACGATTGCAAAAATCTCAGTACTTCCAACTGAAACTTGGGCTTATGTTCTTGTCTAAACGAAACCGTTCGTTTGCCTTCAGTATTTGAGGGAACCATGTCTGTGCTGTTTTTACATTTAACTTGTTCAACGATAATTTGTTTGTTTCCTCTTCTGAGAAGTTTTCATATTTTTTGTGTTATGTAATGCTTACTGAAACGCTGAAGTTTGAGGGCAGCATTATGTTTGGTATAATTAGGACATTAAAATGTGCCCCCAATCAGTGGCGGCTCGTGAACTTTTTAAGAGAGGAGGCTGGACATAAAACGTTTTTTTTAAATATACTCTACTCAGCCAATTAATTTAACTTTTGCACAGCGACCGTACCAGCTACTTCAGTGACAAAATTAATTGTTGCCCAGCAAGAACCAACGTGGAGGTGTAGAGTTTCTCTTGCCAAAAAATTTTTTTGTTCGTTTTTTGTGTTTTATTTTTTTTGGATTTTTGATATTTTTTCTTTTTTTTAGAATTTTTCGTATTTTGTTTTTTTTTATTAATTTTATTAACTTTTTTTTATATATTAACGGAATTCTACGGTCTTTAGTTTGCGAAAAATGATCAATAATATTATCATAAAATGTATCATTTTGTTTTAAGTGTTTTACTAAATCTTTTTCAATAGATATCAAACTAACATTGTATAAACGATTTTGGTCCATTGTATTTCGCATGTAAGTTTTAATTCGTTTGAGAGTAGAAAATGATCTCTCCACCGATGCCGACGTGACAGGAATGGTGACTGTCAAACAAAGTAGTTTATAAAACTGAGGTAAAACTTGTAGCAAATCATTGTCTATCATATATTTTATCATATCGGCGTGACTGTCGTACTGGCCTAAAATATCTTTATCCGAGTATATAACGCATAATTCATTGTGCAGTGTTATTTTATCAAAAAATTTATATTTGAGAACTAAGTTATCTAAAAGTGTATTGGGAAACTCTTTTGAAAAAGATTCGAAAAATCTTCTATTCGTCAAGTCGAAAAACTTCAATTCATGTAAATCGGAAAATCGAATCTCAATTTGACCTTTAATGGTATCTAAAATTTCATAAAAAAGTTGTTTATAATGTAGTTTCTTGTCTACCAAATTATATGTTTTCCTCCTTTTCGCGGGAGGAGCCTCATCAGTTGAAAAATTTTGAAATATAATATTAAAATGAAATTCTGTATTACGGAAACTTGAAATTTTATCAATGAGATGTTTCAAACGATCTCTTGAATAAATTATATCAGTGAATTTATGTTGTAAAATTTGAAAAATAAGATCAGTTTGTTCAAATATTAATTTGAAAGTATCAAGAAAAAACAAAAATTCTTCATTTTCTAAATAAGATTTTGAACCAACAGCAGCATTTAATGAAACCTGATCTGTCGAAAAGTCATCACTGTTTAATATAAAATCAAATGTTTCAATTAATTTGTCTTTATTTTTGTGAATGGTAAACACTGCACGTAATGTGAAATTCAATCGAGTTGGAGCATTACAGGGAATTCTGTTTCCTACTATGTTATTCAAAATTTCAGTTCGTTTGGTGGATTTGCTAAAAAAATTTGAAAATGACGATAAGTTGGAAAAAAAAATTCTAACTTCCTTAATGGAATTACATGCATTACTTAAAACCAAATTCATGTTGTGAGCGTAACAATGGGTGAAAATAGCCTGAGGCGAAACTGATTTTATTTTTGTTTGAAGACCGTTTAAATGTCCCGCCATTACAGATGCGCCGTCGTAGGTTTGAGCTATTAATTTATTCGCAAAGTCAAATCGTTGAAATGTTTCCATTAAGAAATTAAATAAATTGATCGCTGTTCTTCCCGAACTAACATCGTAAAACCCTAAAAATCTTTCCACTAGTTGTCCATTTTTTACAAATCTAAAAATTATTGATAATTGTGATTTACACGTTATATCAGTTGTTTCGTCAACCTGCCACGAAAGAAGAAGGACATTAAATAATTCATCCTCTATGTGATTTCGGAGGACATAATTTATTGAATCAAGAATTTCGTTTTGTATTGGTTTTGAGGTGCCTGCAAATACTGACGCTTTAGTCATAAAATCGCGAAGCTTACTGTCGTATTTACAAAACAAATCTAACAATTCCCTAAAATTACCTTCATTAACTGAATTTTCAGTTTCATCATGCCCTCTAAAAGCCAAATCTTGAAATGATAAATACAATAAGAAATCAACGATTTTTTTTAAAACTTCGCGGTTTTCTTCAACTGTATTATTATGATTTTCGATTTTGCGTGTTCGTGTAGAATCAATCGCATTAACAATATTCTGTTTACCGGTTAATTTAAACTTAATACACGATGTAATATGTTCCTGAGATTTTTCATGTCTTTCTAGGCCACGAGCTAAATTTTTCAAATCATTATAACCCAAGTGCCCCCAACATGAAGTTGTATCTGATGTGAATAGCAAGCAATACCAGCAATATAATTTATTGTGTACATCAGATCCCGTTAACCATACATATTTTTTATAATTATCAGTATTAAACGATCGATTTTGATACTTCCCTGCCATCACTAATCCTTTCAAATCCGGTAAAGGCCGTTTGTTTTTGAAGAACACTTTTCTATCATATGTTAATCCACTAAATGGATTTTCTAAGAACTTTGCAACTAAGTCACTCATAATTTTAACGTTCACCGATTCCGATTAGATAAATTATAACTTAAAAATTAACTACTTAACCTTACTACGCCTCATGGAATAAAAACAACAACCAACCGCATTCTTTCAGCAGCGGGAGGCGGGAGCGCAAGTAATCGTATTTTATTCGACCGACGAATGGGTACGAAAAGCTAGCCTCCCCACCCTGTTGCCGTTTTCGCCGTTTCACTCTATTTGGCGATTGACTGGTCGGAAAAACGGCAACTGTGTTGAACAACACATGCTCACCGCTTGAGATATATAGAGAATCTAGCCTCTGACCACTGTTGCCGGATTGAAAGTAACTACTGAGAACGGGGAATTAATTGTAAAATTTGAAGAATTATCAGAGAAACAGGAAATAAAATGGAGAATGTTCATTAAGATAAATTGGTGAGGAGGCTGAGCCTCCTTAGCCTCCTTCCAGGAGCCGCCACTGCCCCTGATAAGAGTCATCCTACTCGCCGATCTGAATGCGCTAGCACGACATAAATATGTTATATTCACTCTTGTGGAATCAGTATCCGGTTTGTTGAGGCGGATGTGTGGATCTTGTATTCATCTTCATATTCTCATTACATACAAATTCACATCGATAAGGTCCGCTGTATAATATAATTTGTTACCATTTGATGTGGAATTTCAAATTCCATACTTGAAAATAGCTTGAGCACGAAGATGCCTTCACTAAAATCTTACAACAGCGCAACAATAAGAAATCTATGGTCAGTTCACGTATGCTGGTGAATGAATATTTATAATAAGCTCCGTGATAATTGTAGATATAGAACAATTCCTCTTCGACTCGTTGATTTATATTATTGATAGATAATAAACTAAAGTTTCTGAATGAATAAATCCATGTTCGGTTCCACTGATCTTCAACATTTTCTTCAAATACTCCAATTCATATCTTAGACAATTTTGGAACTATTTCTGAACTAACATAATCGTATTTGAATCTATTCAACAAACTTAGCAAACGGGACAATCTGTTAATTATCATACTTACGCTCAGAATTCGTTTCAATTCTCTGGAAGCAGTTATATCCTTCACAAATATTCTGATTTTGAGGTCATCATCTAGGCAAAGTTGATTTTCAATAAGGTTATGAACAATCAGAATTTGCAGTGAAAGAAGAAATCTTCGTTTCAATTATTCAATTTGATTTAATGTTCCAGGAATAGGACTTGTCTACTTTGAAAATAATACTCCACAGATTCATCACAACTATCATCATATAAGATCTTTTGAAAGTTTGCATTAATTATTGATTTTATCAATTAGATTTTGTTCTGTTCAGAATTAATACTTCATAGTGCAGAAAATTGTGTCGGTGTTTCCTAAGAATGTCCCTTTGAGCCATTCCCTTCTCAATTAATCAGCCTTAGGAAAGGTAAACGTATTCTTCGACCTCCTTTTTTTCGAAGTCTCAATTGAACTTGAATTTTGGAACATAACCATGACTTAGTATATCATAAAATAATCCTTCTCATGACAACAAAACAATTCACTCCACAATGAACACCAGTGTTGGGCGAATTCTGGCCGTTATTGATGATATTACAAACCACACAATCTCAATCCACATAAAAATATTGTCGCTGGTATTATATTGTTCGTAATTGGTGAAATATACAGGTAAAATCTACAAAATTACATATATCATCATACTAGATATATAATAGAACCGGTTTAGACAGACTTAGCCCCTTTCCTGGATAGTAATGGAATCGGCTGTGGTGGAGCCCCAATGATGTTTTCTAGGATGGCGTATACATATACACTCGGCCTGGTGCTTTATCAATTGCATTTATCATTCCCACGATAATGAATGTGACTGATTCACATCGTTGAGCCGACGCCGCCAAGCAGCCATTTTCATTGGATTCAACATAGTTGTGACATTCAACATAGTTGTGACTCCAATTGCATCAATATTATTCATGTGTTGGAGTTCAAACTTCGAACTAGCTTCTCTCTTCCCTCACATATACGTAGTATTGGAAATATTACAGAAGTACTGTATTCTGTAAAAAAATGTTTTTCTGATTTTCGCTGTGATATCAGTTGTGAGCCATTCTGAATTCATCTAGAATATTTCTGAGATGATTTATGACTTTTTATATATGCGCGATGTATGTGAGCATGTAGTATAGGAATCCTCCATTCCTATACGAGATTACCTAAAAACCTTAAGTTATAGAATTCGACCTTATTCTTATTAATAATGTTATTAAGCATATATTGATAACTCATAACTGACCCACTAACAACATGTTGACTATTACACATTGTTTAGCCCAAGATAACCTTGACACACAGAACAGGGTATATCGAGGTAGTTATTGAGGAATCGATGTATATGCTAAAGACTAGAGTATGTAGAACAATAACATAAACATCACAGTAGATTATAATATATATAGTTATGTAGGATTCATATACAGGCAGCTATATCATAATTATTCATATAAGATATTGATGTAAGATTGTACTATTATTATGTAGAGCAAGACTTTAAGCTATAATGGCGTCGAACTCTAAGTTTAAGTAAAGTGACTCTTTTATGAGTGATATGTTTCCATCCCCTATACCTTCACCAGGACCACGGGTCAGTTAGGGCGAACCGCCCAACATTAAGACCTTTAACATTACATGGCGATCTATGCCAGTTCTTTAACATTACATGGCGATCTCTACCAGTCTTTTTTGAAAATGGAAAAACCGAGACGTATGTGATCTTCCCCACATGGCGATCTCTACCAGTTTTTTTTTTACCAGAAATAAGAAACGACCACAGGAACACATACGGCAGCGATCCCCAACATGGCGATCTCGGCCAGTTCCTTTCTTTAAAAGAATGGAAATTGGAAATGTATTGGAATGGAAATTGGAAATGGATTGGAATGGAAACATGGAAATTTCGAGGATGTAATGGTGATAAAATTTTTTTTTCCTTTTTTTGATGTCCACATCACCATATGTGATTCCCACAAGGAGACATGATGGATTTGGAAATTGGAAATGGATTGGAATTGGATTTGGACTATGGATTTGGAACTGAGAAAATGGAAATTGGAACGCAGGAATCGAGGCAGCGATGGGTTGGGAAAAAGAAGAAGAAGTCAACCCTGTAGTGTAGTGCTTCGAAATGTGAGTAATGACTGATCCAGACAATTTCAGGTTCATATTTTTTTTAGAAAAATAGCACGCAAATACGCCGCTGTGTTTATGTATATATATATATATATATATATGCATATTATTAATTTATTGATTTATAATTTTAGTAGATTTATCCTAATCAGGTAAATTGCTAAACATAATTTTTCTGTCACATTTAACTATATTTAATAATATTGAAGTAATTTAGTAATACCTAACTTCTAATAGTGATTTCAATATAAGTAATATATTATATTATAGTGATAAAATATTTAGGAAATTTTAGGGATATATAACTTCAAATAGTTAGATTTAACTGGTACTAAGTTATTAACTAAAATAATTAACAAATAACTACTTTAATAAAGATATAAGTATATTAAGTACATAAATATTATCAATTTTTTTTAAATTAATTGAAATTAATGGGAGATTTACATTTAAAAGTAGTAAATATTAATATATTGGAATAAGTAAGAATAAACTAAGCTATTTATCCAATAATTAAAGTTATGTGTATAAGCATATACATATTGTTTAAAAATTAGTTTAAACAAATATATTATTGGCAGGGAAAATTATTCCACAAAAAAAAAACCATTAAATAAAAGTGTTAGACCAACAATGATGTGGCTAACATATGTTTATTCCAGGATGGAAACCACAGATGATATAATAGCATTGATTATGCAGAATTTTTTGTTTGAATATGGTTATAAGTAGAAGGCAATAAAATAAATTGTGTTATTATCAAAGTTTGGATATCTGACGAGGTTCGAAAACTTTTTTTCTAACAAGTATTATTAAATTCATAAGATGACAGCAAATAATTTTAAAGTTGAATCAATGTAGGTTTAGAATAATGATTACATATTATTTAGAAATGCGATTTGCGTACATTGAAATAACTTCATTTAATTATAAAGATAATATAAAGAATTGCAACAAAGCATATTTCATTCATGTTATATAGTAAACATAGTACCAGAAATTTGAATCAGCAAAATAATTGCGAGCCAATAGTTCATTCGATATTTCAAGGGCAATCTAGTGACTATAGGAATGATCACCCAAGACATCACGGATCAAATTGGAATATATTATTAAGCTGAATCAATTACATAGATATGTCATAATGGAAAGTAAGAAGATGAATTGTAGGCGCAGTATTGGAGTAAATGGAGATGAATTGTAACATACGTAAGTCTGTAGCTTTGATCCGCATATGACTTAGGTACGTGGAAAAGTATGGCAGCAGTAATATGAGTTACAGATGATATTTTTTTGTTTTACATAAAACTACACTTTCGATCGGCATTGTACCTAAGGGCATTGTTGAGAAATGTAGTCAATTTGTGTAAAATTTCATTATTGCTGAAATAGGCATAATGATGAATTCCAAGGATGAGGAATTTATGATCGCTTGAAGAGAAGAAAGAATGGAAATAAAATCCGCCGGTAAATAAAATAGGATTGAAAATAAATGTTATACCAGACGTATAGACATAATATATAATGAAGAATGTAATAAATAAAAGGAGACATGAAAATGGTACAAAAATAACATATGTTTCTATATATATAAATAAGTAAATAAAATCATTTCAGGCAAAAAGCCGTAAAACTAAAAAGTATGCGCAAATCCCACAGTATAATAATAATATGTATGACCACTAATTGAGAACAATGTTTGTAAAATAAAAATAAGGTACGTTAAAAGGAAAAAGAAAAAAATGTTAATCGGTAAATTCAACATTTTTTTTAAACCGCGTTGGGAGGTGTAGTATAGGAATCCTCCATTCCTACACGAGATTACCTAAAAACCTTAAGTTATAGAATTCGACCTTATTCTTATTAAGTAATGTTATTAAGCATATATTGATAACTCATAACTGACCCACTAACAACATGTTGACTATTACACATTGTTTAGCCCAAGATAACCTTGACACACAGAACAGGGTATCTCGAGGTAGTTATTGAGGAATCGATGTATATGCTAAAGACTAGAGTATGTAGAACAATAACATAAACATCACAGTAGATTATAATATATATAATTATAATAAGATTCTTGACCCAGTATGAATTATATATAAAAATTCTCGGGAAATAGGTCACAATAACACTTTATTCAAAACAAAGTGTTATTGTGACCTATTTCCCGAGAATTTTTATTTATATATAGTTATGTAGGATTCATATACAGGCAGTTATATCATAATTATTCATATAAGATATTGATGTAAGATTGTACTATTATTATGTAGAGCAAGACTTTAAGCTATAATGGCGTCGAACTCTAAGTTTAAGTAAAGTGACTCTTTTATAAGTGATATGTTTCCATCCCCTATACCTTCACCAGGACCACGGGTCAGTTAGGGCGAACCGCCCAACATTAGGACATCTACTTTACAAGCATGTACGTTTGTATATAACCTAGGACAAAAAGGAAATTGGTCAGACTCAGAAGTCATCAGCGAAAACAAGGCTCCTAAATCATTGTTGTGGCTAGCTCAAGCTCGTGGTAATAATTATATAATGTTACTGTATGAAGAGCGCAAGAAACATTATAGGCAGCTGGCGTTAGAACACAAAAAAATGAATACTATGATTATACTATAAATTCCCCTCCTGAAAAAACATGACAAATTGTTGAAAATAATCTCGAGCTTAGCTCCAGACGTAATGATCTTATTTCGAAGCATGAATGCTAGAATGGAAGTCAAATTTTGCAGTGGCACTGATGATTTACCAATTTTCGCGATAGAGGAATGTATATCTACACAATCATGCATTCTCATCCAAGAATGTAACAGATCTAAAGCCTAAAATTTCGTGTTGAATACAAAATTCAGTATCGCAATTTGTAAAATTCTTCTTGTGTCGGTTGGTATGATACATTGTGACGGTTAGCATGACCCTTTACTCTAATTTAATAATTTAATTAATATAATTCGTGTTATCGTGAGATGACGTGTAGTTCTTCTCTGAAGCTTTGAGTTAGCAGGACCATTCCAATTCCTGTTCTCATACCTACAAGGAAAGTTATTATCTTATTATGAAATTTGGAGGATTTCTATCATTAACTTCATCTCACTAAGTGGTACCTTATGTAGAAGAACATCAAAACTTGAGATGATAATTTTTTCACCTGAATCCTGTTGATGTATGATAATGTGTAAAGAGAAGTGCTAATCAAAACGCAGATGACTGTTTGTGAACAAAAGTTCTCTTTGTTTATTAGAAACCCACAAAGGACAGACCTTCTCAAAAGAACGAATTAACAATTGTCCGTGTTGGATTATTCGTCTGAATGAATATAATATATATGCCCAAAAATAATAATGCTGGGAGATAAATTACGTTCAACACCTTACATTTTGTACGGGGATGATCATTCTGTGAGCCTCGATATCTTATAAGAATAAAACATTATAATGAAAATTTAAATACTTCTGTTATACTGAATCAGTATTGTCGATGTCTAGCTACTAAAACTCCTGATGTTTCCAGTTTCGAATAGAATGGAATAATCACCCGATTATGTTTAATTTTAAACAGAATTATGTGAAGGTTGAATGAACAGAATAAAGAAGAGCTGAGGGCTAATGATGGTCATATTTTCTGAGTATCGCTATTGGAGTATTCTGTCATACAAAGAAATCTATTCTGATCATGACATTCCAAGAATATCGAATGTTTCCATGTGATTTAGAAGAGGAGAAAAATGATAGGCTGTGATTTATTAAATGCACATCCATTCGACCTTATCATAATCTGAGAAAATCCTGAACAGATATTATATGGAAGTGTATTATGAGAAATTTCCATTATATAATTCAACTTCTGATAGTTTTGGTGCTTACTTGTAGAAAATGCATATCGATAGTTTGAATAAAAAATACACTTGTAATGAATTTTCACAAACTTCGTTGACATTGTTTGATGAACACACCGTGTGGTGGAACATGTCACGTTTTGTTTGATAAAAACGAATCTTTTGAAAATTTATAACAAGTGTAATTTTCATTAAAACTACTGTAGTTCACGGAATTGTTGCCTTAAGCCCCACAGCTGAGTGCTCTTTCGTGCAGTTCTCACCAAACTGGATGTTCCTTCCAATGCGAAATTCATCTCGCAAAAGAAGTGAGGAAATTGCTTCACCTCGCCTCTAACTCGAATTTTGGCTGGAACTTCTTGGAGTCTCTCTATCACAGGATACCCACTTGGTGGCTCCATAGTTCCTGATCAGCATCTTTTGTCTCTTACCCCATTGATTGGGTGCGAATATGACTGCAGTCCGATAGTGAGGGCTCGTTTGATAACCAGCTCGAAATCCTCCTCTCTGATAGCGTTCTGTAAGGTTGCTAAGCATCAGGTAGAACACGAGTTTTTTTGTGTCGGTGATGTGCGTTCACATTACATCCCGCCCTTAGCGGAATTCTCCTTGTCTTGCAGTACCTACACCATCACTTCGGCTACTCCAGTTGGAGGTGAAGACTATCAAATTGAAAAGAAAGTAGGCTGAGCATATCACTATGTCCCCTTGCCGATCATCGTCGTCGTATTTCTCTTCGACGGATGCGGTATAAAGCTGACATTCATTCGCCGTGCTACTATGTAAGCCCTAGGTCTTCATGCACTTCTCCCATAGGAGATAGGGCCTACGCTCTTGAAGGCAATACCCCAATTTATGGTAAATCTCCTGGGAAATATCAGCACTGTTCCATTGGCTGAAATAAGTCTCGCACTTTACACAAATTACGGTGATCGTCGGAGAACTTGGACGCAAGATGGAGTATTCGCGACAGTTGAAACTGAAAGCAGTGACCATACCTCACTCTCCTTTTGTTTGCATCCAAACGTAGTTGGCAGCCTTGGAAACGTATATCCGTTGTTGTATCCATTTATATTCATTACAATGAAAAATCTCTACCAGTTCAGCTAGGAGATTTCTCGCTCCAAATCGAACTTTTTTGCATCTAGATCCTCATTCTGTCCCCTTCAAGAACTTCACCAATCACGCATGCGCAATTTCTGTATCTGCGCATTTGTTTTTTGTCATCTGTGTCCTAACAACCTGTCACCCTATCTGAACTGTAGCGTTTATTCATTTGTGCTCGATTTGGCTGTACACCAATATATTTGCAGGCTAAAGTCTAGCATAGCGGCGGCTCTGCCCTTCGCATGACAGTACCAGTGCAATCTCCATGACTGCAAGCAATTTTAGTTATAATCATTACAATATTTGTTATGTCACTATAATACATCTTTTATAAAGTGCAGTAGTGTTTTATTATCAACAAAAAACCTACAAAAAAGCTCAGATAAACTCATCATCAAACACTATCACTACCTCTTCTAAAGTGAATATTCTCTGAATTCCCATAAGGAAATTTGAGGTTCATTATCACAAATTTCATTCCTCTTCAAGAATTTCCACATTCGCGCATGCGCAAATTTAGTAAGTGTGCATTTACACTTGTCATCTGTGTTCTCACAACTTGTCACTCTACTACTACCTCTAGTAAATTTTTCCTACGTGCTAGATTCGAACCGACTAGATGAAGTCAGGCGTTATAACGCTCAGCTATGGAGGACTTGTGAGCATTTAATATTGATGTGGTATCTCTATAACCCTTGATATTCGCACACGTTTCATATTTCTCTGCTGGCACCGGGTTTGAACCGGGGGAGATGAACAACAATGTCAGGTGCCTTAACCACTCAGCCATGTAGGAGCACTGGAAATTGATCTATCTTAGTATAGTACATGAAATACTTTTTGAATTAATTTCCACGCGTAGGATTCTAACTGAAAATCGGGCGGCTTAACAGCATGGTTGAGGAGGACTTGATGACTATGTAGTATCTCTCTAACGTATGCTTTGGAGGAATCGGCGCAAAGATCCGAAGATACCGGTGTTCAGTGCTTCAGACAGCTGAACTAATCTGATACCGGCGACTTCTACTTCAATTTGTGTAGTTACGCCTCATGGAATACGATGTAGCGTTAGTTGTCTAAAACAAGTTTAAATGGAATGTGAGGTTAGAAATGCGAAACACGGGTAGCATTTACAAGTGTCTTTGATAGGTTTCAGCCTGTATATAAGCAATTTCTCTGATCGGTGTGAAAATATTGCTTCCCCCAATAGCGATATACCTGTATAGTATGAATTATATGCATTTGCGAGAATGATTACATGATCTAGAGCTGATTAGCACACATAGGAATTATTGTTAGATGACGAAGGTACCTTGAATATCCATCACGTAATCATTGTGATAACGTTTTTATAAATTATCTGAAACCGGTGATAAAGCGACGGAAATAAATGAAGATGTCTTGCTAAATTAGTTTACATTCTATCGGCGTGAACATAATTCGATATAATTTTATTATAACACTGTAAACGATGGAGAAAGATGAGAGCGCTCGAGTGATACGGGATAACACGCAGTTTGAATCACTTTCAAAAACAAGGAAAATACATTATTTGAATCAATCATCTTATATATTTGAATCATATGGATGATAAAATCACATATGCATGGATATCTAGCTGCTGGTTTGAATATTCACTCATAATATCCCATGTGCAAAATTATTGCCGGAAATTTTTTCGAGATGGCGATAATTTTCTTAAGATATTCGCCATCGAGGTAAAAATTCTGGAAATTAATTTGTGCACTTGAGATATTCGGTAAGAGAATTTTACACCGGAAAAAATTAGTTTAAAATAATTTCAATGTGATATTATTTGACATGTTGTCATGAAAATATGAGGCATTACGAAGGAATGCCAACATTTTGTTGTTTTGTTATGTATTTTATCACTTCCAAACTCATTGGTTGAACGTCAAAAAATATCCACTATAATTTTGCTTCTCTACTCTGAAAGGAAAAGTATTTCATTGATCGAAAATTGTTGGTGTGAAATTCTCAGAATAATTACTAACGTAAGCGCTATACAAGAAAATGTTATATGATAAGACTCGAGGTAGCTGTAGGTAAATTCGACCTTTCCTGCATCATCCACTTCAATAGAAAAGGGCCTAGCGATCATAGTTGTTGATGAATTCATTATTCAAAAATACAACATCTATTTTTTTCAATGTATCATCCTTTATTATACAGCAACTATAATTGAACAGCTATAAGGGGGGTTGTAGCATATATATCAATCATTTGACATAGAATGTGGGTCATAGAATATCTCTGAACTGACAAAAGCTTATAATGGAAGGATTTGAGTTGGAGGTGCAAGCTGTTTCTAGAGATCTTAGATGAGGTGTCATGGCTTCTGTCACGTGTTCAAGTCGTTTCTCACGCATTCTAGTGTTCTGTCACCTATAGTCAAAGTATACCAGGTCACCGGAGCGTCCCTTCTACTCTTTTGCAAAATTTTAGTGCAATCTGATTGGTCGTTTATTTCGTTTATTTAATGTCATTAATGTCATAGACGACGACATAATATGATGTTATTACGTGCCGGCGACGAGCTGATGAGAGCAAGGCTGTGATTGGAGGAGCTGGGTGACGTCACCCAGCGCGAGAAACGATGGAAGGGAGGCTCCGGCAGACCTGGTATACTTTGACTATGCTGTCACCTATGTTATCTACTACGACGTCTGTCACATGTTCGAGTCGTTTTCGTTTGTAACGTGTTAAGTCATCTGTCACATCTGTTAATAAAAGTGAATATTCCGAATCAATATCAGTGTAAAATAACAGTGAATGTATACGGTTGTATCGAGGGATAATTCAAACACTGTGGAGAGGAACTAAAGTCATCCCCAAGTGTTAATCGACAGCACCAAGGATCGCATATGCAAATTTGTCTAAAGTAGATATATTATTGTTCCAAATTAAACGAAGAATTTGTTGACAAAATCGGGTATTTCTGACCAATATCAATGTAAAATGTTATCAGCTGCTTGTGGGAAATTCCGAGATGCCAAGTATGTATCAGAATTGTAAGCAAATTAAATAACAGTGAATGTAGAGGGTCTTATCGGAAAATAATTCAAATGCAGAGTGAGAAACTAGAGTCACCCCTGAGTGTTGTCTATCTAGACCAGTATCTGGAACTTCGACAAGTGATTAACAGGTGTTTGGGAAAACCACACCATAACTACTGATGTATGACGATCTTGGTATTCTACGACCCCAGAAGTGAAGTCAATTATATGTCTCTCAGCTACACTGAAACTACGACAACAGGAGTTCCATGTGTAGCAGTGTGAACGTCAAGAAATTGTATGAGGCGCTTTCACTACATTAACCGGAACTATATTTCGTTTAATCCAACCGGCGACCATAGTTTGTTCACGAACTATGGTGATGACGTCACCACCGTTTGAGAAACAAAATATCGAATCAAGTGTTTGAATAGTGTCAAGTGTTTGAAATTTTGACAAGTGATGTCTGACAAGTGAATTCTCAACTCTTCAGAAAATATTCAATATGACAGTTTGACAAGTGTTCGACAATTAACTTCCAAGCGTTTGACAAGTCCCTGACAAGTGTCTGACAGGTGTTTGACAAAGGTCTAACATTTTGCAGGTATTTGACAAATGTCTGACATTTTGATGAAGGTTCGACATTCAGACAAGTGTTTGACAAGATCCCGAGAAGTGTACACTGGGAGTGGTGAATTCGAAAAATACTTGTCACTAGGCTCGAGCTGTCATATTCTGTGAAACTGGAAGTGGGTTATATGGTCCACACTTGGTTAAACCGAAAATGGATCGGAAGGTAGCGATTTTATTGCATATTCGAGATCTACGTGATGTGTTGAACAATAATATCGATTTTATATAGCAATCGACTAGTCCGTTCTTGGGCAATAAGGAATTGACATTCTTATGTTCCGAAATATAGCTCTATGGATATTGAATGATAGCCCTCGACGCGTAGGATGTAAATTATTGGCTTTTCCAGAAAAGTCAACCCAAAAATGAAGGAAAAAATCCAACCACAGCCTTATGAATATCGAATTAAAGGGCTTGAAGCGTAGTACAGTCGCTAGAGGAACGAAATCCAGCGCATATCACTTGAAACATGAAGGTGACAATTTTGTATGTTTCTATATGTATTTTGATGCGCTGAGAACGGTAAAAATAATCAAAAAATTCCTACAAGTTAGCTTCGAAAGTTACGCCCATTTTTTGGCGCGAAAAAAGACGATTTTCATGTTTTTTGCGTTTAAAAAGAAAACGGTGGCCCAAATGAAAAAACATGTTCAGAGACAAATTGTACAAACAGTGAGAACGCATCGTTTGAGCCAGAATATAAGTCATTTTGAGGTTATGATCTTGAGATATGAGCATAATAGTGTTTTTTTGGGGGAAAACAAACGTTTTTTTTCTCATTCGAATATTGACCAAAAAAATATTCTATTCAAATTGAGAAATGGTATTTTTTATATACTTTCTACAGTGTTTTGTTTTTTTTTATCTCCCATTTTGACTTCACAATCAGCCATTTCCAAAAATCCCTAAAACTGAGATTGCCAGCCGAAAAATGGACTTATCGACAAAAAAAAATCCGCACTTAGATTTCAACAAATGTGATACGAAACATCCTTCAATACTGTTTTTGGGGCTCAAAAAAAAATTACGAGAAACTGTGAAAATTTCGGACCTCGGAAGATGTGCAAATTTTTTAGGTTGGAAATTTTTTAGGATGATTAAATCTTAGGTTCTAATATAGTATCTCACGACGAGTATTCTACGCTAATAAAAACATTTCTAGGTTGAGTAGAAGTTGAGATATTGATGTAAATGTGTTTGGGCTTCCCCAGAACCCAATTTTGGGCCTATCGAAAAAATTTGGAAATCGTTGGAAAGTTGACAAATTTTCTGATCTAAATCCAGAAATAAGACCTCGTAGCTGTCTTCATTTCGAATTTAGAGAGCGTTGACATAAAAAAAATCACCTGTAAAACAGCAGCGGCTTAAATTTCTATACCGCTTATTAGTCCAGGCATCTAAGGATGAAAATCGACGATTTTTGTCCGAATTTCCGCGTGGTCTGAATTTGGTCTATTCTCATGTATTTTGACACGCTGAATACGATGGTCTAGATTAAATTTTGATTAACTTTGTGCTCGAAAAATTATGGCCATTTTTTGGACCTAAAAATAGCCATTTTTCTATTTTTTGCGTTTTGAGACAAAACTATGAGTTTTATGGGAAAATGTTTGAACAAAAGTTGTTGGAAAAACTAATACGCAACTTTTGGATTTAGTCTCAAGTTGATTCGAGGTTGTGGACCTAAGATATTGCCCATTTAATGTGTTTTTTGGCACATTGAAAAATTGAGTGTATGTCGAAGAGTTTTCAATTTTTCATATCTTGTTTTGGTGAAAATATGATATTTTCATTCTTCTTTCATTTGATTTTAAGTATTTTGAACTATCTCATTCTTTGAAGTCACAATCGGCCATTTCGAAAAATCCGTATTTTGCAAATTTCAGACGGAATACTATTGTTATCACTCTATTCGAAAGACTTCATCATTTTGCATACAATATCCAAAATTTGAGCATTTTGCTCCAAAGACATAACTTTAGCGCCATTGTGAAAATTTTGGACCAACGAAAAAAAAACAAAATTATTTTTAATCTTATTTTTTTGTTTAAATGTTGAAATTTGTCATGTAACAACCTATAAAAACATCATGTCACGGTCACATATACATGTTGACACGTCTACACACACTCACACATTCACACAAAACGATTATAAGCATTAAGGTGCATGTTAAAATATTTATAAACTATAATTTCGCGCGCGGAATCTATTGTACCGACCCTCGCTGAGACAAAACTATGAGTATTATGGAAAAATGTTTCCAATAAAAGTTGTTGAAAAAACTAAAATGCAACTTTTGGATTCAGTCTCAAGTCGATACGAGGTTGTGGGCCTAGGATAGGGCTCATTTAATGTGTTTTTTGACACATTGAAAAATTGAGTATATGTCAAGAGTTTTCAGTTTTTCATATTTTGTTTTGGTGATAATATGATATTTTCATTCTTCTTTTATTTGATTTTAAGTATTTTGACCTATCTCACTTTTTGGAGTCACAATCGGCCATTTTGAAAAATCCGTATTTTGCGTATTTCAGACGGAATACTAATGTTATCAATCTAAAACCAAAATTATTCGAAAGACTTCATTATTTTGCATATAATATCCAAACTTCAAGCATTTTGCTCTAGAGACATGACTTTAGCGCCATTTTGAAAACTTTGGACCAACGAAAAATCCAAACTTCTAGAGGTTAGACATTTTTTACGAAACCCAAATTCTAGGTTCTATTAGAGGTTTTGATAGCGAGTATTCTAAGTTTAAGCAGATTGATTTGGGTCAAATAGAAATTAAGCTATCCTAATAAATGTGTTTGAGACTCTAAAGGGCCCAATTTTGGGCCTATAGACAAAAACCTTAGATCAAATTACAGTGAAATACTTCGGCTATTTGAGTTTGGAACAGCGTACGGAGATACGTTCACACTTCCAAGTTATAACGAATTCTTATCATAAAAATTTAGCGCAAAATTCCATGTAGCGGCAATAAGCGAGGGTCGGTACAATAGATTCCGCGCGCGAAATTATAGTTTATAAATATTTTAATATGCATCTTAATGCTTATAATCGTTATGTGTGAATGTGTGAGTGTGTGTAGACGTGTCAACATGTATATGTGACCGTGACATGATGTTTTTATAGGGTGTTACATGACAAATTTCAACATTTAAACAAAAAAATAAGATTAAAAATAATTTTGTTTTTTTTTCGTTGGTCCAAAATCTTCAAAATGGCGCTAAAGTTATGTCTTTGAAGCAAAATGCTCGAATTTTGGATATTATATGCAAAATGATGAAGTCTTTGGAATAATTTTGGTTTTAGATTGATAACATTAGTATTCCGTCTGAAATTTGCAAAATACGGATTTTTCAAAATGGCCGATTGTGACTTCAAAGGATGAGATAGTTCAAAATACTTAAAACCAAATAAAAGAAGAAAGAAAATATCATATTTCCACCAAAACAAGATATGAAAAACTGAAAAATCTTTGACATATACTCAATTTTTCAATGTGCCAAAAAACACAATAAATGGGCCCTATCTTAGGCCCACAATCTCGAATCGACTTGAGACTAAATCCAAAAGTTGCGTTCTAGTTTTTCCAATAACTTTTGTTCGAACATTTCCCCATAAAACTCATAGTTTTGTCTCAAAACGCAAAAAATCGAAAAATGGCTATTTTTAGGTCCAAAAAATGGCCATAGTTTTTCGAGCACAAAGTTAATCAAAATTTAATCTACACCATCGTATTCAGCGTGTCAAAATACATGAGAATAGACCAAATTAAGACCTCGCGGAAATTCGGACAAAAATCGTCGATTTTCTTCCTTAGATGCCTGGACTAATAAGCGGTATAGAAATTTAAGCCGCTGCATTATTTTACACGTGATTTTTCCATGTCAACGCGCTCTAAATTCGAAATGAAGACAGCTAGGAGGTCTTATTTTTGATTTAGATCAGAAAATTTGTCTACTTTCCAACGATTCCCGAATTTTTTCGATAGGCCCAAAATTGGGTTCTGAAGAGGCCCAAACACATTTATATCAATATCTCAACTTCTACTTGACCTAGAAAAGCGTAGAATACTCGTTGTGAAATACTATATTAGAACCGGAAATTTTATCATCCTAAAAAATTTCTAACCTGAAAAGTTTGCACATTTTCCGAGGGCCGAAATTTTCAAAGTTGTCCTAAATTTTTTTGAGCCTCAGAAACAGTATTGAAGGATGTTTTGTATCACATTTGTTGAAATCTACCCGCGGATTTTTTTTTTGTCGATAAGTCCATTTTTCGGCTGGCAATCTCTGTTTTAGGGATTTTTGGAAATGGTCGATTGTGAAGCCAAAATGGAAGATAGAAAAAAAACAAAACATTGTAGAAAGTATATACAAAATACCGTTTCTCAATTTGAATAGAATGTTTTTTTGGTAAATATTCGAATGAGAAAAAAACATTTGTTTTCCCCCAAAAAAACACTATTATGCTCATATCTCAAGATCATAACCTCAAAATGACTTATATTCCGGCTCAAACGGTGCGTTTTCACTTTTTGTACAATTTGTCTCTCGACATGATTTTTATTTGGCCACCGTTTTCTTTTTAAACGCAAAAAACATGAAAATTGTCTTTTTTCGCGCCAAAAAATGGCAGTAACTTTTGAAGCTAACTTGTAGGAATTTCTTGATCATTTCTCCCGTTTTCAGCACACCGAAATACCTATAAAAACACTGCAAATTCACACCTTCAACTTTTTTTTCTCAATTTTTCCTCTGGCGAATGGCCCAGCGTAAAATGTGCATTTTCAACTCAAGAACTCAATATGGCAACAGAAAATGTGAATAAGCTTCAACCGTAGCCTCGTGGGCATATATTGGAAGGGATCGACTCTCAGATTATAAGATCTATGATCTATCAACTGTCGCTGGTATATTATGAGTAGCTTGGAATAAGCATGTTAAAAAGATCACAGGTATGTATACTGATCAATGGGTGTTCTAATTGGAGTGCTTCGAACTTCAAATTGAATATAAAAGTTAATATACGGTTGAATTGGAATCATCTTTCAATACGTTTTATTTCTCTCTTTACGTATCGAACTATCTCATGATTGACATGTTAGAAATACAGATTTGAGGTATTATTTTTGTTTCTCAAATGTCGAATCTACCTGCTATCATAATTCACAAGATATGGTCGTCAGGTATGTAATGATGTCACTCTTTTCCTACTTGAGAGAAATTTGTCATCTCAAGATTGTTGTGTTAGAAATACATATGGGAGGTATTATTATCGGTTTTCTAATGTCGAATTTTGTATTTCTTCAGAAAATACAATAAATGAGTATAATTTCCAACTATAGCTTAACGCCGTATCAAATTGCTCGTAGAGGACAAAATATCTTATGTCATGAAATAGCACCATATATCTGTCACGGTGGTAGTGTACGCTAGAAACCACACGCTTCCGTCGATTATAGTTCTCGGAAGATGACGACGTCACTACTGCCAGTTTGAGAATTCGAATATGAAAAACAGTAGTTACAACTTTCATTTATTTAAAACAGTTCATATTCACTGGGTAGTATGTCATAAAGGATCAAATCCCTCGTTACACGGCAACAATGGTATGGCCGGTAAACGGTACCATGTTATAGCGTGAATAATAATAACAGGAAAAGAACATATATCAATCACTAACAAATGGATTTAACTCATCTTTTTCTCATAGGAGCAGGCAGGCTGTCACTCATCAACAGTTACACCAATAGCCGTTCTAATAACAAACACATCTTTTTTGGATATTCTTTCATTTTATTCCGGTGAAAACATACAGACAGACAGATAGACGTTCACACAAATAGTGGTAATAATACAGAATTCCCAATTGAATATGGAAGATTTTACGAAACTCAAATTCTTTCTCAATCGTCCAGGGGGAAACAGGGGCACGAACTGTACGATAGTCTTATTCATTTTCTTGTGATGATCTTCAAATTCTATGACGATTGTTATGACTTATAATTAAAGCACGGAAAAAATGCCACTTGCATTTTTTTGCTAATTTTGCTTTTTTTATACTTTCTCCCAAAATAACATTTTTTGAATATTTGAGCATTTTTTGCATTTATTGCCAACTATTTTAAAATCTCATTGAACAGAAAGTTTTCATTGTGGAATTTATTAAATCTGTTTGGGTTTGGAACTACCTGCTACCCCAAAATTGAAAGAACTTGGAAGAGTACGTACCTAATTTATTGAAAGGGTCTCACTATAATGATAATTTTATTACTTTATTCTCAGAATGAGAAATACGAACTACCATAACCAATTAACTGTAACCAAGAAATTCGAAGCGGGAGCGGCCTCCCTCATTAAATATTAGGTAAACCTTTAATTGAGCAGTATCTTCCAAACGAAAGCGTTACGATTAGTGAACCTATTGTATATTGTATCCTGATTAAAAGAAAGTACAAGTGTTTGAGTCGAAATGCCTAGAACGACATTTAATACTATGTGGATAAACTGTCACCGAGAACTTACTTGGTATGGAGACTACCTTTTTTGTACAGTGTATACAAAAATTGTGAATTTATGTTACATATTGCTATTGGCTTTGTTTTTGAAGTATGTTTCATCTAAAAGTATAAGTATTCATGTATTCAAGATATGGGTAACATATTATTTTTTAACAAATTAATTGTTCCTATCCTCACTACGTGGAATCTTTCCATAATTAATAAATAAACTACGAGTTTAAAATTCTACAAATAAATACAATATATTACCTCAACTGGTTTCACAAATTACTCTGGGTCATCATCAATTCATCAATATTTTGTTTCTCTTGATGATGCAAAGTGATTTGTGAAACCGGTTGAGTTAATTGTTTTTATTTGTTGAATTTTGAGCTCGTAGTTTATTTGAACATTTTTTTTCCTTTTCACTTATTCGCAGCTTATTTTTCAACAAATCAAATTACTCGATGTGAATTTTCTATATTCTTTGTGTCTACCAAGTAAAACAATTGTCCTCTTAGAAACGTACAGGGTGTCCAATTATTTTGCAGTCAGATATTTGTTTTTTTCTGCTTATATTTGTTTTGTGAAAATAATGAGTAGTCTTCCGTTCCCATTATAGATCCATGCCAACAAAAAATTCGTTGTGGATCAACACGTCAAATCTGCATAGCATATTTCCAATATGCAGAAATTATCATCGCAACAAATCTTGAGAGGTTGCCTCCAACAACAGAAGCCAAAAAAAGACGACCAAAAAGAGTTCAATGAGGATTTGTGCAAGGCAATGATTGGCAGCAACATACCGTTGAGCAAGTTGAATAATCCCAACCTGAAGGAATTTTTGAGAAAATATTGTAAACTTTCCTGACGAGTCGGCCTTACGTAATGCAAGTGTCGACTCAATTTATAAACAAACATTAACTTATATCAAAAACGAAGTCATTTCAAACTATTTTTATATTGTAGTAGACGAAACCACCGATTCGTGCGGTAGATATATCGCACATGCGTTAATAGGCGTTTTAGGGGAAACGAATCCCAACAGATCCTATCTTTTTGCTTCAAAAAAACTTGAAAAAGCTCATAATTCAACAATTACACGATTTGTTCAAGATCCATTGAACAATTTTTCCTTGCCCCAAATAGTTCCGACAGAAAAATTTATTCAATTTTTATCTGATGCAGCACCTTATATGACTAAAGCCTTTACAAAATTCAAAAAAAATTTATTCTAATCTGCAACATGCAACCTGTCTAGCTCATGGCATCAATAGAGTGACAGAATGTATAAGAGAGCAATTTCCTTTGGTCAATGACCTAATTAACAATGTAAAAAAAGTATTCTTAAAAGTTCCGCCACGCGTTCAATTTTACAAAGGAGAATTTCCAAATCTTGCTTTACAATTACGACGCCATTAAACATGTGATTGACGATGTTAGTGACTCTTCATCTACATCTCTTTTAAACTCAAAAAACCTTTTTAAAAATTCATTGATAAAGAACAGTTCGATATTTATAAAGCCAATAATATGTTTGTATCTAGAACTATTAAAAGTTTAGAAAAATCTTGTGTTCCATTAACGGAAACAGTAGCTCTAATTAGACAGTTTGAGTCAAATTGTAAGAACGTCGATGGACAAATTGGGACCGTCGTTCTACATAAATTCAATTCTGTGGCTCAAAATGTTACAGGCTTCCAAATTTTGAAAAATATTCCGAAAACTGTTGTGGGCGAAAACGATGTAAATATACCTAACGTAGAATTAAACATCATTTGTAAATATAAATATGCTCCCATTACATCAGTTGATGTTGAACGAAATTTTTCAATTTTCGAACACATGTTATCTGACAAGAGACGAAGTTTCATCCTAGAAAACTTTGAAAAACACTCAATTATTAATAGTTTTCATAATAGTTGTAAGACATGACTTATGTCTGTTTAAATACCTATATTGTTATTTTGTTTTATTGTTATCTTAGGTATATGAATAATTTTAATAGTATGTGTTATTGATAATAAAATCTGATACCTACTTAATATACATTTTCGTTGTATAATTATTAAATCCCGCACCCACTCCCTACCATGATAACATAATGAAATGATAGTATTATTCAACATTATGATATACATTATTTCTTGAATTTTTTTCTAAATTCCTTGCATTTTTTGTCAATTTTTGATGCATTCAAATGCGCATATTTTGACTTTTTCGATTGCATTTTTTCCAAGCTTCACTCATAATCATTGATAAACGCTCTAGCATATTCGATGGTGATATTATCAAGGCTTCTATTGTTGTGGACTGTAAACCGTATTCATGGACTCAAGCTTCACAGCAGAAGCTCCCTAGTCGTGAAAGCGGCAAACTTGATACCAAAAGACTCAATCTTTTACATAGAAAGCAAGTCAATAACCAATAAATGATATTATTGATTCTTTAGTAGTATTTTCCAATGTAATTCGTTCTCGCTACTATTCTCTAGTGTTGATTACTTCGCTGTAAATCCGTTGCTTCAAACATCTCTATAAAAAGGAATCAAGCGGACAAAACTCGAATTTTCTTAGAGGTCACCTCACAGGACCGAACCAATCCGTCTAGCATGAAAATTATCATTTGTCAAAAATCTGTCATCATGAGGGAGTTGTTTGAAGTACATTTGTTGTTTAATATCCAACGGAATGTATATTGTATAGTAATTCATACAATTGGCTTTTGTCTCTGTGATTATTTGCATTCATGCGATCATCAAGTTCTCTCAACTCCAATAAATGATCATCGAAGATTCCTCCCCAAATATTGATAGAAAATCCATGCTAGAATCTGTTACTCCTCTTAATATGTGGGTTGTTCAATAGATAATGATGCAACTTACGGAAATTTGTGATACCGTCTCATGTGAAAATGTCTTCATCTGTTCATAAAACAGACAAAACGAAATGGGGATCATCATTTATTCTTCTAGTTAGCCTCTGACAAAAATGTGAACGTTGCTCGGCATCTTCAGAATAAAGAGCTTGAACACTTGTATAGTGATGACAGTGTTATAGCTCTCTACGTCCAGTTCTCGAAACAAAACTTCGTAAAAATCCTTACTGCACAGAAACTCGACACGTACTCTTAGTAGGATTGTCTGAACTGCATCAACTACGGCTTCCCCAAAATCTGCAACATTTTGTCTTCGCGGCTACTCAATCTTTGGAATATTGATGCAAATTCTTGATGATTCGATGTTCTTCTATCAGGATATCTGTGGTGGTATTCTCTCATGGCGGCCAGGCCACTCTCATCACGAAATCCACCTACACATAAGCGATGTCAGCAGCTTTTTGTGTAAAAAATCACTCAATTGAAATAATTTACGGAAGTAAACATTTTTAAACAATTATTTACCAAATTTAACAAAGAATGACTCATAATGGCAGCAACAGATCTGATCTGTTGGGTATTTAATTCAATTACTTATAGAAAATACAAAACTATGTGCATATTCTCGTCAAAAGTTTATTTATTCCAGAAGAGAGTTATTTACTGAAATTCTGTAATGATACTTTTTGTAGTGTAATAAGGTCTCGATCTAAAAAATTGATCAGTCTTAGTATCATTCAGTGGAACAACATACAAATCTCAAAAATTCATCATAAAGATGAGTCCGTGCAATTGACTTCTCATATTCTGCTGGCTCTACACTGGGTTAAACCTAATACCTCCAATCGGGCCAGAAGAAAGATAACAAGGTGTATATTTGAAAGGAGCCATGTCAGGAAGGAAAATATTAAGATGAAATCTTTGTTTTGGTGAGATGGATCTTGAGTTGATTTTTCTATACCTACATCTCACTCTCCTGTACATAAGAACTAATGAAAAAATAATTTCCTCCTGGAGGATTCAATTAAATGTCAAGAAACTCCATTGCTACTTCTGCTGATAATTTTGATATCATTCAATAACTAGTGTTGCAGTTTGGAGAATAGATAGAAGTTACTGTTCGCAAATAATTCGATTCCGTTACTGATTTTTGATTCCCTCACTATAATTAGTATATAGTGTAAGCAAAGTATTGTTATCCGGCCAAGACATTTTTTCCGGATTCCCGCGGATATATATTCATTATGAGCATTTCTGAATCGATCTAAACTACTCCTGAAAACTCTTGGCTTCCAGATGGATTCCGCGTCACAATAGTGCTACTTGATGCCTGGTTTTGATGAGAAGATTTCTCACGGTTCTGGATATCTTCTTGATTTTCTCTTCGTAGAGGTTGAATATCTTGAGTGGTAGACGACTTTTTTCGACTTATATGTATGTACGTATGTTTATTATTGAGTTCACTCTACTAACTGAGTAGTTATATTTTCAAATATAACTATTCAACACATACCACATGGCAGATAGCATAGCTGTAGAATTCATGTCCTCATAAGTCATCTCTGGTTATTGAACTAGGTAGCTCCTGGTAGCATAATACGTACACATAACTGCCAATTTTATAAATTTTAATTCATCAAGTGTTGTTTGAATATTACGTAATATGCTCTGATTACTGTTGGGAGCTACCATTCCCCATATACTCCAAAAGTAATAATAACTAACTTACGAGTTGATGTGGCAGATTATTTTGTATCAACTTTTTAACGAACTTTCATAAAGATAAAACTTAATTAAGGCAACCCCAACCATGAAGCTCCATTTTTCATCTTGCTGTTTGGGAAGCGGGTTGCGGTCAATATTTATATGGAGGTCAGACATGAGGAACATATTAATTTTAATTTTTTCAATCGTCAATCATCCTCTCGCCGGCTCAAAAACTACAAGGAAGTTAACTTGAACGACTTATGCTTTTATTCAATGCCTGAGTGTATTTCATTTCGAACCTAATTTCCTCTATGAAATCGTAACAGAAAACGAGATAGTACATACAGGCTGGATATTGCTGGATGCTGTACAAGAGTCGTCACGATACACTACCGTCCTAATGTAATGAATAAATTCATTTTATATTTAATTGCACATTTTTGAGAAAAAATTGCACATATTTTCAATGCTGTTACTGCGATGACGTCATCGATTATTTTCTCATTTTTCGACTTTTGAAATCCGAATGAAAAGCTGATTTTAGCGATTCATCACACATGGGATTAATGTTTAGAATTTTGGAATGAAAATGGAACTTTGGAACGACGTTATTCTAACATTGAAAATGAAATGCAAATTCATCATTCCTATGAGTAGATTAAGTCCGCTACCTTTGGACCAGGATATCAGGTCTACGCATCCGGTCTCTGCTGGCGACTGGCATCCGGTGTCTGTAATTAGTGTCATCGGGTAGATAGTGTTATCAGTGATTGCGAATTTGGTTGTTTGATTGTATATGCAGGGTGTTTGTGAAGAGTGTGTTATGTTGTATATACAGGTTGTCTCTAAGAGAGAGGTCACAGTAACGTGATTTTGAAAGAGGCAGCTATCGCGTGAACTGTCATGGTGGTTGTGATGTGTGTCACATGGTGGCTGTCACGTGTGTCACATGTTCTGTCACGGACTTTTTCAACGAGGTGTCTGTCATGTGGGTCTTCAACGAGGTGTCATGGCGGCTATCACATGCGATAGTCATAGAAACCATAAAGCTATAGGTTACAGAGCTGACCTAAGTCACAACCATAGAAACCATAGAGCCATAATCATAGAAACCATAGAGCTAAGGGTTATAGAGCAGAACCATAGAGCATCATGATGGCTGAAAGAGGTGTCACGGTGGCTGTCACGTGGGTCTTCAACAAGGTGTCTATCACGTGGGTTTTCGAAGTGAACTGCCATGGTGGTTGTGACGTGGGTCACATGGTGGCTGTCACGTGTGTCACATGATCTGTCACGCGGGTCTTCAACGAGATATCATGTCGTCTGTCAGGTGTTCCTCCGACGAGGTGTCTGTCACGTGGGTCTTCAACGAGGTGTCATGGCGGCTATCACATGCAGTAGTCATAGCTCACCTATGTCACAACCATAGAAAACATAGAGTAGTCATAGAAACGATGGAGCTGTAGGTTATAGAGTGAAACCATAGAGCATCATGATGGCTAAAAGAGGTGTCATGACGGCTGTCACGTGAGTTTTCAACAAGGCGTCTGTCACATGAGTCTTCAACGAGGTGTCATGGCGTCTGCCACGTGAGGTCTTCATCGAGGTGTCATGACGTGTCTTGGCGGCTGCAACGTGGTGAATCTATGGAGCGTCCGTCACGTGAACTGTCATGTTGTATCTGTCATAGCGTGTGTGTGTCATGGCGTACGTGTACTGTCATGACGGTTCTGTCATTCGCAGCTGGCATGGTGTCTATGACGTATCATGAACTGTCATAGTGTCTATGATAGGTGTATCAATGAACTGTCATGGTGGTTGTGACATCCGCGTCATAACGTGTGTGGTGTGTGTGTGTGTCATCATGTACATGAACTGTCAAGAAATCTCTAGATAGCTGCACACCATCTATGGATAATATCTGTCAAATATGTTTTTGTTGACTCAAGCATCATCATCATCAGGGTTAAATGAGAATTGGGTTATACAGTCTACACATTTTAACACCGGAAGTGGTTATTGTATCACATATTCTGGAATCACATGATGTGCTGAACAAGAATATACTAATCAGATTTCGATCAGCCAGACCGATCTCTCGCGATAAGGTTTCGAAATTTATGTTTCCGGAAAAATAGCGTTATAGGTATCAAATAAAAGGTCTTGACGTGTAGGATATGGATGTTGCAATAAACTTTGAGAAACATTCAATATGGTGAAGATGAATGGGAAAAAGTCAATTTTGATGCAACCATAGCTTTATGGGTATCAAATGAAAAGTTTCGACATGCAGAATGTTGATTTCCATATTTTTGTTGAGGACAAATTGATATGATGCATGCAAATCGGGGGAAGAATCTAACCATAGCTTCATGGGTATCAAAATACATAATGATTTTGGAGAGTAAGTGTTGTTTTATCATCATGATGGCTGAAAGAGGTGTCATGACGGCATATGTGTTTCCAATAAGGCGTCTGTCACATGAGTCTGCAACGAGGTGTCATGGCGTCTGTCACGTGTTGTCAAGTGAGGTCTTCATCGAGGTGTCATGGCGTGTTTTGGCGGCTGCAACTGGGTGAATCTATGAAGCGTCTGTCACGTGAACTGTCATGTTGTATCTGTCATAGCGTGTGTGTGTCATGGCGTACGTGAACTGTCATGACGGTTCTGTCATCCGCAGCTGTCATGGTGTCTATGACAGGTGTATCAATGAACCGTCATGGTGATTGTCACATCCGCGTCATAACGTCTGTGGTGTGTGTGTCATGATGTACATGAGCTGTCAAGAAATATCTAGTTAGCTGCACAACATCTATGAATGATATCTGTCAAATATGTTTTTGTTGACTTAGGCATCATCATCAGGGTTAAATGAGAAATGGGTTATATAGTCGAAACATTTTGACACCGGAAGTGGTTATCTTAGCACATATTCTGGATTCACATGATGTGCTGAACAAGAATATACTCATTAGATATTGATCAGTCAGACCGATCTCTCGCGATGAGGTTTCGAAATTTATGTTTCCAGAAAAATAGCGTTATGGGTATCAAACAAAAGGTCTTGACGTGTAGGATATGAATGTTGCAATATACTTTGAGAAACTGTAACCCACTTCTCGGTATTTCGTCTCGAGCGCCAGATTTTATTTGCCGGAAGAGTTCTCTGTGGTGACGGTCTCTTCTGACTGCGTTATACAGCCTGTGCCAGGGCAACTTCGGTGAAGAAATAAATTCCAGGGGTCAAAGTTCTCGAGATGGCTCGAAGTAGCTACTGAGTTGTAGATTTTACTTACCACTCGTAGGTTTCTGAGTCATTTCTCAATTGGGATAGTACAGAGAAGATGTAATATATCACCAATATATAACTAAGGTTATTCAAACATTTATTCAGGTAGGGTTACAGTTATCAATAACCAACACCAACGGGACGTAAGCGGGGAATAATAACGGAAGCGTTCTTAACTATTTAGCCGGGGAATTAGGCTAAGTCTCAAAAAGAAACTACGGACACCAAAGCGTGCAAAGCGGGTAACTGTACGGCGGGTAATAAGCTCCGGTCGGGAAAACACTAGCAAGATTGGAAAAGCAACAAGCGAATCTAATGCATAAATCTCATCCAGTTTTCTCAACTAATATACGCCTTGTTATAGGCCAGTCCTAAAATATCTACTGCAGAGAGAGAGAACAAAGAGTGTTGTCTCGTAATCCTCGACTTCAGACAATATTAATTACTATACCGGCGGAAAAACTTACTTCAGACAGAAGCCCAGGGTAGTCGCGCTAGAAATACTGCTCTTTTCAGATCCGAATGTTTGCCCGCTCGTTTCATCAGACTGCAGGTTCTGAATTCGCGGGAATGGCGTAACCAACCTACCGTCTGTTGACGTTGCTGGGACGTACCCTTCACTCACTTCAGACAGAACCCTCAGGGTAGTCGCGCTAGAAATTCTGCCCTTTTCAGATCCGAATGTCGGCCAGCCCGTTTCGTCAGACTGCAGGTTCTCAATTTGCGGGAATGGTGTAACCAACCTACCGTCTGTTGACGTTGCTGGGACGTACCCTTCACTTACTTCAGACAGAACCCCAGGGTAGTCGCGCTAGAAATTCTGCCCTTTTCAGATCCGAATGTCCGCCCGCCCGTTTCGTCAGACGGTGATCTTCGCACCACTATAAATAATATAATAGAAATTATCACCTAATCAATTATCAGGACTTCCCGCCCTTTCACCTTTTATGACTGTACCCCAGGGTGGTAGCGCTAGAAATACAGCCACCTCCAGCGATTAGACGTTGGTTCCCGAAAACCTGGACTGGTGTTAACTTCACCTTCAAATTTATTCATTCAACCGAAAGACCATCTTGTTTTATCTCTCTTTAATTCACTAAAATTCAATAATCTAAACTCAATTGAGGAAACGGTGAGATTCTCTGTTTTAAGCGGACTTATAATTACCTGACTATTATTTCGGTTTTTAAATTTAAGGTTAAGTTTCCGTTCCTCAAATTGTTTTGTCCTGCAAGATGTTCTCTTGTTCGGTATGACTGTCTAAACTAGACTACCTTTCCGCATCCACCGACTGGCTTTTATAAGCTCCCAGCTAGTGAAGAGTCTGCTCCGGTAGTTCCTCGCCGGCGCGGAATTGGTGAAAACCTGTTTTTTACTTATGACGCTCGTTTCGTTATCTGACAATGACACGGTTTTACTACGATTCGAATGGAATTCACTATACACGAATTATGGATTCGAATGAAAACAAATACGACTTTTATAATGCAAATGGCTACACCGGATAATACTCTTTATTAATTACCTAATGATTCTACTTCTATATACGCATTTATGATGATTCAGAATATTCAATTACTCTGAATTATAATTAATATGCGCATGCCTCAATTGACAATCTATAACATTCATTTAGAATTTTAAGAACTTCGTTACTAAACATTCAATATGGTTGAGATAAATGGAAAAGAGTAGATTTTGATGCAACCATAGCTTTATGGGTATCAAATGAAAAGTCTCGACATGTAGAATGTTAATTTCCATATTTTTGTTGAGGACAAATTGATATGATGCATGCAAATCGGGGAAAAACATCTAACCATAGCTTTATGGGTATCAAAATACATGATGATTTTGAAGAGTAAGTGGTGTTCTATTGAATTGAAGATCCGGCGATCATAGTTCACAAACGATGATGAAGTCACTGCTTCAAACCAGTGACATCCACTGATTCAATCCGGCAACCATAATTTACGATCGATGATGACGTCATTATTCATCACACTGTTATTGAGAACTCTATGTGTAGCAATCTGAATAGCTGGAGGTTATGATATAGATATCTAGTAAGTCTGCAAATATGTCATTATGCAGATATCTTTTGAAGAATACAGACGTAGACTTTGCAAATTTGTGGGAAAAGTTCATAAACTAAGAGACTGTTGAAGCGTGAAATGAGGAGATAATGATGAGAGTTGGGGTGTCAAAAACGAATTTCGTGATTCTAACCACAATTCTGAATGGTATTCTATACGCGAACGTTCACCAACGCGTTCAATGCTGTCTGAAGGATGTCGATAATGGTGGTGGTGAGGAGTGTGTCCATACCTGATAGATTCTGATGAATTTTCAAAAAATCAGCGATAATGAATTGGAGGTATTAACATTTAACATTCCACAAGACAATTGTACAACTAAACATTATGAAGTTATTCTCTTATTCTTCGTACGAGGTGAGGGGCATATGGTTGAATGGCAAATGATTCAACAATCATCATATCTACCACATCTCATATAAAATACAACATCAGCATCATATACACTCACATCATCCCCACTAGACGAAGAAATTCTTGGAATTTTCGCAAATTTGTATGCAATTTCATCTTCTTTATCAGTACTGATATTGAAAATGTTTCTCAAATATGTAAAGAAGGCTATTTACCATATGAATAAATAATTATATGAAGACATACATGTTTCAATAAAACAAAAAGAATGATAACAATAATACAGATACGTGGTGGGGACTTCACTGCTTCAAACTATTGATAGTAACTACCCAAGCAACACAGAATGGTTGAAAAAACGTTTAATTTTGTAACATACCAAGAGCATATTTATGGTTGAATTTCAACTATTTATAAACGATAAAATGTCCGAAAGATAAACGCGGAAATACGCGTACGATACAATAGTTATGAACGTTAATGAAAGACGTTGATTATTTGTTGATGATATCCGATTCTATTTAGTATCAATTATACGTGTTTGAAAAGAACTTCAATAGGTTGAATAAACATTTATCATGTAGGTTATTTCAATACTAATGAAGGTAAGAAAATTCGATGAAACGACTGGAAATATATTCAGCATATTTGGAACAATTCAAAAATGAATAAAATAAAAAAATAAAATAGAATAAATTATTACACCTAATTATCATTTTAGTACAGTAGAGGAAGGAAAGAATTGCGGATCTAGTGAAGAACTTTTCTCATTCAACAAACCTAGCGGCTCCTTTTAGCCAACACCATCATGATCAGCACATTTTTTACATAACCCTATATCGTTGTTCGAAAAACTCCACCGAACCGTCATTTTTTCCGTCATTTACTGTACTGCTTGACTGTCATTATGAAATCTATGTTTGGCCTGCGGCGTTGCGTCCCTGGAAAGATACCTTCGCAACTTCTGGAAGTTAATACAAATATTAATATTTAAAGTGTAATATACAGTGTGTCCAAGATGAGAATGTCTATAATCAGGATATCCAAACGGTAATCGATAGTTTTTGTTGAATGCGCAAAAATTTGCGTTACCAAAAGGCCATTCATATGGAAGTATAAAATGTCCAATATCATTTTTGATGCTCAAGTAATTTTTGAAAATCCGAATTTCTTGATTTCCTATTCCATTTCCTTAGTGATGGATCAAAATGGAGGACACTTCTTTGGAGTAATATAAGAAATTGCTTCGAAGAGTTTTCGTTTGTTCCTCTGATGGTAACACTAGGAAATTATAAAACAGAAAAACAAGAAATTCTGTTTCCTTAAAATTACTTGAAATAACCTTCACAACACTAAGAAAAAAATAGAGCATCAAAAAATTACGTTTTCAAAAATTATTTGAAAGCCAAAAATATTTGAAATTTTATATTTGCATGTGAAATGGTCTTTTGGTTATACAAAATTTCCCCATTCAACAAAAACTGTATTTACCTTTTATGATATCCTCATACCCTAAGTTGCACACACTGTAGCTATATCAAATGGATAAATGATAAAACAATTCTGTTCACTTGTCCTAGTCACAATAATGATTGGAACAATGAAAAATCTAACTACCACTTACCATTGATAACTTTATAGGCGATGACCTGGCGATTTAGAGGCACTACCTGCCCAATTAAACGATATTCCCAATCGATTAGACATAATGTATTCCATCATATTCATTACTGCACCTCCGTCAGTTGTTCCTCCAATGGATACCATACGAGTTCTCCGAAATATTTCAACATTGGTTAGAAACAAATCTCTCAATATATGTCAAATCCATACATACCATGTAATCAGATTTTTGTTGATTTCCTAGTCACTCCTCAAAATTTGCAAAGTCCCTTGACCGATCAATGAGAAACTCAGGAATATCTGGCGGGCGTTGCAAAGCTTGAATGTTTTAAACTTGCAGCATTTGCCAAATTTGGGACAAAAGCGTAGATTGTTGGTCTTGAACTGCTTTAACTGTTTCCAAATCTTGTAGGATCCTTTGCTGAAACTTGTTGAGCGGTTGATTATTCTGGGTTACAGAAATGTCATTTATTCTCAAACGATGCAATGATGGAGATGTGTTTCTTGATGGAGTGAGAACCTCATAGATCCTCCAATTTTCCATTGAGCTTGTGGGAAAATATACAGTTAATATAATGATATCAACGTTTTATACAAACTTAAGACCCACTTGTGGCTGACAGCAGATTCGTTCCTGAGAGAATGAACAGATGGGTATGGAGAGTTGTTCCTTGATCGTACTGGAGAATCATCTCTTCTCTCTCTCTCTCTCTCTCTCTCTCTCTCTCTCTCTCTCTCTCTCTCTCTCTCTCTCTCTCTCTCTCTCTCTCTCTCTCTATCTCTCTCTCGCTGAACTCATCAAATCCTCGGTTCGACTCCCAGGAAAATGTCCACTGTAATAATTATAACAAGAGAAGAAGTTCAATTAACAAACTAGTTCAAGTGCACTTCAGCCTTCTTCCTCAGTTGAGGTAGGTTCCAAGAAGCGTCCTTGCATCATTACTTGAAAATGGATATTTCGGTTTAATAAGAGTTACTATCTCATTAAGGCAGCGGTGTGTAACACCATTTCTCAAGGCCCACAACTTCAAGTTTTCTTTTAATTGCAGTTCACTATTTTGTTCTGGACATTATCCTGACAAACAATAATTTCTTCAGAGGCACCAGCTTGAAATGTTGGAATAAAAGAATCGATACCATCAGATATTCAGTTATCAATGTCTATAGCATTATGATTTACTAAACAATAGGCTGTTTGAAGCTCAGACACATGTATAGGAACATATTCTTCAGCATGTTTAGCTTCTGAATTATCAGCCAATTGAGATTGAACAGTATCAAAAGCTTTGGCATTCTCAGATTATAACAATTACATTGGACGTGACCGAAGTTGACATCAAGTACCTACCTAGGAAAATATTAGCATTATTTGAAGCCTTAATGAATATAAAAATGGATTAAAATGTTTGTTGAAAATTTTAATGGAAATATGGTTATGATCACACTCAATAATTACTTATTGTAAAGGAACTTAACAGTCAAGTCATCAGTGGAGACAAAAATCATTTCTTCACAAAATAACGAACCAAATCAACTACGTATTTCTTTTATACTCCTTTTTTATGCTAGTTATGGTATCACATTGCGGTTGTGGCCGCCATAGATGATAACACAACTAGTAACCTGTCTTAGTGCTATTGCCAGTACCCGCTGTCGGTAAATGTTGTTTACTGACATGGCCACAAAGACCGGTGGCCTGTGGCGGCACTGGCACGATCACGTTTTTAAATCGTAATGAGCTATGATTGGCTCAGACAAACGAAAAGGACACGATTTATAGCGAAAGAAGGCGATAATCATTCTATATACCACAGATTAGGTCATAACTCTACTATCACAGAACCACTATGCTACAACATTTATGGTTGTGCTATGCTATAGCGAACACGTTTATTGGCAGGGAGAAGATTTTGTGTCATTTTAGTATATGATATACCATCAATCAAAGTTATCTAATGTACTGGAGAGCTATGTTAGTGGACATTCAGAGCTGAATAACCCAGATAATCACCTATTGTTCATTATTTCTTCAAAACTTCCAAAAATTTACCCAAGTCCGTAACGGAATAGTATACAAAATACGTGTATTACACGGTGCAAAACATATTCGTAAGTCATATACGTATAATAAATATATCATAACCAAAAAATTACCAAAATATCGTTGAATACACTTGTATTAAACTATAATACTCATTCGCGTGTTGCTTAGATAATTCAATCCAGCGACCACAGTTTACGAACCATAATGACATCATCAACGATGGTCGCTGATTCAATCCGGTGATCATAGTTTACGAACAATGAATATATATATATATATATTTATTCTTTTATTGATATTCTTGAACCATTTGTAATATTTGTATGCTTTCTTGGTATATTGGTTCGTATATACTCGTATACTGAAAATAAAATGAAATAAAAATTCTTTTTGAAGTTTCGACAATGTTTATTGTCTTTATCAAAATTGTGGATTGGTGTTTCCATGTAATTTAGACAAGAATAGATGATTTCGATTAATGAAATGCGTTTGCAGCCGACTTGTGTTTCAAGATCCAATTAAAACTGCAGAAAACATTGGATCGGTAGTGTCTGAAAGAGTAATGTATAGCTAATTACAATTTGAAATGGATTGAATTTGATAAAATACAATACATTCTAAGATTGTACAATTATAAATATCTACGATTATTACGACTATAAAGTTTAAGGGTAATACCGAAATTTTCAAAAATCAATGATAATCACATCATTCTCAATAGTGAGTACTAAGATAATGCTTATCTTCAATTCAAGGAAACATTTCGATTGAAAGTATTAAATCCTCTTAATATCTGACAATTGTAAATGTCTATTCGGAATTCAACCTAAAAAAGATAGCGTATTGTTTAACTATGACACTATGAGTAACAATTTTGAGGTTAAATTACATAGTATTGTCTTGAACTTGAATAGTTGATTATAATAGATGTGGATAGAGTGTTTATCATAGAATAACTAAATCATACAATAATCATAGATATTTATAATTGTACAATCTTAGAATGCCTTGTATTTAATCAAATTCAATCCATTTCAAATTGTAATTAGCCATACATTACTCTTTCACACACAACCGATCCAATGTTTTCTGCAGTTTTAATTGGATCTCAAAACACAAGTTGGCTGCAGACGCATTTCATTAATCGAAATCATCTATTCTTTTCTAAATTACATGGAAACACTAATCCACAATTTTGATAAAGACAATAAGCATTGTCGAAACGTCAAAAAGAATTTTCATTTCATTTTATTTTCAGTACATATACGAACCAATATACCAAGAAAGCATACAAATATATTCTTTTATTGATATTCTTGAACCATTTGTAATATTTGTATGCTTTCTTGGTATATTGGTTTGTATATATACTGAAAATAAAATGAAATAAAAATTCTTTTTGACGTTTCGACAATTTTTATTGTCTTTATCAAAATTGTGAATTGGTGTTTCCATGTAATTTAGAAAAGAATAGATGATTTCGATTAATGAAATGCGCCTGCAGCCAACTTGTGTTTTAAGATCCAATTAAAACTGCAGAAAACATTGGATTGGTTATGTGTGAAAGAGTAATGTATGGCTAATTACAATCAATTTGAAATGGATTGAATTTGAATAAATACAAGACATTCTAAGATTAACCTTTCCATGGCCTGGATTGCCTACCGCAAGGCATTTGATTCAACATCACATGAGCTATTATTACACTTGCTCCAATGCCTTGCGGTACCAACTTCACTAGTGAGATGCATAGAACATCTGTTGCAACTATGAAAGACCCGTTTTGCCATCACATGAGGCACACGACGAGTCTTGACAGAGTTGGTAACATTCAAGAGGGGAGTTTCCCAAGGAGCCTCCTTGAGTCCCCTCTTGTTCAATATCTCACTGCTACCGCTCTCCATTTCTATAAACTCGTGGATATTACTCTGGACCACCAAATGACCGGAGGCATCAGATCACACATTCATTTTACGTGGATGTTTTGACTGTATGCCTCTGGGGAGAAGAACGTCCATCAATCTCTCAATGTGATTGAACAAATGCGCAGTGTTTCATTTGAGGAGAGGACGATCTCCGGAATTGTACGAGAATAAGCAGCTTACCGGCGGAAGCATCTTCAAGCACCTTGATGCTGGAGAGACCTATCGATACCTGGAAATTGGAACAGCGTCCTAATTATGACGCTTCCCAGGTAAAGGTGGCTCTCCGCGGTAAATAAAGAAAACATGTTCGAAAGATTTGGTCTTCCGAACTTTTGAGTGGGAACAAGGTGTCTGCAACCAATATGCTTGTCGTTCCAGTCCTGCTCCATACTTTTGAAGTGGTGAAATGGACGGTCGCTGAGCTGCATAGACTCGACAAAAACACCCGGAAAATGATAAATATTCATCACAGTTTGCATCCTAGGTCGTCCGTTTCCCGCATTTATCTCTCAAGTCATCGGGGAGGTAGGGGACTCCTCAGTCTGAAGGGTCTGCATCGAGCATAGCTTTTGAAGCTCGGACCCAATCCTGTGCCTTGTTGAAAGTCACGAATTGGCCAGAGTGGGGGAATTTATCGTTAAAGCAGCACAAAACGCTGCTGAAGAACTTGGTCTCGAATTTCAGATCAGTCGAGAAGGCCGACTAAAGGGCAACCTCGAGTTCCTACCTTCTCGCCTGAAAGCCCAGATAAATGCCGCGGAGCAAGATCTTTTGCTCAGGCATGTTGACAAGCCGATACACGGTGTTTTCTATCGAAACATAGAAACGCTTGGCTTGTCAACTAGGCTGACCTTCGGCTACCTAAGGTCAGCCGGGCTTACATTCGAGACTGAGGAATTTACCGCAGCTTGCCAAGATGGCGTAATTAACACCTTAGTCTGTCGCCGCAATGTGATGAGTGTGTGCAGGTCCCTGATTTCAGCTGCAGGGCCTGCCGAAAGGTGCCTGAGACGCTTTTCCACCTTCTATCGGCATAACCGGCAGAAGCGGCCTCGGCGTACACTCATCGCCATAATGCGGTTCTACGGGTGCTGTATTACCATCTAAGGCACTCGTATGAAATAGACCAAGAGCCGCTGCTGCCTTATATGCCAGGAGATATTGAGTCCGTTGTCGGAAACGAAAAATGCCAGATCTTCTGGAATTACCCGTTTCCGACCATCAGGTCCATACGAGCAAATAGGCCTGACGTTGTCCTCCTCGATTAACTAATCAAGACTATGTATGTCATCGAATTCTCCGCTCCGGCAGAGAAGAACATAGTTTTGAAAGAGGAGGAAAAATGGAAAAAATATCAAGATCTCCTGTTCGAGTTCCGCACGCTATACCCAGGCCGCAAGGTCGTATTAGTGGTTCTGATCATCGGTGTTTTGGGTGGAATTCGGTCTTCGCAGCGTTCCAACTTGAAGATCATTCCGGCCTGTAAGATTTCGGCACAGATCTTGATAGACCGGATACAAAAGGCAGTCATTCTAAGTTCATACGATTTAGGAACCTGAAGCTACTTACCGACCGATGAGGAGGAGTAGCTTGGGTTCACCACCTTTTAGGTTTTTCTGGCGCGACTGCTGCGATGTCGTCGGAGCTCGCAGCAGCCTCGACCAGGTTTGAATGTAAAGAAAAAGGATATATATATATACATATATATATATATATATATATATATATATATATATATATTTACATATATATATATATATATATATATATATATATATATATATATATATATATATATATATATATATATATATATATATATATATATATATATATATAACTTAAGAGATATAGAATTGTGGGTTCGAATCCCACCTATGGTTCAATCTTTTACGTTTATTCATCTTTATAATCCTATGTTAAATTATCTAAGTTATCTTCATAATTCAGAAAATTTAATTCTATATCTCTTAAGTTACATACACGATAGTGGCCAATTAGGCAAAGAAACTTTAAACTTGTTTATATATATATAAATATATATATATATATATATATATATATATATATATATATATATATATATATATATATATATATATATATATATATATGTATATATACATACATACATATATATATATATATATATATATATATTTACATCCCGCTATCTCCAGGGCGTCCTTTCACTATTTCTACTATGAGCGTCCACTGCGTATTTCTCATGCAATCCCTACTATAACGTATGAATATATTCCATCTTTGAAGAGTAGAGGTCGTAATAAGTTCATAGCCTTCATATTATGGGTAACAATTTTTAAAATTTGCATTCTACTGATTTCAGAGCGTCCGTTCATAAAGCTGCTCCTGAGCGTCCAAAATATACAGTAAAGCTTTCAAATTTCGGGTACTCAGCGTCCCCGCAGTATAGTTTGCTTTCATACACCACATTTATGAGCATCCAGCGATGTTGCCAGTTCAGAAGGCTTATAATCGATATGAAGGATTTTGCCATTATCAAAAGATAATGCTAATCCTTTCGGACCGTTGTTGAATAAAACTGTTTTGTTGGTCCTCTATAACAGTCCCAAAATTTACATTGCGTATCATATTCTTTCTTGAATAACTGATGAACATTTCAGTTATATTTAAAGTTCAAAATAGAAAATATTCAATATGTAATGTATTTTTTATAAGAAAATGTATAGATAATTGTATTACTTAACTTGAAATTGCGTATTTTTCTAACCATACGGAATTTTCTGTGGGCATTGAGGTGATCATACATGAATTTTTAATAAAATTTGAAGGCAATGAGAATGAAAAATTCCTTAACAAAAACGCACTTTACTCAATATAATTAAACTTAAAAAACAAACGATACCTCCTCTTATTCTATATAGACAGAAAAATAAATAACTATATAAGAAATAGACAGAAAAATATATAACTAAATAATAATTTTTCTATAACCCAACGGCAGTAATTGTCCACATAAGTAAAAAATTGTCCACATAGGTGAAAGGTATTGACTTCTTAACAACCTCTTTTGAGCTATAAAATCTTTTTCGAAATTGATTTGAAGAGCAGTTTTGAAAATGCGTAAGATCATCTTTTAGCGTTAAAAGGAATCTTGAATATACATTCATAAAACGATTGCAAACATTTTTCAGCTTGAAAGAGGATACTGAATACATCTATTCAATCTACAGGTAATGACAAATTTAAACAAGTGAAATAATAAATTTTTCTTGTTATATACAGGAGTTGGGTCAAGAAATATGTAAATGAATAAATCACTTTTTTCTATTGAACTCAACAACCAGACTGTGGTTACTCACAACATTCAAAGCATCTGTCTACGATGAATGAATGACTGAATGACTGTAACTGGAAGTATAACGTAAAATGTAAAAAATAACGAAGAATTTTCGAGAACCGGCGTTTTGGAACGCCCACAAATCGACGGCCTGAAAGTACTATATCCAAACACCTTTCCCATCTCCTATTCTGAGCGTTCACCACATGTTTCTACCGCTAAAGCTGAATAATATTAACAATCTACCGATTTCAAAGCATCCAAAACATATTTCTAAATGTCTGAATATCGGAAAGTACGCGTATAGTGGCTTTCATTCTGCACATTTCTGAGCGCCCAGCATTCTTATTTAAGGTAGCTGAATTCATAGGAAAGATTTTACGAGTCAAAAGTAATGAAAATTGAAAAAATACCTCACGATATTCTGTTTTTAATTCATGGAGACTTTTATAATCGGCGATTGAAATTCCGGAACAGAATTCTACAGTAGAGTTGATTAGAGAAGCACGTTTCACATAAGATATGTTGTGATTAACTGACCTCATATTGTAGAATTGGAATATCAGGTTGGTTGAGAATTTTCTCAACCTTGTTGTTATGGACTATCGTCAATAAGCAATATGAATAAGAAATAATCACTCTTCAAAAGTTCAATTGTGGAAGCCGTTACTTTGTGATAGTTTATCATTTTAAGGAAATAATAAATGAAACTACTTTGTTATACTATCACTGATATTTAATATAGTCGTTACTATAGTTTCAACACTAAACGTGCCATCTTCTGACGGAACGAAGGTATGTATTTAAAAAGTATTAAATCTACTATATATAGGTTAAAGAAGGAATACAAACAAATTTTATGGCTATAGGAAATAGTTCTAGGAAGAACCAGAGAGGGGTAAAGTGATCAGGTGGTTACGTGAGAACCTTAGTGGAGAGGGTATATTTACTAACGGACTTTAAATACGAAAATCAGGTTATTAATACATTGAAAAGATTACTGTAATATAAATCTAGTTGATCGCTTAGGATTTTATTATCATACATCTTCATTGCTTTGAAAATTCCCATTGAGGCTAATATAATTAGTTTTGAAATTTTATCCTGACTATGTAACATTTGGACATTATTCAAAATAGGAAAGATATGGCCTGTTTCTTAAATATGATTTGCAAATGAAGAATCGGTCTTATTGATTTTAAAGAAACGAAAATGTTCTTTATATCTAACTGCTATGTTACGGCAAGATAACCTATGTATGATGTAAAACCTATCACACTCTGAACTAGTTAGTTTATAAACTCCGGGACTTTTAAATTTGTCAGTTTTATATTTCGCATTGAACATAATATGAGATAATTTGTTTGGGGGTTTAAAGCTGATGGTCAGGTTATGATGGGATAAGATGTTTGCAATTTTTTCGCTTGTAGGACCAAAATAAGTTAAAGAAACTTATTTTAATGAGTTATCTTTGTCTTTCATAAAGGGATAAGTGCTATTGTAAATTAATTTTTGTATTTCTCTATGTATTAATTTAGAAATTACTTGAGGAACGAAACCGTTATTTGTAGCAATAACTTTAATTGTATCTAATCCTTTACTAAGATTTTCTTGAGATAAGGGAAGGGAAGAGGCTCTATGTATCATTGAATGAAAAGATGCTAGTTTATGATTATAGGGGCTATGCAAAGAGGTACAAATTACTGTATCTGCGAAAATAGGTTTTCTGTAAATGTCGAATGAGATGCTATTATTATGATGTAATAATGTTAAGTCTAAGAAATTTATTTTGTGATCCTTTTCTGTCTCTAATGTGAATTTTATGTTGGGATAAATATTATTGATGAATGATAAGAAAGCATCTAACTGTCTAGATGTACCTTTAAATAGGACTAAAATATTGTCTAGGTATCTGTACAAAAATTGAATATGTTTTTTGTTATGGCAGAACTCATTATAGTATCTTCTATGTGAGAAATAAAAATATCTGCGAGAAGTGGACTTAATGGAGAACCGATAGCTAATCCGTTATTTTGAGTATAAAATTTGTTATTAAACTGACAGTACTTTTGACTGAGGCATATATCGAATGCCTGTTCTATTTCTGATTTTATCGAAGGATTAATATGTGACTTTTCAAAGATATTTGTGACTAACTTCCGACATTCAATCGGAGGGATATTTGAAAACATATTAGAAACATCAAAGGATACCAAAATACCGTAGTTAGGTATAATTTTTGGTTTAATTAGTTTGTATTCCTTCTTCAACCTATATATAGTAGATATAGTACTTGTAAATTCATACTATCGTTTTCGTCTGAAGATGACACGTTTAGTGTTGAAACTATAGTAACGACTATGATAAATATCAGTGATAGTATAACAATAGTATTATTTCGTTAAAATAATCACCCTTATTCACTATAATTATTTCTTATTTATAGTGCTATCCACAGTAACTCTTTTATAGTTTATTAGTCAACAAGCAATATTGAGGTCTACAACAGAGGATTTTTTCGCAATAACATGATTTTCAACTATGATTGAAAATATTATTTTCTAACAAGCTGGGAACATGGAATGGTATCTTCGCTTAGTTGGTCTCAATTTCCAGTTCCACAAGATAGATGACTTTCACTCATAGATGACAACATAGTCTTCACAAAATCATCAAAGTCTGATGCAGACACGATAACATTTGAAAATATTCAATCTCCAGATTGAAGATCGGAAATAGTTTTAATTTTTTATATCCAGAAATAGAGGCTCAAGATGAGTCGATAACTTTATGTTCGAATTGGATAGAAATTTCAATATTGCTTTACAAAGATATTCTCTGACTAATCGGCTGTGTTTAATTCAGCAAAACCAATAATATTCCTGGGAATGATTGAAAAGATTGTTCTCATTACCAGCTGTTGAATGCGCTGATTGTTTTTACAGACATATAAATATGTCGAAGATCACCTCTTGCGAGAACGAAAACATAATCAGTAAGATTTCATACTTGTAGGGTTCACTATTATTATCTGTATGATGGGAAGATGACGATAAGTGTTTCCTAATAAATGTGTTTGGGCCTCTAGAGGGCCCAATTTTGGCCTATGGACAAAGTCTTGGAGCAACAGAGAAATACATCGGCTATTCAGATTTGAAACAACGTACGGAAATTCGTTCACTATTCCAAGTTATAACGAATTTCATCATAAAAAACGCGGAATTTCATTTAGCGACAATAAACGAGGGTCGGTACAATGGATTCCGCGCGAGAAACTATACTTTTTTAAATGTTTTAAATTGCACCTGAATGCTTATGATTGTTTTGTGTGAATGTGAGTGTATGTAAACGTGTGGTGTATATGTGACCGTGACATAATGTCATTATAGGGTGTTACATATCAAAATCATCATCATCTGATATACCGATTTCTGATTCGGGGGAATTAGAACATTCTTCACCTTCACAATGCTTACATATGAGTTACAAGGTAATCCTAAATTTTTCACAAACATTTACCCGTACAATTTTATTCACAATCACGTGGGATTATTTTGAACAATTCATCGGGACGTGCATTTTTATTGTTTGTATTGGAGTAAGTTCGTTCGGACTATTCCTCCAACCCCATTTCTTCGGATCAATGGTTTGATTACCGAACACGCTAACAATATGTTGCTATGCAGCATTATCGTATGTTCATATGGTTACCTTGTTGAAATCTTATATAGAGCATGGAAGATCGGGAATTGTAATTAGCTGATAAATGTGTTAAACAAAGAGCTCCCAATTTTTCATGCCAGCGAACGATTACATTATGCCAAGGCATCACAAGGTAACCATATGAAAATACGATGATGCTGCAAAGCAACATATTTTTAGGATTATTACCAAGTTCAGGTTTGGAAAGGTAATAAAACCATTGATCCAACGGAATGGGGTTGGAGAAATAGTCCGAATGGTCTTACAAACAGTAAAAATGTACATCCCAATGAGTTGATCAAAATAATCTCTTGTGGTTGTATAAAAAAATGTACTGGTAAATGTTCGTGCTTAAAAATCTACTCGACTCAAATCGATATGCTTGGATTTAAATAGTCGCTATGAAAATCTCTTAAAGAACGTAGAATTTGAATTCCGTGAAAAATTTCTAACCCCAAAAAATTTGAATTTTTAAGCTATCTAAAATTTTCAAAAGGACGCCAAAGTTGTCTTTAAACCAAAATGATTGAATTTCGGACATTGAGTGCAGAATAATAGAATATTTCGAATCAATTTGGTTTTAGATCGAGAACTTAAGTATTTCCTCTGGAATTCGTAAAATACAGATTTTTCAAAATGGCCTTTTTTGGCCCAAAAAAATGAGGTAGGTCAAAATACCAGAAACCGAAAGAAGAGAAATGAAAATACTATGTTTCCACCGAAACAGAATATGAAATAAACAAAAACTCTTTGACATATACTCCATTTTTCAATGTGCTAAAAAATAGAGTAAATGGACCCTACCTTGGGCCCACGCCCTCTAATCGATTTCGGACCAGAGCCAAAAATCGCGTATTAATTTTTCCGAAAACTTTTGTTCAAACATTTTTCCATACAACTCAAAGCTTTGTCTCAAAATGCAAAAAATTGAGAAAAGGCCATTTTTGCTTCCAAAATATGGCCATAGCTTTTTGAGCACAGGGTTAATGCAAATTTAAACTACCCCATCGTTTTCAGCGTGTCAAAATACATAGAATAGACCGCAATTAGACCTCGCGGAAATTAGGACAAAAATCGTCGATTTTCCTCCTTAAATGCCTGACTATTGACGGAACGCTCTATCCCTTTATCCGGTACCGCACCTGCTGGTGTGATCGGCAGTGAACGTGTTGTCATAATATTTCTCTCTACAATCGGCAATTAGCCAGATGATTAGCGCTTCAAATGACACGCGAAACAGAGCGAATAGTGTCGAATATTTCGACAATCCCTACTACTCAATATCTCAAAAACGGTCGTACCTCTTTTGAACTTTTAAGCCAGTAAGTTTCGACAATCATTCCATAATTTGTGTAATTTGTATAAGAACTCATCCACTAACAATACTGTTCTGTTTACTCTGATGATGGCTACTTGGTAGCTGAAAGGTCCTAAGTACTTGACAGTATTTCAATTTTATAAGTATGATAGTTCCTTATTCATAGTGTCCAAATTTTGAGTGGATTGCATCTATCATTTGGCCGCTACACGAGAACATACTTCATGCCATATAACTCGATTGAAGATTAAATGGCAAAAATTAACAAATATAACATGTGTTGGCAATGTCCGTCTTTCTAGTCGATTCCTCATGGATGATCTCTCTCAAATAAGCCTTCCTTATTCCGAATTATCTTGTATTGCTCTATTACTATTTGTTCAAGATTTCTCTCATTTTCAATTTGCACCTAGTACATTTCAATAACTCCATGGAACAGAATCTGAGGATTGTTAGTCAGGTAAACGAGGAGGCCACGCAACTGTACGGCATTATCCTCTTTTGAGGGTTAATCAAACTAAAATGAGGAGGTGCTCCATCATACATAAACCAACTTACTGATCTATTTGCGTATGATACATTAACTATTAGATCTGTAAGGTCGTTCTCCAATAAATTGAAATATGTTTCACCATTCAAGTGAGGAGGAATTATAAAAGGTCCAATTCCACCATTTTCGAATAGATTTTCCATGAAAATGTTTTTTTTTGAAAAAAAATGTAAGAATACTTTTTTGAAGCAAAATTTCCCCAAAAACCTATAATTAGTTTGAGAATAAAATAAAATGATGCGATCCAAAATAAAGCAGAAACTGTGTTGCAAGTTCCCCGTACCGTCGCTTCTGTTAAGAAGCTTCGTCGACCGGTACCTACCATATAAAAAATTTTGCATCAATAATTATTAAAGCCAAATTACCAAAATTGAAAGCTTGGCATGTTATGGTTCCTGAGTCATAAAACGAAAAATGTCTTTCAGTCTTCATCTTTAAAGCTCCGTAGGCTCTCTATTGGAACATTTCCGGACTTGATTTGATATAATTTTTCTTATTTTTTTTAGTTTGGCATATGAAATTCCGGATACGCTATATGGACATCTAGATATGGATCACCTTCCGCATAAAAGAAAGCAAAATCAGTAATGATTTAATTCCTATGGGCCTCATTAACATTATCTGGATGAAGGGAAGGAAACGGGCAGACGATAAGCTCCCTGAATAACCGTTTTTTGGTTAACTGGGGAATTTCCTACTCGGGACATTTTTGTTTTCCAGAATTACAGCTGCTGTCCTGATTCACAACTGTTTCAATAAAATGGAGAAGGACATACAGTGGATTTGTCGTGGGAATCGGTTGGAATGTATAAATGAGGGTGATGGCAATATATAAAGGAATATTAAAAAATTAATCAATAACTGAATATGGAACAACTTGTTCTATCGAAAATAATTTTGAAGTAAAAAAAGCAACTCTAGAGCACAAACAATTAAAATTAATCTAGAAATTAATATTGAAATTAAATCTTTAAATATCATTTATAGATAAATTCACTTACAGATTCTAAATCTACTATGCGAATCGGGCATAATAACATATTACTCCATCTATACATTTTGACCAATAATAATAAAGATTCTTGACCCAGTATAAATTATATATGAAAATTCTCGGGAAATATGTCACATTACACTCTGTTTTACCACCCTGTTTTTGAGACGAAAATTTAAAACAGAGTGTAATGTGACCTATTTCCCGAGAATTTTCATATACAATTTTGACCAATCTTATATTCTGTTCTTTCATAGTAAAATGCAATAATATTGATAATATGAAGATGTAAATCAACCTAGCTCTCACCGGCTTAAACTAAAAAAGTTTGCGGATCGTATTTGATTCAATAGACTCTACAACAAAAGTTTAATTAGATGGATTCACCATATAGATGTCGCAACTCTTTTTTTCGATCAAAACTCTAAAGAAAAATTACGCTGCTAAAGTAATCGAAACTTATAATCTCAACCAAATGATCCAATTATCATTTATCTGAACCTATATTTACGGACTCGCCGATCATCGAACACCTTCAAGTTGCAGAGAAGTTTACTTTTACGGAATTTATCATTTGGTTTTTCAGCAATACACGAAAATATATAATGTAAAATTATCTCTTGATTGCGATGATGAGACGACACAGAATTAATGTCGTTGAGAATAACGATGAATTGATATTACCTCAAAGTTTATTGACCCCTACGTATACCCTGATCTTACCCAACAAGCCGCGCGCCGACTCGCCAATTCGTTACAAATAATGAAAATCATGTGGTAAACTGCTTACGCTCAGTTTGAAATGCAAGAAAAATGAGAATAATGCGGAATAACTATCAGAATACGGCGTTGTCATTTCAAATCGACAGGCTGAAAGTACTGCATACACCTGACTAATACACACGAATTGTAGCGAACGCCTCTAACGGAAGACACGTTGTACTATCAGTATACTTTTAATACACAAAACGACAGGTTGCACTAGCATCTGAGCGTCCAGACAAATTTTCACCAACGGGTTCAGCGAACAAGTATGAATGATTTACTACGGGGAAATTTCCAAGCGTCCGTATACGGACGCTCTGTAGGAACCGGACGCTTGGAAGATAGCAATCCGTCAAAGTACGGACGCTCGGAAAGTAGTAGGATAAATATATATATATATACATATATATATATATATATATATATATATATATATATATATATATATATATATATATATAGAAGGATATATATATATATATATATATATATATATATATATATATATATATATGTTTCTTCTTAGGTTCTCGCGGACGTAATGTGTAGAACTGGATTCTCGGGTATAGATCCGCGTTGTGTGGTTTCGGTCCTCAAAAGGACCAATTTCACGACGTTTCGGCAAAGTCGCATTTGCCATCTTCAGGTGATTCGACCGTAGAGTCTGGAAAATCTAGGCGAACTGACGCTTACTTGGAGGGACAGGTATTTATATCCCCCGTTATGCTTGACCTTTGGACTTTCGAACTATTTCACGCTTGGTTGATTTCTACGTTCTACAACCAAAAACAAGAGAGAACGTGGTATCCAATGCACGTACAACAGGTCACGGAAACTTTCCGGCTGATTCCAGCGTCACAATGACGTCATCCAAACGTGTCACTCGGAGCCAAACACGTAGAAATCAACCAAGCGTGAAATAGTTCGAAAGTCCAAAGGTCAAGCATAACGGGGGATATAAATACCTGCCCCCCCAAAAAAGAGTCAGTTCGCCTAGATTTTCCAGACTCTACAGTCGAATCACCTGAAGATGGCAAATGCGACTTTGCCGAAACGTCGTGAAATTGGTCCTTTTGAGGACCGAAACCACACAACGCGGATCTATACCCGAGAATCCAGTTCTACATATATATATATATATATATATATATATGTATGTATATATATATATATATATATATATATATATATATATATATATATATATATATATATATATATATTTGTATGTTTTCTTGGTATATTGGTTCGTATATATATACTGATAATGAAATAAAAATTCTGTTTTGACGTTTCGACAATGTTTATTGCCTTTATCAAAATTGTTAATTGAATTATTGTTTCCATGTAATTTAGAAAAGAATAGATGATTTCGATTAATGAAATGCGTCTGCAGCCGACTTGTGTTTTAAGATCCAATTAAAACTGCAGAAAACATTGGATCGGTTGTGTGTGTGAAAGAGTAATGTATGGCTAACTACAATTTGAAATAGATTGAATTTGATTAAATGCAAGACATTCCAATATTGTACAATTATAAATATCTATGAATTATTGTATGAATTAGTTACTCTATGATAAGTATTTCTATCATAACTATTCAAGTTTAAGATAATTCTATGGAATTTAACCTCAAAATTGTTACTCTATAGTGTCATAGTTAAATAATACTTAATCTTTTTTAGGTTGAATTTTAAATAGACAATGGAAAGTGGCACTTCAAATTAATAAAATTTTGTTAAGTTTGAATTAGATTATTGTACAGTTTCGAAAGATTGGAATCTATTTTGTCATTTACACAATTGTTCTTTTTAATTTGAATAGATTCTAATATCAAACGTTTGTTGTCGTTTGTTTCAATATTTGAAATTTTTGTATTGTTGTAGTCGAAAGTATGGTTAGTGTCTTTCACATGTTTATTGAGCGCAGTTGATGAATTTTTGGTATATTTGTGGCCATTTAATCTTTTTTCGAGGTATTGTGAAGATTGGCCAATATATACCTTTTCGCAATCTTTGCAAGGGATGGAATAAACAGTATGGGTTGTTTTTTTGAAAGGTACGCTGCTTTTTAATTTTGTAAAGAGACTTTTCTGATTTAAATAACTCTTATGACATATATGTAGGTCATAAGGTTTCACTATATTACAAATTTTCTCTGAAAGTCCACCGATATATGGTAGTGATATGTAATGCCTATCATTAGTTTTCTCATTATTGGTATTGATTCCACCAAATGAGTTATAAAATTTATGAATTTTGTCTTTAGTTATCGAATTTACTAAATCAATGGGATAACCATTTCTTATTAAAGTTTCTTTTGTTTTTGTAATAGATATAGTTCTCAGTTCAGGAGAACTTAGTCGAATAGCTCTATCTATTAGATTTATAATAACATTTTTCTTATATTTTATTAAAAAGCAGCGTACCTTTCAAAAAAATAACCCATACTGTTTATTCCATCCCTTGCAAAGATTGCGAAAAGGTAATCCAATCTTCACAATACCTCGAAAAAAGATTAAATGACAAGAAAGATCCTGGACAAAACCAACAAGGAGCTATTACATCTACATCTGGAACTAAGCAGCAGACTACATCCATTACTCTGGAACAAAATAGACCAGCTGTCGGATTTCCGTTCCCAAACAGACGCCGAATGGACCACTGCCAAACAGAAGAGGAAATTTGAAGAGCTGAAGAGGACTCAAAGGCCCAACAAGGAGGTACAGCCTTTGTACATCAATAAACTGGTGTACAATTTGTCAAGTTTTCCTCTAGACAATAACGAACAGAGTGTCCTCACCAAAGGATCCAACTACGCCATAGCACCCACCCAGATTCCTACCGAAGACATCATTTGCAGTGTAGAAGCCTCAATAACAAGTCTTCCATCCACTTCAGCTGACGCCATACGACAGGATGTGGTCCGAATTCTGAAAAAAGCGAAACCTCCAAAGAAGAACCTGACACGAGATGAACACCATGCTCTGATGAACCTAAGAGCGAACACTGACATCATCATACTACCAGCAGACAAGGGGAACGCAACTGTAGTAATGGACATCGGAGAGTACGATGACAAAATTCAAACACTATTACAAGATGACACTTATCAAACGATAGCCACTGACTCCACTACGTACCTGGAGAAAACCACTAGAACAAAAATCAAGGCAAGCCAAATCGACAAAGAAGAACAACAGAGATTAATACCAAGAGAGGAATCGTCGAAGTGACCGAAACTGTACGGCCTTCCCAAGATCCATGAAGAAGGAGCTCCACTTAGGCCTATCGTCAGTTCGATAGGTTCAACTCTACAGGAGTTCGCAAAATTCCTAGCAAAGAAGCTACAACCCTATGCCGAAGAAGCCGAATCTTACGTGAAGAACGCAAGCCACTTCATCGAACGCATAAAGAACATAAAGCTGGAACCTGGCCACATGCTCGTGAGCTTCGACATCGTATCACTCTTCACTAATATCCCCATCGATGAGGCCGTAGAAATTATCCAGAAGAAATACCAGATACGCAAGGACATCATCGAACTTACCAAACACAGCCTCAAGAATACGTACTTCATCTACAAGGACCAAAGATACAAACAAATTGAAGGGGCACCGATGGGATCACATTTATCCCCAGTATTAGCCAACCTGTTTATGACAGACTTTGAAGAACGAGCCATCCAAACAGCCAGCCAAAAACCAAAACTATGGCCACGATACGTAGACGATACGTTTGTCATCTGGACTCACGGAGAAGTCGCACTGACAAAATTTCTGAGCCACATAAACAGGATTCACGAAAAAATCAAGTTCACAATGGAGATCGAGAAAGACAATCAATTATCCTTCCTAGATGTTCTTGTGAGCAAGACAAATGGCAGAATAGGACACACCATATACAGGAAACCAACACACACGAATCGTTACTTGAACGCCCAGTCACATCACCATCCAGCACAACTTCAATCCGTGATAAAAACACTCATAACCAGATCAGACCGACTTACCGACAATGACCACAAACAACAAGAAATGCAGACAATACAAACCACGCTACAAGAAAACGGGTTCTCAAAAGACAATATCCGACGAGCACTGAGGTCACGACGGCAGACAGATCGAACAACAGAGGAAGAAAAAGGAGAACCCATCGCCAAAGCCCATCTCTCTTACGTCAAAGGTACTACAGAGAAGATCAGCAGAATTCTCAAAAAACACAACATTGAGACAAGTTTCAACACGACGAGAAAGATTGGTCAAGTATTGCCTAACGCTAAATCCAAAATAAATCTGGAAACACAAGGGGTCTACGAAATACCATGCAAAGATTGCGGAGGAAGCTACATAGGACAAACTAACAGAAGAATCAACATTCGACGTGAAGATCACCGCAATGCAGCCGCAAAGCAAGAAACAACATCATCACTTGCCGAACATGTGAGAAAAACTTCACATGAAACCGATTTCGACATCACCCGAGTCCTGGCCAGCATGGAGCACAAAAGAAAACGCATCATAAGAGAAGCTATCGAAATCGAGAAGCGACCTTCAAATCTCAATACAAGAGATGATACACAGAGATTACCAACTGCTTGGAAACCAGCCCTTCAACCACCCAGGAGAACAGTCAACCAGACTAATTCAACGGACCGGCAAACTCGCTCGAACGCAACGAACCGACAAAATCGCTCGAACGCAACAGACCATCAAGCTCAATCAGACGCATCAAACCGGCAAAATCATCCAGATGTAACAAGGATAGATAAAAGACCAACAGGATCAACAGAGATCAGTTTCAAGTTAACTCGAAGCAGAGCAGCAGCCCTGAAGAGAAGACCTGAAGATGGCACATGAGATTGTGCCGAAACGTCGTCGTATCAACGGTTTCTATCGAAACCAATCTACGACAACGCGGAGTATATCCCGGCAACCCAATACAGCATATAACGCCCGCGGAAACCTGAAGCAGAACATATATATATATATATATATTCTTTTATTGATATTCTTGAACCATTTGCGATATTTGTATGCTTTCTTGGTATATAGGTTCGTATATATACTGAAAATAGAATGAAATAAGAATTCTTTTTGACGTTTCGACAATGTTTATTGTCTTTATCAAAATTATGAATGTGTTTCCTTGTAATTTAGAAAAGAATAGATGATTTCGATTAATGAATTATCTTAAACTTGAATAGTTGATTATAATAGATGTGGATAGAGTGTTTATCATAGAATAACTAATTCATACAATAATCATAGATATTCATATTCTTGTATTTAATCAAATTCAATCCATTTCAAATTGTAATTAGCCATACATTACTCTTTCACACACAACCGATCCAATGTTTTCTGTAGTTTTAATTGGATCTTAAAACACAAGTCGGCTGCAGACGCATTTCATTAATCGAAATCATCTATTCTTTTCTAAATTACATGGAAGCACATTCATAATTTTGATAAAGACAATAAACATTGTCGAAACGTCAAAAAGAATTCAAGAAAGCATACAAATATCGCAAATGGTTCAAGAATATCAATAAAAGAATAATTTGGCCTGGTGAAATTGGTTTTTTTATTTTTCAAGAATACACTACTCTCAACATCAATATACATACATCATAAGAATCATGGCTTTTTATAAGAAAATTGAAGAAAATTATGGATTCTACACCGTCCATTTATTGAAAACGTTCTCAGAGATGATGAATACTCTCGCCAATCAAAAGGGAAAATAGGAAAATATACTTATTACGACTATAAAGTTCAAGAATAAAACCAAAATTTTTAAAAATCAATGATAATCACATCATTCTCAATAGTGAGTACTTAGATAATGCTTATCTTCAATTCAAGGAAACATTTCAATTGAAAGTATTAAAACCTCTTAATATCTGACACTTGTAAATGTCTATTCAAAATTCAACCTAAAAAAGATAACGTATTGTCTAACTATGACACTATGAGTAACAATTTTGATGTTAAATTCCATAGAATTATCTTAAACTTGAACAGTTGATTATAATAGATGTGGATAGAGTGTTTATCATAACTAATTCATACAATAATCATAGATATTTATAATTGTACAATCTTAAAATATCTTGTATTTAATCAAATTCAATCCATTTCAAATTGTAATTAGCCATACATTACACTTTCACACACAACCGATCCAATGTTTTCTGCAGTTTTAATTGGATCTTGTAACACAAGTCGGCTGCAGACGCATTTCATTAATCGAAATCATCTATTCTTTTCTAAATTACATGGAAACACTTATTCACATTTTGATAAAGACAGTGAACATTGTCGAAACGTCAAACAGAATTTTTATTTGGTTCAAGAATATCAATAAAAGAATATATATATATATATATATATATATATATATATATATATATATATATATATATATATATATATATATGTATATATATATATATATATATATATATATATATATATATATATATATATATATATATATACAATCCTTACTTCAAAAAACGACTGAACTTTAGATGAATATGCGTGAATAGTTGATCTATGGTAGGGCATCGAATCGCATAGTGTTCATCAATGATCTAATATCCTTTCAGAGGTTTATATTTACAAAAATATAAAAATCTAATAGGATCGAAGTGGTGTAATTGGTAAACACCCTGGACTAGAAATCCAGAAATGTGGGTTCGAATCCCGCCTATGGTTCAATCTTTTACGTTTATTCATCTTTATAATCCTATGTTAAATTATCTAAATTATTTCATAATTCAGAAAATTTAATTCTATATCTCTTAAGTTATATATATATATATATATATATATATATATATATATATATATATATATATATATATATATATATATATAAATATATATATATATATATATATATAGATCCACTATATTAAAACAATTTTTTAGATTTCTTTTATCGGGGCAATGAAAATAGATACATGCTTCGCAGGAATTACGAGAGAGGGGAAACAATTCATCAATTTGAAATATACATATATATACGTACCAGGTAGAGTTCCGGAACAGATACATTCAAGACGAGATCCAAAGTTGTATATTAAGAAATTTTTGGTATAGGTGAGATCCGGCGGTGTTGCCGGTCCAACTCATACGTTATTCATTTGTATGTCTAGCAATAACTGTGCACATGCAAAACTTCTTGAATCTCTACTAATTTTTGATCACTAGACTAACTATATGAGTACAAACTTCTTCCAATGTCGTAAAAATATACTGACTATAAGTATAATAATAAATATGAACACCTTAAAAACTTCCCTGTTTATATAGGGTAATAATATTTATGCCAATAATATTACTATACGCTCTCAATATTTGGATGTTTCGTTACCCTATGACTATTGAAGTTCATCTCAGAATGTCTCAATTATTTTATTTGTTGTTCATTATTACTTATTAGCAAAACTTCCAACACTTGCAACTTACAAGTGTTATAAAACTTCTGGCAATGTTGATATGCAAGCAAACATGTTAAGTATATTAAAGTTTAATAAGTGTAATCTCGGTTTTAATTTTGTCTTGTAATCATTTCCTGAATTATAATCTTGATTTCCGGGAGCTCGTTTCAATTACAAAATAAAAGCAAATGTTCTTTATACGGGTAATCTCCAGAAATACTATTGTAATAGAAATATAAATTGAATTATAACCATTGAAATCTACCTAGATATTAACAAAAATTGACAAAATCTGTGAGAGATTTTGATAAAATTTATTCGGAAGCATCACAAATATAACCTTATATAATTAACCGATGAATGCGAATAACAATCAATCGGGCCTTCGCGCGCTAAAGACTGGTGCCGCACCGTATCGTTTGACTTTATTAGCATCCACGCTTCCCGCGATATTATTGCTGAATTGAGGTTATGTTATTGCAGACATAATATTACTGGTTATTCTAGTGAATAGTTACCAAATAGTTGAAATGTTGCAGAAACAAAAGATAGTAGAACTACTTAAAAAGACTGAATCTAGGAACATTGAACCACCCATTGATCTAATTAATAATGTCATTATCGATAAAAATACATTGACTCAATCGTTCATGCTAATCGAATTCAGTTTCATTGGAAAACTGCTACATATCCAGGAATTTTGAAATAGAAGATCTTATACCCAAATAATTCATGTAATAATTTTTATATCCAATGATATATACTACATGCTCTCAGTATGGAAATGTTCATTCACACCTACGAGTATTGGAGTTCATCTCGAAATGTCTTATTCACTTGTTGTTTGAAGCATCCTTCAATTAGGCCTTAATTCAAGGGTTTTCTCTTATCCTGTATATTGGGTAATGTAATGTTACCCTATATAAGACATGCCCTTTATTCGAAATACACTTACATCATAAAGTTTCAATTATATGTGAATGCTTGGAAAATAGGACACATTAAGACAGATGTCTACTATATTTTCGTCTTTACGTACCTTTCGGTTTCACGACCGTCATCAGAAGAGGTTTGAAAATTAATTCACATCAGCTAAAGCGCTGGATTTCTTCAACTTATTTTACACATTATAATGTGTCACTGTCAAGATCGAAACCTGCCTAACTTCTTCCTACCAGACTTCATTTTTTATCAGATCTACGAAGTTGTGAACCTAATGAGGTCTTTGCTTATGCCTATAACCTTCAAACCTTGGAGAAAAATACCAATGCCTATCTCATCTTCCTACTTCCACTGCTGGCTCATACGATGTACTTCGAACATCATAGGATTCCTCTCGTGTAGTCAAAGTATCAACAAAAGTTGTTAATTGTTTCCAAGTTTCGCACTGAGGAAATGAACTGTCGGATTATTTGTTGTACAACTAACCCCTGTTACATTGTGTCTTGGTGTCTTCCTTACTATATTTGTACCGAATTCCTCACCGCCTACCATTTTATGTCAGTAGTTCTTACGCTTCCTAGAGACAAATTCACTATTCCCCGGGTATTCAGTCCCTTCTTCGTAGATCGTTTCTCGATTTTTCGTGCATAATGTAATTCTACTACATATGTTACATCTTGAAATATTCTGCCATATATGATATTGGTGCGCCTACCTACAATTCATCAAAATTTTCATCAAAATCTATCAATAATATAATAGGAAAAAATGAGTTTTATGTGAATGACTCATGGAATTTTAATGAATTTATAAAAAATAAATCCGTACCCGTAAATCATCAACTAATTCTCTTGAATGCTATATCTTCATTTACAAATATACCAATCTTTTTGGCATTGAGTAGCATTAAAAAAAGTTGAGCAGAGATTGAAAACCACACACCTCTAGATCAATCGGAATTTATAAATGCATTACAGTTTTGCTTAGAATGCACTTATTTTCAATACGGTGAGCAATATTTTGGACAAATATTCGGTACAGCAACGGGATCTCCTATTTCAGCTACTATTGCTAACCTTGTTATGGAATGCCTAGAGGAATCTGTTATGAATTCATTAGATTTTCAACCCGTATTCTTCAAACGGTATGTAGATGATTGCCTTATGTGTGTTCCCAATGATAAAATTCAGTACATGATTAACAAATTTAACAATTTCCACTGTAAACTTCAATTTACTTGTGAAATAAAAGTGAACAAAAACATGAATTTCCAAGATATGAACATTAGGCATGATGAAGATGGAAAAATAAAAACTTTGTGGTTTACTAAAGAAGTTTGGTATCAACGTTCAATTCCGTAGCACCAACAGGAAGAAAAGTGTTATAAACAGCCTTACAGATCGCGCGGTCAAATTGTTCCACGCAGAGGACCGTCCCAAAAATTCAAAAATTGTTCGTAGTACACTGGAAATGGATGGCTACCCAAAAACATTTTTCAATCATATCATTAAAGAAAGAATAAACAAAATCTATAATGGATCGTCATTTATAAATAACGTAAAAGGTAATACAGACAATTTTATAACATTAACATACATTCCGAAGACCTCAGAGAAAATTAAGAAATGTTTGGAAAAGTATGATATAAATGTCGCGCATGAGCCTATACTAGCTGTGTTTGAAATATTTCTCAAATCTGAAACCTTTAATACCTGAAGATAAACAAACCCACACAGTATACAAATTGAATTCAATTGTGGAAGCCGCTACTTTATTTTTAACGAAATAATAAAACTACTTTGTTATACTATCACTGGTATTTAATATAGTCGTTACTATAGTTTCAACACTAAACGTGTCATCTTCAGACGAAAACGAAGGTATGAATAGTAACGACTATATTAAATATGAGTGATAGTATAAGAAAGTAGTTTTATTTCGTACAAATCAAATTGTTTAGATTGCGATGGGACTGGAATCTCTAAACAATATTTACAAAAAAGAATGTATGGCCATAAGTATAGCACGAGAAACAAAAACTTTCACCGCCCTTGCTAAACACTGTTCTGATTATAACCATCAATTCGATTATAAAAATGTTAATATTTTAACTAAGGAAACCAATTATCATAAAAGATCTATTCTGGAGATTCACATGAAACATGACTCCAAATCTGTAAGTCATAGGACAGATATTCAGACACTAAGTCAGATTTATACTAACTTAATTAATTTAAACTCTTGCAAATTCCTACATGCGTCTTTATAATGTTAAAAGTATATTTTAGGTAGAATGTCAAAAGTATCTTTCCAATAACTGACAAACCTTTTTCTATTAGCTCGTAAATCTTAGCATCTGATTTGAAAGTTTGAACCTCATGTTCTCGTTTCTAGTCATTCATAGACTTTGTTGACGTGAGCTTGCATTTTTCGAGAGTACTGTCTAACAGTGGATTCTTGATATTCATACTTATAACATTGATGTGTTACGATATCGATTATTCATATTTCTGTTCGTTTCGGCGACGTGGGCTTTTTAATTGGAATTGGTGCGATAAGGACCCTTTTTGTTGATACAATTAGTTTTAAGTAACCCGGTTATAGACATAATAAGTCTTCTGATGATGGTCGTGAGACCGAAACGTACGGAAAGACGAGAATTAACATGAAAGTAATTAATTTATTTATTTATTTATTCATTTATTCATCTAATTACACTAGCTCAACAGGAGAAATCCCTTCTGGAGCTTAGGAGTACATATAACATAATTACATGGTTTGAATTAAAATTAACTATTATACACAGCTTTACAGATATCATTAGGGTTACAGCAAAATGTAAAATCAGTCTTGATAAAATAACAGGAGTCAACCAGGTTATGAATGACCTTATAAAGAAATAAAATACTATGAATTTTCCTACGTTTATCTAACTCTATACAAGAGAATCTATCTAATAGAGCCTGATGGGAAAATCCGATAGATGGATAATTACCATCAGCTTTGAAGGCTAAATATTTTAGGAAACGCCGATTTACTCGCTCTATTTTGTTTATATAAATTTCATTATGGGAGTTCCACACAATTGAAGCATATCCGAGCTTAGAACGAACAAATGAATTATATAATATTGTTATCGAATCACTATTGTTAAATAGGCGGCAATTTCGGATAATAAAGCCCAGCATTCTGTAGGCGCTAAAAACAATTGATTCAATGTGAGACGCAAATGACAATTTCACGTCAAACAAAACTCACAAGTCTCTAAAACTATAGGAACAAGCAAGAGCTATGTCAACAAGTTTGTAATTGTAAATAATAGGGGTAATTTTCTTGGTGAAAGTCATTACAGTGCACTTACCAATACTAAGCTCCAGATGATTTATTACACACCAAGTAGTGAGTGCATCCAAATCATGCTGCAGTGACATACAACATAAAGAATGCTTCACTGCCGAGTAAAGTTTTAAGTCCTCTGCGTAGAGAAGAAAATAACAGAGAAATAAGGAAGAAATGTGATTGATAAACAAATTAAATAGGAGTGGTCTAAGTACTTACCCTTGAGGTACACCTGAGGTGGGATGGAATGAATACGATTTAAAACCTCTATACTCCACATATTGATATCTATCACTTAGGTAAGAATTCCAAAATTCAATCAAATGATTTGTAAATCCAAAGCTAGACATTTATTCAATAAAATACTGTGATCCATTCTATCAAATGCCTTAGCAAAATCGAGGTAGATACAATCAACCTGACCACCCTCATCAATAACTTCCGCCAAGTATTGACTGTAGCAACCTAAGTTAGTAACAGTTGTTCTGCCAGGCATGCTGCTCAGGGGATATCTGCAGTCTTACATGATTGAAAGTAGCATCATATAAGATATATTCAAATATTTTGCAGAAGTTATTGATGATGGCAATTGGGCGATAATTAGTAACCTCATCTCTATTAGCTTTTTTAAAAACCGGTACTAATTTTGAAACTTTCCACAGATCCGGAAAAGTACGCGATTTTAAGGCTAATGAATATATAAATGCCAGTGGAGCTGCGAATATATTGATGAAATCTTTCACAAAAAAAGCAGGAAGTTGATATGGACCCTTCGTGAGACTTGCTTTAGGTGTTTTAGCAACTTGAATCACTTCAGAGGAACTTACAGTTGAAAGAGATAGAATATTATTATTGAAGTTATTAAAGTTATCCGAAGATTTATTATTTGTTGAATTAGAGTTAATATAGACACTTTGGAAGTACTTTGCAAAGACATTAACAATATCATGATGACTAGAGTAGCTGAGATTATCACATTGAATGTGTTCAGGAATAGAACTGCTCTTATTTTTGGTATGAAGGAATGACCAGAAAGATTTGGAATTACATTTTATGTTATTTTCTATTTTTGATATATAGAGTCTAAATGAACAGGCAATATCGGTTTTGATTGCCGATCTTAAAGTCTTAAATGCCTCATAGTCATCCAGTTTAGCATCTTTTTTGTATTTATGCCAATAATTTTTCTTAAGTCCGATATTCCTTATTACGTTAGACGTGAATCAAGATGGAAACTTGTTCTTTTTCTTGGGGGAAGTGTATGGAACGCAAGTTGTTAGCAAATTGGTAAGATGTTCATAGAACAATTGTAATGCGACATTAACATTGCATGTATGATATAATACAGACCAATCAAAATCCAGTAACAGGTTATACAGTAATGGATAATTTGCCTTATTGAAATTGAAAATGTACATCATTATGATGGAAGAATGATGTGGAAGGTACACGGCCGAAGTACTGAAATTCAATAAATAATGGAGGATATGGTGTAAATCTTCGCGCAATAAGCAAATGAGATTTAGAATTTCACTATTACTATTTAGACAAAAATTGTACTGGTTAAGATCGAAATAACTAGGCAGATTGTTCAAGCATGATAATTTAGAAGATTCAATTCAACTTAATAAGAACTATTTTTAATATTTGCTGATTCGTTGCTCCAGATATATAAAATGTTATTATATAACATTTCACGGTCATGAACGTGATGTATGAATTCTACCTTGGATCAGCAAAATTCCGTGGTGTAGGTCCACGTTGACATTGATTCTTCCAGTTAAACATTACTGGAACGTTGACTTTTATTCATTTCAAAATTGATATTTGAAATTTTGCTTATTTGAGTACACAGACTTTTGAGCCTTAAATTTAACATTTGTTTTGACAATCTACCTAGACTGTGCAACAACTTTATTTCCTTAAATATTTAGTTGCCCTTTATTGAAGGAAACACATAGTTTGCTGTCTTGAAAATAATAATTTTATCAAACACTTCCGAATTTAAATTTATACAACATAAAATTATCTAAGCATTCATATAATTGAAACTAAAATTAACCTGTGCGTCTTCACATTTCCCATACAGATAGATATAAGTACCTGTTCAAAGTTCTTCAGTTGGTTTCACTACTGTGCTATGGGTAGCATCGTCATAATGCCCCTGATTTCTCCTTTTAATCTCCCATGATGGTTTTTCCATCACCATCCCGTTAGTTTTTTGTTTGCTGCCTTAGTATTTCGCATGATGATAAATAAATGGAATTGGTACTCACTGGTTACCAATATTGACTGTGTGTCAGTAAAATATGGTTTGGCCATGTAGTAAAGTAAGAGCCACTTGGCTTAGAGTTTGTTTCATGAGACAAGTACTTGCATTTTGTGCTCCATAGAGAGCATCCTCTTAATTTACTATGGGTACTGAATCGATCTGAATCAATTACCAAATGAATTCTGAGTGCGAATTATTTAGAATCATTCTTTTATATCCATAATAATCAAATATTGAATGCTCTCTTACTACTTACATGTACATTTTAATCAAAATGAAAATGTGCACATATTTAATATACAGCTTATTTCGCTTGTTAAATAAATTTATTCATCAAGTTACTGGAAACTTAAAAGTTTAGAATGAATTTTCATGCCGTAATGGAAAATTGTATTCAATAATATTTCGTTTGTTTTTGTATCCAGTAATTATGTTTCAACCTTAGTGTCTGTTGCCCCGTATATAGGGTAATGTAATATTCCTCTATATACCACAGAATAAAATTAAATCAAACGTCGAGACTATCTGTTATTGTCATAGGTAATGTGAGGTTAGATATTGTATGTGAAATTAAGCAAAAACTGAGTTCATATCATATATATCATTCATATATTAGAAAATTAGATTAGACGGGTAATTTCCAGAAATTCTATCTCGATTCTAATTCAAATCTGAATTGAATTATAATTACCTTTCGAAATCTACCTGGACACTAGCAAAAATGAACTAAACGTTCAAGAGATAATGTTAAAATCGATTTGGGAGCATGACAAATATATCTTTATTGTCTTATTTTGAAACATTTCAACAACGTATTTCTAATTTTTTAGTCCAGGAGACTGATAACCGTAATAATTTATAGTAGATGAATTATTAGTTGAACGAGAGAATCAAACTCAGCTGATGCTAATAATAATAATACCTCTCTTCCATTTCACGTATTTAGTTGTCTACAGCGTTGCCGCTACGAGAGGATCTCGTTTAGTGCATAAAATAGCTATTTGCTAGTGTATTGTGAAGCGCCATCTTCATCAATTTCTATGAACTATACTTGTATAAGAGGTGAAATTTTGAGTAAAAATGAGATCCATTGAAAATGTTGAACTTTGTTTCTATGAACATGAATAATGGAAATGGTGTCGATATACGCTAGAAACAAAACGAGATCCGAAATCGGATCTCACCTTACAAAACGGATCTCCATTTGTATAGAAAATATATATAACAGATCTCATCTTGTCGTAATACATATATATATATATATATATATATATATATATATATATATATATATATATATATATATATATATATATATATATATGTATATATATGATGATTATTGTTACCAGCATACGAGGATGCAACAAGAAGTCTCAGTCTATCCACTATTCCATTAACGTTATCCCAATAAACATATTCGATAGGTTTCTCGTTATATTCGTGCATATCATGTTTGATATATGCTTCTCCATTGTATGTTTTGGACCTTGGACTTTCCATGAAATTATTCAAAGGTTTCAGTACATGTTTGTATTTTATGGTGTTCCTTATTCGATCAGCTGGATCGTTATTGTGTCTATGGGCACTAGTCATTTCCATCATTTGACTGTAATTTTTCCCATCTTCCACAGTGTAAGTATCAGGTAGAACATCTCTGTGAAATATCAAATTATACAGTCCTGTGGTATTTTTGAACGGGGTACCCTTATTATATCACTCTCCATCAGTTTCTATAGGTTGATTACCCATGAACCATTAGTCTAGAGTTGAATAATATTGCAAACCCATTCTATCATCGTATTTCTTGAAATCATCCAATTGAAATTCTTCCAAGTGATAACGTGCTGATATGGGGTATTGTTGCAGAAACTTCTTTGGAGCCGCTGAATTATCTTTTTTAAGTTTTCTGTATCCTTCACAAATCTGATTGATAGTAGGTTCGGGGATAAACACATTTTCTTCATTATCTTGGGGTTATATACGAATTCATCTCCTTCAGTTACGATATTGGTGATTGGAATGTTCTCCATTCGTGTTGCTGTAGAAACGATACTTCTAAGTTTAATCAACGAATTTTGTTCGATTATATCAGCATTTTTCGCAATTTTCTCTAGAGGTTTCGATACATTCTTGAACATATCATCTAGAATTGCATCATTTTCAGCTTTACCCAATTTCTAAGCCATATATTTCTTCCTCACAACGTTTGCTAACTACCAAATTTTTTTCTTCAATTGTTGTTCTACTTTTAACTCGTTAGGCACATCCACGTCCATGCTGAGTGGTTTGTCTGTTTGAACTGAAAGTATATATACATGTAAGATGTATATATAACTATAAAAACTTTTGCGATAACGCCCTTTGTTCATATCACAATCTTTGTTTATCATAAGGAATTCATATTCATCTTTCCAAAATACGCTACATATCCCTCTGAATTTTTCAAGTGACATGTCGATACTTATATGATCGGTAAATATATGTTTCAAATTGAGTTCATCCTGTTTGAAAATAATCAAGCAATTGGCATTGTCGCGCAATCCATGTTTTGGACATTTAGCAAAAGACTGACAAAGATAGAAACAATCAATTAAGTTGTGTCTCCCTCTTGGAAAATAAGCACGATTCATCTTCTCCTGTTTCTCATCCATCATATCATCAAATAACATTACCGAATCAGGTTTTGCTTTTGTGGGGTTTATGACGTCGTCACTTTCATTATATGGAAAATATTCGAACCCTGTGATTTTCTTCAATGTCTCCTTCAGTCACTGGTATTTTGGTCGGTTTAAAGACTTTGAATAGATGTACACCTTTTCAAATTCCATGCCGTTTGCATCCAACAATAGAGATAACATCACATTTGTTTTCCTACAATTATTTGGATGACAGATTATTGTTCGTAGAGTATTTGGCAGCAAAGAGCTATGACGTTGTGGTTGTTTAAAATTTTCAATGCTTGAACATAAATTTGGAAATTTCAACTAGTCTTTTTGCTTAACAATCTTCTTCATGCATGAAGGCCGATCGGAATCATACTGAAACATATCTTAATACGCTTTTTATTTATATACCAGTTGATGATGTTAGTAGTATATCAAGCGGGATAATGTGACACATCGATGGCATGTCCATCCGCCAGTGTTCACCAACTCTAACATCTTGTGGGTGTTGTAGTCATTGACCAGAGCCTTCTTCAGAAGAAGTTGTCTCCAATAACCAGAGGAAGAAGTGTCACACGTCACAAGGTGTATCTAGCCTAATAATAATAATAATAATAATAAGTTTATTCATCAAATACAGATAGTACAGTGTGTATACAAATTTTAGATTAAATAGACCAATTGTAATAAAGATTATAAATACTATGATAGGAAAATATAATAAACTCAGGAAGCCCCATGAAGGATAAACCTTGTTTATGGGTTCAGAGTGCAGAGAATTTCTTGAATTTAGAAATAAATATACTATACATATTTAAAAAAAAATAAACACCTATTGAATAGAATATGAATGTTTCCTATTATATAATATTAGATTACTACAATGTTATTGTTGAATTGTAGATTTATTTAAAAAATATTATCTCTCAATATTCCAGGGTCACTATGTTTTTTTAAAATGTTGTAATATATATCGTATATAACTTCTTGTAGTATTATTAGTAATTTTTATATAAAATGTAATGTAATATGTATAATCCGTATGCATAAGATATTATACTAGATTATTTAATAATAATTGAGAAAAACTCAGCAGTACATTACATATGAAATTACAATATAATATAAAATTAGGGTGATAATAAACTAAAATTTTTGAATTTCCGTAAAACCTTCACTAACACAATCATGAAAATCTAAATATGTGATAAATTCAATATATAAAATCTGTCACATCGTTAGCCAACGATAACCGTAATAATTGGGTTTAAATACTGTAATTTCACAATATGATCGCATAAGACACAATACTTGTATAGTTTTTTCTGTAATTACTTATATTTAAGTGTAGATATAAGAATTTTTTATATCAATTATTGAATGAATCTTAAGCCTAGTTGTTTTAGTAAGAAAGTACTTAACTTTTTTTTTGAATATATTAAATGAAGTTATTCCTTTTATTTCAGGTGGTAAGTTGTTAAAAGCTGTAGGAGCAAGAAATAAATGACTTCTTTATCCAAAAGTCCTATTTATTTTTGGTACTACATATAGATTAGTTTTACCTCTGGTATCATATAGGTGTTTAACAGTTGTTTTATTTCTATTTTGAAAAAATATGACGTTAAGACTTGGAAATATAGCTGCCTGGGGTCTTTTATCATGGAGACTTTATACAGGAATTCTGTACTGAATCTGTAGGGCTTATTATATACTACCTTTAACAGCCATTTTTGCGCAATTTCAATGCTTTTCAGATAATGGTTAGTTATTCCTCCCCATGATAATATATTATAACTTAAAAGGGACTGAATTAGTGCAAAATAGACAGTTTTGAGCTGAAGTTGATCACAAAAAGTTTTCAAATATTTAATTTTTGATACTGTGCATCTTAATCGTTTTACCAGACTCTTAGCATGGACATTCCACCGTAGATGGCAATCGATATATACCCCTAAATATTTCAAATTCACTGCTTTATTAATTAATATCATTTTACCATCTAGAAATATCTCAAGGTTTTCATATATTGGCAAACGTTTTTTAGATATGGCAAAAGGTACAAATTTGATTTTATCGACATTTATAGATAATAATTTATTGTTCAGGAATTGTAGTATAATTTTAAAATCATTTTCCACTAAGTATTTAATAGATTTCCAGTCATCTGCTTTGTATATGATGGCCGTGTCATCCGCAAAACTTATAATTTTTGCTGTCGAAGTTAATAAAAATATATCATTTACATAAATTAAGAGTAATATAGTCCCTAAAATTAATCCTTGTGGTACTCCTTAATGGATTTCTTTTTCGGCACTTACAGCATTGTTATACTTAACCACTTGTTTTCTATTTGTTAAATAACTACATATCAATTGCTGTGCCAAGCCTCTAAATCCGTAAGAATATAACGTCTCTATTAATATCTCATAATTTACGGTATCAAAAGCTTTGGCCAAATTAACAAATATGCAGAGATATGTCTTCTCATCATTCAGATTTTTATAAACTTCTGCTGTTAGTGATGCCGTAGCATCCTGCGCCGATCTGCCTTCACGAAAACCATATTGAGAATCCGAAATCAACTGATATTTATCTAAAAAGTCACAAATTCTTACTTTAATAGTTTTCTCAAAAATTTTTGATATCGTTGTAAGCAAGGAAATTGGTCTGTTATTTGATATATTGGATTGTTCACATGTCTTAAAAATTGGAATCACAAGTGCAATTTTCAAGCAACCTGGAAATATCCCTGTCTTTAAGCTTTTGTTTACTAAATATACAAGTGGTTTGGTAATATATTGAACGCAGTTTTATAAAATATTTGTTTGTATACCATCTACACCTGTTGAGACCTTGGATTTTGAACTTCTAATTACTTGTTCTATTTCTATGTCGTCTGTATTATTTTAGTATATTGAGTTTTTGATCCTATTTTTTTGTTTGATTTTGCCTCTTGCCATTTTTCTGTAAGTTTTTTTCCTATATTAGAAAAAAAAGTATTAAAAGATTCACTTATATTTTTTTCGCCATTTATTTCAGTATCATCGTCAACGATTTTATTGAGATTTACTTGTTTGCTTTTATTGGATATATTTTTTACCGCTTTCCATAATAAGTTAGAGTTGTTTTTGCCAATAATATTTTTGTAATAGTTGGTCTTTGTACTTTTTATTAAATATTCTAGCCTATTTTATAATTTTTGTATTGTAAGAGGAGATCCTGATTAAGTGGATCATTTTTGACTTTTTTAAACAAATTATTTTTAATATTCACAGACCTTATTAACCCGTTTGTTATCCAGTGAGTTCGTGGATTATCGATATTTCGGATTTGAATCGTTTTGGTATGTGTTTTTATCCTGTCACTTAATGTATTTACGAATAACTCAGTGGCGTCGTGATATTTTTCATCGCGTATATATTGAGCCTGTTTTCATTATTAATGTCATTTTTTAATTTTTTATAATCAATGTAACGTTTGTATTTAATTATAATTTCACTTTTACTAATTGTTCCACTCTTAGGTATTTGATATTGGAGCATTACATGGTAGTGGTCAGTTATTTTTTGATTATAAATAGCTGGAATAAAGTTTTCATAGTTAAGTAGATGTACTCCACTACTTCGGGAACAGGATATCCGGTCTCCACTTCCGGTCTAGCTGTCGATGTGCATCCGGTGCATGAGCTCGTCCTTATCAGTTTGAAAGGATGTAGGTGATAAGGATTTTATTTTATTTGTAAAGAGTATACAGGGTGTGTTCAAAAAGTGTGTCACATGTACAGAGTCACGTGACTAACACATGGCAGCATGGCGGCCCTAAGGTCCAACTGTCATGGCGACCATAAGAACCAACTGTCATGGTGGTCATAAGGACCAGCTGTCATGGCGACCATAAGGACCAGCTGTCATGGCGACCATAAGGTCCAACTGTCATGGCGACCATAAGAACCAACTGTCATGGTGGGCATAAGGACCAGCTGTCATGGCGACCATAAGAACCAGCTGTCAAGGCGACCATAAGGACCAGCTGTCATGGCGGCCATAAGGACCAGCTGTCATGGCGACCATAAGGACCAGCTGTCATGGCGGCCATAAGGACCAGCTGTCATGGCGACCATAAGGACCAGCTGTCATGGCGAGCATAAGAACCAGCTGTCATGGCGAGCATAAGAACCAGCTGTCATGGCGACCATAAGGACCAGCTGTCAAGGCGACCATAAGGACCAGCTGTCATGGCGACCATAAGAACCAGCTGTCATGGTGGACCTAAGGTACAGATTGCTTCCTGGAGGGGGCTCCGCCACCTCTGGGAAGCAATCTGTACCTTCGGTCCAAAAGGTACAGGCTGCTTCATGAAGATGTCATCACCACTGTCAAACATCATCATCATCAGGGTTAAACCGGAAGTGGGTTATATATTCGACACATTGTTACACCGGAAGTGAAACCGGAAGTGATCATTTTATTGCATATTCAGAATCTACGTGATGTGCTGAATAAGAATATACTATTTATATGTCAATCAGTTTGGCCGATCTCTCACGATAAGGATTTGAAATTTTTTATTTTTTAAGTAGGGCTTCATGGGTATTAAATGAAAGGTCTCAACGCGTAGAATAAGAATTTCAAACTTTTTTCCGAAAAACTCTCTTGGGGTACATGTAAATGAGGAAAAACCCGCGAGCGACTCGGAAGCGACTCGCAAGCGACTCGCAAGCGACTCGCAAGCGACTCGGAAGCGACTCGCAAGCGACTCGCAAGCGACTCGCAAGCGACTCGCAAGCGACTCGCAAGCGACTCGGAAGCGACTCGCAAGCGACTCGCAAGCGACTCGAAAGCGACTCGCAAGCGACTCGAAGTCGTTCATGATGTGTGGGTGGGAGGTGTATGAGAAATGAAATATCAAATATTAATAATATTTTTTATTTATTTTTAAGAAAAGTACATTTCATTTAGGTAGTATGATCGTGAGGAACCAATGTTGTAGGTTATCGACATGGTTGACTGCACACATATATTTCCCACCATCATTGCGATGATTTAGACAGCTCAGTCTGTTTGTAGGCTCGAATTTCCCCGTTTGACATAGGGTGTTGTCGAAACTGCATACATCTACGATTCGTGGAAAGATATCTAGCTCCTTGCACTTATTCGCGAGAAATTCTGCTTTTTGATGACCTCGAACATATATAATGTCTGCTGCACACAGTAGAGTCAATCTTAGGATGGTATCAATTTCTGCATATTCCACATCACCCGATGTATATTCCAAACCATGACAAAAATGTTCCAAATACCAAGCAGATTTTCGGTCCTTCTCACTTAACATCGTTAGCGGTGTGGGTGGCTTAAACAACGAATAATGTCGTTTGAACCCAATTTGTATAGACATTTCTTTGGGGTGAAACACATCATCGATGATGAATCCCTGAATGTCAACCAATGCTATCCTCATGATGGCTCGTACTAAACTGATCGCTCATAGTCGTTAGACAGTAAGTTTTAGATCAGACTCTTCACTATTTCCGAGAGTGGGGAGTACTCCATCAAACAATCGTGAATGATGATACAATATGCTTTCGTATTGGCTGGAAATCCCTTATCTGCCTCGATTTCCAATCGCACATCAACAGTTGCAGATTTCACTGCTTCCTCCTGTTTCGAACAATCGATTATGTAGAGGGCGCGCTTTTTGAAACTGGTGTAATCTAACATTGGTTGTTTCACAGCAGTCGACGAGGAATTTGTATAGCTAGAGTAGAACTCTGTGTAGTTATGGTGAGCGAGCGCGAAATCATCCTTGGCAAAGTCCAAGTTCATTCGCTCGTTAGGGTAATATTCGCCGTTTAGAGATAAGCGAATACTTGTTATATCCAGATGATCAAATATTGTGGGGTTAGCCTTCACATTGTTTCGTTTGTCTGTTTGAAAGAATACTATGACATAGCGAGGTTTTTCAACTGCCGCACTAGTCTTGACCGCCCAAATTTCTCGTCGGGCCTCGCTTGTTATGGCAGGAAGCTCATGGCATTCCCACTTCCGGAATGGAATTAGGATGGGCGAATCACTCTTGATTGCTCGCAAGAGCTTTTCTCTAATTATATCGTTAGGATAGATATACTTCACTTTCAATTCCATACTATCAATCAGGAATTTAACGGTGGTCGTGGCGGTCTCAATGTTAACGCAATCGTTATCGTTTCGAGCACGCACCAGTCGAATAGTCTGCCTACCAAATGTAATCATCGGGTAATCGTTGAAAATGTTGAATATATGCTTCAGCGGAATCAATAGACTGAATGATTTAGTTTCGTGCAAAACTACGCTCTCAAGGGGGTACAACCAACTAGCGATAGCCATATGCGTAGAAGCTGTAGGGGTGTAGCAGGTAAATGCTCGAACAGCGCTGACTATACCAGGATCTCGAACTGTTTCGATCTCCCTACCACTCTCAACGTACGAGCAAGAGTCGAAAAGGAAGGCTCCATAATTCGGTAACAATATAACATTTCCTCCACCCTTCACTTCGATTTTTCCCTTGATCACCAATAGAGTATCCTTCATGGAAAAAAACGCGTCCACTTGATTTATTCCAAACTCCACGATATCGCTGTTATTGAAGGCTTTAACGAACGGTGTAATCGATCTATACTCGGCTTTCCGAATCGACTCATCGAATTTCGGCTGCTGGTATAAATCGAAAATTGATGAGATAACATTGTTATCTCCACCATCAACATCTACACCACCAAACTTTCGCTTATTAGGCATTTTTTATTTAAGGCGAAACCCTAAAGATTGTAGAACTAATCGGTTGGCTTTGGTGAGGGTTAGCTCTCGCACTTTCGGTGTTTTGTTGAAGACTGATGGATATGAAGTGTGTGAGGTTCTTTTATTACCCACAGCAACAACTAATCCCATATTCTGTTCTCAGACTTCTTGTAAATGTAGATGTAAAACACTTTCTTCACCTCGAAAATTTATCGGGTTCGAATGTTGATCTGTGGCGAGTACGGTGATGTTGGTAATTTCACCGATATCTGACACTGGTAAATATACAGGATTCTTTGGACGTTCCACAATTCTATAGCCAGGATCGTCTGTGATGGGGAAGTCGTAGATCGTATGCGCAGGTCTATCTCGGTAGAAGGCTCCCACGGTAATGTTTGATTCGAATCGGATGTTGCTTACTTTTATAATGTTGACTGGTAAATCGGACATGTGGACCACGCCCTTTTTCAAGACTTTACGCGAGAACCCCAATATTTTGCCTAGGCTATCTTCCTTAACAAACGAAATGTCGTGGTTCTTATAGAATATCTCACACTTTAATGTATTGTTATTGGGCTTCAGCGAGAAGACATCTTCTTTCACGTTCAATCTTTTCCGAATTAATTCTTCAATGTCGGATAGTTCGTAGTTACCCGAAGGTATTTCGATTGTTTTCAAAGTCTTTCCATCGTCCCCAAAATAGTAAAATTTCTCGTTCTCGATATTCGGTATAGAGTTATAAGAAGTGAATCCTAACAAAGCCAAATAGTATCGCTTATCAGGCTTCAACTCGATCGAATTCTGCGGTGTGAACGAGAATATATGGTTGGTGCTTGTTAGCGTGAATAACTGCGACATGATACTGATACGAATTTATTGTAACATTTCTATTTATATTTGCACATTAATATATGGAATAAGTATGATCGCATAAAGTATGGATCGTCTCTGCACACTTCTTCAATCAACACCTGCTTCTCATGATGCGTTATTCCCTCGGTCTCCATAACCTTCGATATCTGTTCAGATAAACATTGCGAACATAGTTTGCGAGGAGGTGGCAGACAATCGCAATCTTCGTCGATATGTTCCGTACACCTCATATGACGGTAAAGGGTGTTCAACATATATTTCGGAACTTCATTCTGATTGAGAGACACCAAATCCAAATGTTTTAGAATGTATTCCATCGGGAGAAATAATAAGTCTCTTTTGCTTAGTTCGCTCGAAGGTTTTTCCATTGCTTTTATTAGATTATCATATACGTATCGGATGATTGCAAGCATTCCAGGTCTTTGAATATCAACAGAAAGTTGTTGCATAATCTTTCCGATAAATTTATCGTATGATTCAGACATGACTGCTCACTCTAGATGTTTACGTAGAACTGAGGAATTTCAAACATAAATGTCCACAAATCACCTGATCATACTTTTGATAAGCGTCGTTATTATAGAAAATTCTAACCCCACCACCACCACCACCCAAATATCGAACTAGTTCCTTGGGTGGTTTTAAATTTCCAAAAGAGTCAAAGTATTCCACTTGGTTATTTATTTTTCTAAAGGCCACCCAATGAGTACCGCTGTTTTTGATCGAATCCAAATTCAAAATGGCACATTCTTGTCTCCAAGGACGTTTCCTAGGTAAATTGTCTCGCATAAAGACACCACGAAAATGAGATATTTTCATTTTTTCGCGAAACGCACCAAATCCACATCATACAACGGTCTATTGGGTAGCTCTATTGAAAGTTTTTTTTTGTTGTTTCTTCAAAAACAACCCAAATCCGCCTTTCGCATTCTTCCGCAAGTATAATCCTTTACCTAACGATTCCATAGCTGCATGATGACGCTGATCCTCTTCAAGCTTCTTTTTGGCGTTTCTAGCATTGACTACTGTATTAGCGATGGCACTTGCACCACCAGCCACAGACCCTAAGGCCCCCAGCGCCCCCAAAATAGGTAGTAATAACGGGAGGAATCCTCCAGATTTCGGCAGGGGTATTATGCGTGGTACTTTAACACGCTTCTTACCTCCGACTCGCTTAATAGCTATTCGTGCAGCTTTCAATGCATTCATAGCAGACTTTCGCAACGACGCAGATGGTTCCATAGACTTAGAAATATGTCCCACTATATCTTTCCGAAAGCAACATCCTCCACGACGACTAGCACGTTTCTTAAGACCCATTCCTAGTTTACGTTTAACTTTCATTCCCCCAGTAACCAATAGACTAGCTAGTCTTTCGCCGGCCTTAGCGTCCTTAGATTTAACACGCTGCCAAGCTGCGTCCTCTAATATTTTATCGGCCTTATGACGATCTTCTAGAGATTTGTGCTGAGAATAAGCTATGTCGTGTTCGCGACAGGCCGAATCCAACGGATTAACACCTTTATCGCCACGCGCAAGTCGCTTCTGTAGCTTAGTACCAGGTCCACAGAATTGATACGATGGAATATGTACTTCGAACGGGAGACTGTTTATGAGCGAATTCAACAGACCTTCACCCTGATAGATCAACATTGATACTGAGCTCGCGATCTCCAAACGTTTCTATTTATAAAAGCAATCATCAGATTCAAACTACCTCACAATATGAAGACCGTTCAACAAGAGCAGACACTGCCCATCGAAAATTTAGACCTTGGGTCTGCGACTACTAATCGCATAGGTAAACATGGTAAATTGTTACCCGACTCTTTTCGCGCTATAATTTGTGGACCTAGTGGGTGTGGTAAAACGAACGTGATGTTATCGCTATTATTTAATCCAAATGGGGCAAAGTTCAAAAACGTCTACGTATACTCAAAGTCGTTGTATCAGCCCAAGTATCAACTGTTGCAGGAAGTTTTAGATCGAGTTAAAGGTGTCGGATATTTTCCCTATAAGGACAACGAGGAAATAATAAGCCCGAACGAGGCTAAAGCTAATTCCATATTCCTTTTTGATGACATCGCGTGCGAGGGCCAACAAAAAATTCGGGAATACTATTCCATGTGTAGACATAAGAATATCGATGCGGCATATCTGTGCCAAACGTACTCGAAAATACCAAAACAATTGATTCGCGACAATTGTAATTTGATCGTTCTTTTTAAGCAGGACGAGATCAATTTGAAGCATGTATTTGATGAGCACGTATCGCCCGACGTCGATTTCAATCAGTTCAAGAAGATGTGCGCCATGTGCTGGACGGATAATTTCGGAACTTTGGTAATTGCAAAGGATTTCGACTTGAACGATGGTAGATACCGCAAAGGTTTCGACGTATATATAAAAACGTGAATTGTTAATTTTAGTCCAAATACAAGATGGACGCCGATCAGTTAGCACGTAAGCGAAAAATCTTCGAATTGAGTAAGTCTATAAGGAAGAAATATTTGGCCTTGAAGCTAGGTAAATCTGAAGAAGACGAATCAATAGAACAACTGTTCAAACCTATCGCAACACCATTGAAAGCGATCGTTAAAAAAATTAAGCATCCTACTGCGCAGTTAATGAAAAAAGAAATAAAATTAGAACCTAAAGATAACGATTACGAAGAAGAAGAAGAAGAAGAGGGGGGAGAGGAGGATGACGCGTTCGATGATGCTATGACTGAGATTGAACCTTCACTCGCACATTACCCCCCACAAGTTCGTAAATACGTTCAAGAGCATTGGGAAAACAACAAGAAAATCGATAAAGTATATGGACCTGTTTATGATGCGAGCTCTGCCGGTTGGATTCTAGGTGTTAAAAAGATAATATTCGGTGAGAATATCGAAACTGTAGGATATAGCGCAAAGGGAACACCTGGATTGTACGATCTTATATTCTACAAAACACCCACAAAATTCACGAATAACGATCGAGCAGCATACAAAGAAATTTTGAGGTTAACAAATGCACATAAAAATGTTAATGGTCGTTTGAAGGGTACCAGTGCGATAAAGTACATGTCCATAATTAAACCTATGTTTAGACCAGCCTGTATCGTCGTCGGAGACGACTTCTACAGCAGCAGCAAGCGGTAGCGGTTTACATTTAACATATAACAAGAAGCCTATGGAATATATGTTTTGGGATGATCCAAACGAGCTGGTGGACCGACTAAAACTACTGATGGCATCACAACAAGCTGGAAATACTTCGCACGATAATGAAATTGTTGCTATAATAAATGAACTAAGAGAGGCAAACATCATATATTAGTACTGGATACTTCAACCCAACACCATTTATATAATGAGTCTTGATAAGTTCGGTAGACGATCAGCGTTGTCGGGTGATAGCATCGTCGACGTTTTTAAACGCAGATCGATGTTTATGAACATTTTAAGGCATACGCCCGAAGGTGATGTGGATATGGAAAATTTGAAAATTTGTAATGTGAAAATACCTATCTCGGATAATGATGTTGCAAACAAAGCATATGTAGATAACACTATCACTAGAGTGAATGCGAATTTAAGTGAAGTTTTGGTAAAGTATGCAGCCATTCATATAAACGTCAATAACATCACGAATTCCGCAATTCCAAGGTTAACACGATTAATAGATAACACTCCGCGAAGATTTGAAGATCCTTTATACCGAAATACAGTCATACAAAAATCAAAGTGATGTCAACTCTACAGCTATAAAACAGAGTATACATAATGAGGGTGGGTACCTTCACATCGAAAATAAAAAATTCACAGACTCTCTGATTGCTTCTACAACACAAAATAGAATTAAAATTGAAAAACTTGTAGATGGTATGATAGCATCGTTCAAAAATAATAAAGCAAATGAGGTAAATCTTGAAAAATTATTGAAGAAAATACGTGAAGACTATAAAACACTTGTTAGTAACGATCAAGAAAACAGTTCGAAATATAACGATCTATTCGATAGTATACAGACCATCAATAGTAAACTTATAACCATAGAATTGGAGTATAAAACGCTTAGTAGTATTGAGCAGACATCTAGATCGAATTATACCATCGTAAACCAAAGTATACAGGACATTAGAAGCGAAATATCGAAAATTGAACAAATAGACATAGGTACCAGACTGGCTGGCGTAGAAAAAAACTATCCACATTTCTACAGATACCTACATATCATCCTTATAAAAGAGCTACTACCACCTCCCCACCACCACAAAAGTTATTAGCTCCGACAACACCGATCGACCTAAAAAAATGATGCGGGGTAAAGCGCAGGTGGTTGATGAGCTTCATAAGCCTGTTCGAAAGAATTTTAAACGTCGCAGAACAATCATAAAAGGCTTGGATGACTTGTGGCAAATGGATCTTGCCGAGATGGGTAATTATGCGCGCGAAAATCGTGGATTTAAATACATTTTGGTGGTGATCGATTGCTTCTCGAAATTTCTGTGGACACGCCCGCTGAAAACGAAATCAGCCGAAGAGGTTCGGAAAGCGGTCAGTTCTATATTGCTAGAAGGGTCACATCGTACGCCTAGGAACCTGCAAAGCGATCAGGGAAAAGAATTCTTCAACAGACACTTTGACGAGCTAATGAAAAAACATAAAATCAACCATTATAATACGTATTCTGTGAAGAAAGCCGCCATTGCTGAACGCGTCATTCGAACGTTGAAAGAAGCGATCTACAAGCAATTCAGTCTGACAGGAAAATACAAATGGGTGGATACACTCCCTGAAGTCACCGAAAAATATAATCATCGTAAACATAGAACTATAAAAATGGCTCCGTTCAAGGTTACGAAACAGAATGAAAGTCGCATATTGAAACAATCTTACTCGCACATTAAGTTGGCCCTACCTCACAAATACCACGTAGGGGATATTGTGCGAATAAGTAAAGCTAAACATATTTTTGAGAAGGGATTTACGCCCAATTGGAGTGCGGAATTATTTAAAATCATCAAAGTTAAAATTACCAACCCGGTCACATATCTACTAGAAGATATGACCAACGCACCAATCAGCGGCTGTTTCTACGAGGAAGAATTACAGAAAACCAAACAGCCAGATGTTTATTTGATTGAGAAGGTGCTTCGAAAAAAGGGTGATAAAATGTATGTAAAATGGTATGGTATAAAAGAGAAAAGTTGGATTGAAAATTCTGATGTTGTATAATGTACTGATGCTGCTGCGCATGTCTTCCTAATAAAATATTTGACTGGTGGTTCAACCCAGTGAAAGTCAAATAATCGAATCAGTCTGCGTGAAAATGTCTTTGCAATTATACAACAGTTTTGTTCATAATGTACTTACCACCGTGTACGATGCAAAACAATTTATAAGTGTAGCATGTCCTCCAAATTTGATGGAAACCCTTGAAGAATTACAATTACCATCTAAAAATTGGATAATCGCCGGAGAATTTGTAACGTTCGTTATTGGGGCTGTGAAGGAATGTGGTTATGTGGATATTTTCTATTTTGGGGGAGATTTCAACCCACCCGAAAACGATTGGAAGATAATTGATATGAATGTTGAAGGCTACTTTATATACGAAAATAGATGGAAGAAATTTATATTACATCAAATTCCTGGTATAACCCCAAAACCTCGGTCCTATATACTTGATTGTTTCAAAGTGCTACATGAAATTGATGTCGATTTTTATCGGATCGCGCTTCTGCCTTACCGCTGTGAAATAATGGATCTACGAGGGATTTGTAGAGGAACTTCTAATGAAACTTTCTTCTTTGACTCATACATAGTCGATGGACTACGCAACCAACACCACAAATTTTCTCCTCCTCCCCCCACACTTCAAGTTTTATGCTTCGATGTTCTCATCCAAACTTCCAATCAAATCAAAGAAATATGCTGCTAATGACCTGCGCATGTGCAAGTAAATATTTTGTGAGCGAGGGTTAGGTTATGGTGAATCGAACAATCCAGAACAGTTTTAATAAGATGTTGTCCCAGGCTAGTGTTGATGAAGATAGCAGCAGCAGCAGCAACTGTTCTGAGTTGGATCATATTTTAGAAGAGTTCGAGATGAAGGCAAAAGATGAACCATTCCTATTGATGAATACAACGTACCCGTTGGTGAGGGCAAGTTATGAAATCAAATGTGGATTGAGTCCTGTACGAACCTTCTCACCTACAATCTCACTCCTTCAATACGTTCAAAATTGCAAACTCAGCTTTAGCCTGCTAGAATGGATCGATTTAATCGATATTCTTCGAGTGAAAATCATCGAGTTCTTCGCAAGTTTACGATCAGATTTCGATGCTACACCCATATTATCTGATGAATACTGCCAAATAGTCCAACTTGTGTACTTCAATAATGTTAAATTACTTCAAGTTACAAAGCATAATATCCATGTGTGGTTGTGCGAGGAAGATGTTCGGGAAATTATTCGAATCAACGATGGAGTGCTATTGCATCGAGTGTCTTTTCTCGAACATTTTGGATTTTCCACATACTATCATAATGTTATTGATATGATTAAAAGTATGAGAGACCTACAGCAGCAGCAGCAGCAGCAGCCCGATGAAATGGCTCTCTTGTATTGTTTCATCGGTATTTCGCTCGACTGTTTATTAAGCAATACACTTAGAGAAATGTTATTTTTCTATAAGAATAAAGTTCTGTATGATTTAGAACAATAAAAGAATTGATGCTATTATTTTTGGTTTTATTAAAACATCTAAACTTCCACATAAAATATTTATTTAGATAAAAAAAGTACACATATATAAAAAATACTTGATATAATATAATATAATATAATATAATAATAATAATAATAATAATAATAATAATAATAACTTAACCTATAATTTGAAACCAAAATACATGTATCTTTTATAATTGAAAAAAATTTAATTCTAACCTAAAGAATAATGGCCATAAGGTAGAGTGCTTGTTTTGTCCCCCAATATTACCCTTTTATTATCAAAGGGGCTCAAACAGATTTTATTTTGATCTATGGTGTAAAGCTTTAAGTCGAAAGAGCGGATAGATCTCTGCACGCGATACATTTCGATGTTCTCTTCCAAACATCTAACATAGTCTTCGAACGTTATCGTATTTCGTAAGACATACTCGCGCACCCCTTTGGCTTTCTTTGTGACGTCACTAGCGTCATGATTTTGGACAGTGAAGCTGTACATTTTTGCCCGCAAACCGACGAACTTATCCATGAGGAGGCCTTTATTCTCGTCCTTCATTAAGCCTACTACCTTCTTATTAACCAGGGGAATCTTAAAGAGGTTGTCTAGGGCATAATCACTAGTGTCAAATTTTTCAATATTCTTATTTATAATTGTCTCATAAATGTCATCGTTCGTTATAATGTGGTAAATCAAACTGTCAGTATCAGTGTAACATAATCGCATCAATCCTGGGTCTTTATATAATTTTAACATGAAGCCATAATGAAAATTATAAACACAGGTTTTGGAAATGTCCAAAATGGACATCCCCACATAAATGGGTTTGTTAAATAGGACTTCTAATTTATTCTGTTCTATAGCTACCAAATTCTCCTCAAATATCTTACTGCTATTGAAATTAGGTTGTGAAATATAATAGCGAGCCCCATAGGGTCCATACCATTTATTAACTAATCTAACTAGTCTATGCTTTCGTACATTTTCCATAGATTTACCGAAAATTGCGTTGATCAGCAACTTGAAGAGAGCTATTTCAAACGCATTCTTAGAAGCTGCCCTCAATCTAGTGTTAAGATCTATGTACGCTTTAAGCCACGGGGCTTGCTTAAATTTTAAAATCCTATGGACTTTTTTCAACACCATCCCCAGCGCCAAACATTGTTTTAAATTTCGATAGTGAATGATATATTTAGTTTTATTGTGGAGAGTTGTTAATAATTTAGGTAATTTGCTGTTGGGTGGTGCTGTATGTGTCGGGCAAAGAGGGAGATCTTTGTGTAGATCATGTAGTTCAGGCGGGTATTCTAAATCGACTTCCAATATGTAACCAATTGGACTTTCGTCTGAGACGTTTCTGACGTCTACATCATCGAGGTTTTCAACCCACTCGAACCCATCATAGGGTAAATATTGAATCATTGCCCACCCATATAGATTGCATACATCGAAATACATGAGATAACTTGTCTCTTTTTCGGGGTCGTGATTATTCATGTATTTATTATTGGCCTTTGCAAATCGATTACTGCATTGGCTTACACCTCCGCGAATTCCCTTCTCCACAAATAAGACCATATCGATGTCTTTCAAATATTGTAAAGATACATTTGTATATTTCAACATACAGTCCCACGTGAAGGAGGGAACCGTGAAATAGTGGGCCGGATCTAAAGCAAAAAGATCTATACATTTGCTGCGGAAATTCTCAAATACATCCGCCAATAATAAAACATCTGTTTTCAAATATAAATCAGAATAATCGCCTAAATTTCTGCAATTAAAACTAGTCCAAATTGTTTGAGCATGCCTATAATCATCCTCACTTATCGATTCGTCGCGTAATTTATTAAAAAATTTCTCTATTGGAGGAAGATTTTCCTCGTTCAATTTACCCCAATCATCTAAGTGCTCATAGGGAAATACTCCCCTACGAGTTAATAATTTAAATTTTTCATCGGATAAGTGCGCAAACTCGCTTTTCAGAATACTCAAGTCACTCACATTCAAATAAGAAACTAATTTATCTAAACTTGAATCTAAAAACCTACATGAATCTATGAAACGGAATTTAACCACTGAATTTTTGGTGCTTCTAGTGAAACTTATATACTTCTCTTTATTGATGGGGAGTACTTGAATATTCTGCTTGGACGTTTTGGCAATATCTCGAATCAGCAAAAACATATCGTACCCGCTGAGGTTATGACCCACAACAGGTACTACGAATCGATATTTATAATTTAGGCTGCAATCTTGGTGGGCTAGACCTCGATATTTACCCGTAAAATGACAGTGATCCTTAACCCGAACATCCCCCTCTTTGAACTGTCTCTCGCAAATATGGCATTTCGTTTCCTTCATTATATCAAGTAAACTAATACCATTCAAGTCTATAGGTACAATAGATTTAAGTTTTAGATCGATAAATTCCCCAATTTTATCTAACTGATCTGTCAACCATTTGGCGGGGTCTGATCCTCTATAGCTATCAAATCGTGATAGAGAATTGTTGAATTGACATTTTAAATAATAGCCAACACTATACGCCTCGTGTAGTTGAGTTTTGTTCGTATATGAACTTACATTAGATTGAGGGCAGTTCTGAATAGGTAATAGGAGAGCCTCAAAGTCAAAATGAATAATAAATGGTATGGGTAGTTTGTGTGAGTGATTCTTAAATTTTAAATAATCATCCTGAGGGAATGTTATCTTACACATGTTCATTTTACCACAATCCTCAACATGATTTTTATACTTATTCTCACTCCAAAAATTATTTAAACATCTATCACACAAATAAGTTTTGTTGTGTGAGCTAATTTGAGAATTTACAAGTCTAGATAAATTTTTGATTAGGCAATAGTGAAATTTAACTGTGGGGTCAATGAAATTTGGGGATTTCGCAGGTTCTACATCCCGATAATATTTATCTTGGATTAATAGTAAATTGAAATGTCTATCTAATTTATTTTTGGTTAAATATGCAGGGAGAACTTTCAATTTCTCTCCCTCACCCTGCTCATTACCTCCACATAATTCCAAAACAAACACATGAATTGAAATATCGTTATTCTTCTCGAAAGTGGGAATTTGAGATATAGGGAGGGGAAAAGTTAGATTTTGTAAATTTAAAACATTACTAAAATGTGGATATGAAGAAATACGATCGGAATTCTTAGCTGTCCTAGCTGCAGGGTGTAGTCCAGCTGTTACTGCCCAGGCAAAACAGTACTGTCATAATTTTTAACATTAATAACAGCCTGCTTTCGAAGTATCTCTTTTGGGAGAACTATATAAGAGGACCCAGAATTGATGACTTCATGTTTATTAATATTTATGCCCAAACTGATAACCTCCCTTAGACTCCACCCCGAGTCTCGTTCCAAAAAATCATCCAGCTTTACTTGGAGTTTATCGATAACATGCTCCTTGAACCACTCCAATAAATTTGTAAAAGAATCTATTGGGGCGGATTTTGTGTGGAAATATTTATATTCTGTTTGGATGAGCTCGTCGATCGCATTAAGTCGCATATATTCCCCGCAAAATGTTGTGTTTACCTTGATAAAATTGTAAGTATGTAAAATTTTGGTGATTCTAGGGTGAAACAGATGAAAGGCATCATATAAAAAATTTAATGGGTCTAAATGAGAAATGTTTGTTATAAAGCCAGTTCGAATTCGTTGGGAAAATGCACATTTACCATCCTCCCAACGAATTCGCTCACTACGGTTCTTATTAGTTGTAGGGGGTTTATTTCGGATCTCTAATAAAATTTTGAATCTTTTTAAATGGCCGATATTACATTGCAATTGATTCTTACACGATAAGTTCAAAGTATCCTTTGTTATATGCTTAGAAAAGGTTCTAATGTACTTAGTACAGAAACCTATCCACTTCGTTATTTCCTGAGGGGATAATTTTGATTTTAACAAATCCTTTTGAGCCTCGTTGATAATATTAACGATCTCCCCACTCATCTTAGCGATTGAAACCATATTTTATAATAAACAAGCAGCCTACCTTATGAAATGTATAAAAGTAGTAGTAGTACACAGGAGGGTTGTTCTCTGGTGGTGCTGGAAGGCTCTCAACTCCTTGGGGAGGACAATTCGCAGAATTCAATTTTTGAGCAGGATTTTCCTGTCCCGATGGCTTCTTCCCCCCGATATATTAGGGCTGTGTTACGTCCTTTATTAATGTCCTCGATAAGGGGGAGAAGCGCTGGTGTTACTCTCTTGGGCAGGAAAACCGATCGCTCTCCTTCCAATTCTGCTAATACAGCCTCCCCAAATTTTGTGTTCACAATTTTTAAATTGAAAATCAAATGGGGCACATTCAATTCTAGCTCGGCAATTTTCGTATGTGTTGCCCTCTGCAAGAGAGAGATACGGTTCAATTTGGAGAAATCCATTTTTTAACTTTACTTTATTTTTTAAAAATCTAAAACAAATCGATGGAAGTTAGAAGTGTGAAGAATTATTTTTGTGTGTTGAATTTACCTCACCAAATTGAATAAAAGAAAATTAATAAATACCCCCAAATTATTATTATTAATATTTACTCAATCAAATTGTATAAAAGAAGATCAATAAATACCCCCCAATTATTATTAATATTTACCCAATCAAATTGTATAAAAGAAGATCAATAAATACTTCAAAAAGTTAAAGTTTAGTCTGCACAGTTTCAAGAAAAGCAAAAAAATAAATATTCAGTACATAGAAATTAACTCTACATATGAATATAATATTCAAGTCAATAAATAAACTCACCTTGATTTAGCACTCACAAAAACACGTCTAGTTACTTCAAAAGCTAGTAGAATAATGATTTGATAATGGTATGAGGTATGCGCACATCGAGTTTTATAGGAACTTCTTATCACTTTCCTGCTATGTTCACACGCTATGCAGGATGTCTCGTCGCCTGTTATATCATGATAATAAGTTAACTGTAACCACAAGCGGGAAGTCTCGGTCGACTGTTATATTCATATTGGTAAGATCTACAACCACAAGCAGGATGTTAAATTCTATTTGAAATCGCGTGATTGCAGAAACTTCCTTGAAATATTTATCCGCATACATTTTTTTTTCCTCAACCGATAACAACTTTATCATTTTTCCTGAGAACTAATTTAATTCGTAGGACTTTTGGATTAAATATTGTGTGTGTATAAAACTCTAGGTTCTTCATAGGGAAAAAATAGTATTCTTGTAAGTGTTGTGTGACCTAGTGAAAAATGGGAAAATTTTATGATTATGTTCAAGAGTTGACCAACAGGATGGATATATTTACAAAAACGCAAGTGCGTCTGTGGATGATTGATAAGTAAGTTGTTCTATTTCATTTCAATCTCACTATATATCATAAGTGCATTAATTTGTTTTCAGTGATTATTCTGATGAGGAAATTCGGAGAGAATTGATACATCTCGATCAATTGGCGGCAGCTGATGATGCTGAAGATTTATTCCCAGAATTGGACGAGCCTCAAGAAATAATTGACTTGACGTATGTTTTTTTCCCAAATTTATATAATTTTTGATTACTAAATTACTCTCATTTCCAACAGATGTCCAGAGATTACATCAGCAGAGTCGCTGCCTCCTCCGCTGGATATGCATGATATAGTGTATGTGATTTTTCTACTTGCGAAATATTTGCTACTAATTTTTAATAATTACAGATTAAACGAACTACCTACCCAACTTCCCTATGATACCCCACCGTCTTTAGCGAGCTCCCCAGGCATTTTGTATGTATTCGTATTAACTCTAGAATTATTTCAATTCTAATTGTACTTTCTCGATAGCTCAATCGATGATTTGGTTACCCCAAGACCTGCACCTTCACCGACACCTCCTCCACAGCAGATTTACGAGGGATTTTGCATCCATGCTTTCCGCCACTACTTGGCGGAGCTGATGTTTGAAGTATGTTTACCTTATGCTAATGTTTTTTTATTATTTAATGAGTACCCTTGTTTTATTCATAATTACAGATGTCACAACTGCGGGTTTTGGAGGGGTGCAGGTATTTGGTTTCGCCCCTAGATGGGGAATGTTCCCTGGTGGTGGGGTTACCTCACGATTTAAATCGATTGAAAGAAAAAGTGAGTGAATCAAACACACACACACACACACACACACACACACACACACACACACACACACACACACACACACACACACACACACACACACACACACACACACACACACACACACACACACACACACACACACACACACACACACACACACACACACACACACACACACACACACACACACACACACACACACACACACTATTATTATTATTATTATTATTATTTATCAACTAAAGTTATTTTTCTTTGTTTTCGCAGATGGTTGAAATGCGCATAGCTCGGGGTATGGCCTTTTTTGTTGAATTTTTAGGAAATGATTTTTAGATTTAGGTGTTTATATTGTATGTCATTTTAAAAATTGTATATATTTCAAAAATAAAAGTTAAAAGTTACATGTATGTATCTAACTGATTCCCTATCTCCTATTCAAAATCAAACGACAGCAATACCTTTCATTATTTATTATTAATACGTTTCTTTACATTTTTAATGAGGATTTTCAGTAGTAAAACTGATAATGCACTAAGATTGAAACATTGCATAGCATAGATTTCATTTTCTTTCTGTGGTGGTGGTTGGGGTGGTGTTGGTTGGGCTTCAGATACATTGCTTTGACAATTGATTGCTGCTGTCGTCACAGGTGTTGGGACTATAGTTTGATGCCAATTCACTACGTCCCCCTCACTACCATCATGGAATAATAACTTGAGTTTATAGTTGAAAGTTGCTAACATCCTTTTAGGAATAACGTATGAGAATACCTCTAGGTGATTTTCATTAACTAGTTGATGGTACATAGGCTGCCATTCAGTTCGATTACATTCCTTCTCTGCGAAGGCATCCTTGTTGGGACATATATAAATTCGATTCACTTGAAGTGGTACGTTTGTATATAGGACTCCATTCAATATTGCTGTTAGGATTATGAAATTTGATTTCAGCACAGCCATCTCCTACACTTATACTCAAATTGCCTAGTTGATTTATAGTTAACTTTTTATCTTCGTAAAATTTTATGTCTTTATTCAGTGCTACTAATTTCATATGGAATTCAAGCAGTTTACGTGCGTATTCTTCCGAAGACATATCAATACTTGTCAGTTCGGTGGAGTGTCACCCATACCCATTTTTTGGAACCCTCGTAATATATCTAGATGGGCATCTTCCTTTGTAACATATTCAAACAATTTCCAGCTGTTTACACTGCAGCACATAGAATTATTGCTGGTAGAGTGATGAAGGCAGATATATCTACAGTTTTCTCGAACAAATTGTGGGCAGCTGCCTTTCAAATTCAACACTTTCACCTGACGATCTAACCCCAATTTTTTGAGAATCTTCACTATGAATTTGGCTTTGCCCACACCACTAACGTATATGACGCTATTTGGATCAATATTTTCCTTGAAAATTTCCTCCATCCGAATATAGTCCTGATATCCAGAGTTGTATGGAATCCCATGATACTTTTCGCAAAACATCACTTGCTTCATTTGATTTTCTGAGAGTTCACTTAGCGGTGTGGGTGGCTTGAATAGAAAATATTTTTCTAGCTTCTTTTCACAATCCAACAAAGCTAGTTCCTTAACTATCATTGTATGGTGAGAGATTTGGAAGCTCTGAATGTCAACCACCACCGACTTCATCTTGAACTAAACTGTTCCGTCGATAATTAAGACCAGCAATGCAAACTAGAACGAGTCTGATGAGTCGTACGAGTCGCACGAAACGTTGCAGCCGATGATTCCCGAGTGTAGATCTTTCATTTGCTAAAGTCGCATGAGACGCATGAGTCGGGTGAGTCGAACTGGTAGCGCCACCTCTACGAAGCAGTCTGTACCTTCGATGGCATCTGTCATGTGGTGGTGACATCTTCATGAAGCAGTCTGTACCTTTTGGACCGGAGGTACAGATTACTTCCTAGAGGTGGCGGAGCCCCCTCCAGGAAGCAGTCTGTACCTTAGGTCTACCATGACAGCTGGTCCTTATGACCACCATGACAGCTGGTCCTTATGGTCGCCATGACAGCTGGTCCTTATGGCCGCCATGACAGCTGGTCCTTATGGACGCCATGACAGCTGGTTCTTATGCTCGCCATGACAGCTGGTCCTTATGGTCGCCATGACAGTTGGACTTCAGGGCCGCCATGACAGCTGGTCCTTATGGTCGCCATGACAGCTGGTTCTTATGGTCGCCATGACAGCTGGTCCTTATGACCACCATGACAGCTGGTCCTTATGGTCGCCATGACAGCTGGTCCTTATGGCCGCCATGACAGCTGGTCCTTATGGACGCCATGACAGTTGGACCTTAGGGCCGCCATGCTGCCATGTGTTAGTCACGTGACTCTGTACATGTGACACACTTTTTGAACACACCCTGTATACTCTTTACAAATAAAATAAAATCTTTATCACCTACATCCTTTCAAACTGATAAGGACGAGCTCATACACCGGATGCACATCGACAGCTAGACCGGAAGTGGAGACCGGATATCCTGTTCCCGAAGTAGTGGAGTACATCTACTTAGTTAATTTTAGTTTTTAGGAATATATGGTCCAAACAGGATTTACTCTGATTTTGTAGTCTTGTTACATCATTGATTAATGAAATATATCCATGTTCATAAAGAATATTTAGATAATCATTTTTGAGAATTGGTATATCTATAGGTGTATAGTTTCTTATGTATGCATCCATATTTGATTAATTAGTATTAAATTAAAATAATACAATATAATGTATGGTAAAAGAATATAAGTTATATCTCCAATGTATGTATTTAAATCTTGTAACTACTACAATATTATTATAAATTAATTTTTATTTATAGTTAATTACCAACTTACTGGGCATCTGAGTTCTTACACCTTATTGAAATATGTCACTCCAGATATGTCACTATAATTGTTGTGCATCTAGACTTGCATTGCTAATTGTTAAAATTTATAGTTTATTCACAATGTTTGATATTTAATTATTTTACTGATAATTTTGAAATAATTTATCCAACTTGTAGAGTAAATGTAAATTCAAGATGTAGAAAACAATTACCTATATGTAGCCTCCTTTAGTTTTCATATGTGTAGCGAGAAATGTTTTTTTGTCGGTTAACCGCGTATTTGGTCTTGTGGCAATAGTTCTGTTTGTTTTTATATCACTTACTGAATTTCCTGGTTTTCTCTTCTCGTTCTGTGATGATGTTAGTAGAGGTCAAAAAAGGTGAAACAAATATGATATTAACATGAATTTCACTTTTCTTGTCAAGACTTGCAGGTTCCTTATCTCTGCTGACGTCAATAAGAGTTCACAAAGGTGAATTATTTTATAATAATAATTTGAGTTTATGATGATCTTATCGCTCGTTGACCTTTACTGAACTTTCTATAGAAAGGGATAGTGATGAATGTCTACATCACCATTATCCGTTTGAGAAACAAAATATCAAAAATAATAATAATAATTAAGTTTATTTGAAACAATACATTTCCGTTTTGGCAGTATACCATTCGAATCTGGAATAAACATACAAATTATTCATGCAGTTCATCACTTGATTCTTCACACTCAACTCCGAACTAATCCGGTAATCGGAGAATACTCCATGATACGATCGTTGATGATGATACAATAAGCCTGGGTTATTTCAGGAAAATTCAGATTACCTTCCATCTCTAGATTAACGTTAACTGTTGATGACTTTATAGCATCATTTTGTTTCGAGCAATCAATCACTAAAATTGCTTCGTCCTTGAATGATATACAATCTAGCATCGACTCGCTCATCATTACATTTGAAAATGATTTCTGGGAATCATAGAACATCTGGTAGGCTTCCACGTATTGTTGGTCGTTGGAACTTGATTTCATTGCTTCGTATGGATAACACTCTGAATTCAAGTATAATTTTACATTTAGCAAGTTTATATTATCGAAATATGTACTTTGCTTAACAGGATTATTTTTTCGATCAGTTTGGAAAGCTGGAATCACATATCTGGGGCGTTCCAAATTCATTGATATTTTAACAGCCCAAATGGCTCGAGTGCTCTCCTCCATCAACGGATTTTCATGCGGATCCCAACTACGGAATGAAATCGAAATAGGCTTCTCAGCACTCGAACTTCCCAACATTCAAAATTTAACTTGATCATTTGGAAACACATGTCGCACTTTTGATGCTATCGCCTTCACATTCATTTTAGCCCTTTTCGTACCTGTGCTATTAGTTTGACGATCGTTATCGGTTCGACACCTCATCAAGCGCAGCTCATGTTTACCACTCAAAACTTTGTTATAGTCAATGAATAGGCCTGGTAGAAAATTCAACGGTATCCATGAATTGATTCTATTATTGTAGACTGAACTCATCGCATCCTTATATGACCATCCAGAAATAACTAGAGGTGTAGATTCATGTTCGGCATATGTGAGATAAGCTCTGATGGTGCTGACAATACCAGGATCGCGTACTTTGTCTATCTCTTTTCCATTCAATTCATAACTGATATATTCAAAGAGAAAGCTCCAAAATTATTGGTTAGGGTACATTCAGCTTCACCACTTGCTTCTGGCTGGAATTCTGCCTCGATGAATGAAGCGGATGAGGCTAAATCTACCAACACATCTCGTTGATTGATTAATATCTCAATTTCATCGCTGTTGCCGGAAGATTTTGTGTGTGAATTACTTTTCGAATGATGTCTTCATTGGAGTTCGGTTCGTTGAATATTTGAAGTTTTTCGGACATGGTAACCAAGGAACTTGAAAAAAATTATATTTTCCAATGATGGTGCTGCAGCCGCAACCTTCTTCTTTGAACTCGTTGTAGATAATGACTGATGTCCAATATGAGGATGTCTTTTATTGCTGAAATCCAAACTCATGTCCTCTAGTGACGTCGACTGCAACAACCTTCTCAGATGAATTTATTTCATATAATGAATGCTGATGAGTATTGGATTATTATCCATTGTTGAAAGCCATAACCTCCTGCGGTTTTTTCAACTCCAACCGTTGGTTTGGAAAATTCTTGGTTATCTTTCAAGAGAAAGACACAACTCAGGTGATAGTTTCTATCTTTGTCAGTATTTTTCTGAATGTCCAAAACATGGATTGCGCGACAATGCCAACTGCTTGATTATTTTCAAACAGGATGAACTCAATTTGGAACATATATTCACCGATCATATAAGCACAGACATGTCACTCTAGAAATTCAAAGAGAATCAAGAAACTAGAAGGTGAAAGAATAATGGAATGATTCCTATATCATCTAGAAAGTATGCTAATAATGAAAAAACTAAAAGGTGAAACTTATTCTCTTTCGAGAAATCAAACTAATTTTCCTTTCATAACAGATAATGGAAAAATCCTGAAGAAGATCAAACACCAAGAAGAAGAACTAATGAATTGTTTATTGACATTGTTGAAGTTGGAAAAGGAAATCGCATCCACATTTTCTGGTTGTAGTGAAGACAGGAGACGAATCACAGAATGGACCTCTGATGTTTTTGTATTTAAAAACGATATTATTTGGTTAGATTTAATTTTAAATCTTTAAAACTTGAAAATAAATGATATTTCTTAACAAAACTGATTATTACTTAACCTACCTCTCTTTAATTATAATAACACAATATGAAAACTTGAAGATAAACATGAAACTTATTATCCACAATTCTAATTCTGATTAATAGTTTTTAAAGGTGATACAGATAAGTTCATAAAATATGGGAATATTGCAACATAAATCTCTTGTATAAGAATGAATCCATAAAATATGGATCGGCTGCACACACTTTAACGATCAAGGTATGTTTTTCATTGTGACTTATGTCTTCATCATCCATAATATACATTATTTCATTTAGGAGACAGTCTGTGCATTGGTTCCTGGGTGTGGCGGGACCATCAACATGAGTTGTTTGTTGATTATGATGTTTATAACATAGCATATGATGGTATGAATATTCTTTCATGTGTTCAGGTACCTCACCCCATCGCAGTTCACGATAATTCAAATGTTTCAGCACATACTCCTCCGGTAGGAACATCAGATTCTCTCGAGTCAATTGATCTGCCGATTTGGTAATAGCCTCAATTAAATGTTCATATATTTTGGTTAGTATTGATCTCACGCAACACTCGCTTGTTATAGGTAGATGTTTTATTAGAGATGAAATAAAATTTTCCATGATGTTGCCTCTTTGAAAGTGTAAATCAAAATATATTGATCGATAATTTATCTAAATAAGTATTCAATTGTAGGAACATGATGTGAACACGTGAAGATGACGTAAAACAAAATATGAATTTATTATGAATAACAAATTTTAAAAATAAATGATATTTCAAAACCAACTGACTGTTTAATTATATAAGCATGATATGATAACGTGAAGATTATGTAAAACTCGCAAAATAAATCTTAACTACGATGGCCTAGTTTCTCATAACAAGTTTAACGCTAAAAACATGAATCTTGATCTCTTGACCTTTTGATGAAAACAAGTTATACAAAAATATGCGAAGTTTGCATAATTGAATTTATATTTTATCGAGACTTGTCTACCTGTAATAATAATAGATAATTAAACTCTAAGTACAGGTAACCATAAACCTCTCCTTCAACAGCCTCTGGACATTGGTATATACTCTTTTCCATACCCTCTGGTCATTGATAACATACCACAAGAAATTACAGTCGGTAGACACATGTGGATGGACATGCCATCGAAGTGTCACAGTATCCCCCCTATAACACTACTAACACTGTAACGATCTAATGAAGAAACATAATATCAACCATTATAATACGTATAGTGTGAAAAAAGCAGCCATTGCTGAACGTGTCATTCAAACGTTGGAGGAAACGCTCTACAAACAATTCAGTCTTAGCGGGAAATATAAATGGCTCGATATACTCGAAGAAATCACAAAAAAATATAATAAACGTGAGCATAGTACTATAAATATGGCTCCAATGAAAGTGACGAAACAGATTGAGAGCGAGATATTGAAACGATCTTACTCACACATCAAGTTAGATCTGTAGCTTCATAAGCCGAGTAGGAAGAATTTCAAACGACGTAGAACAATCATGAAGGGTTTGGATGATTTGTAGCAAATGGATCTGGCTGAAATGTGTTATTATTACGCTTGTGAAAATGGAGGATTCAAAAACATATCGGTTTTGATCGATCGTTTCTGGAAATTTCTGTGAACTCGTCCGTTGAAAACGAAATCGGCCAAAAAGGTTCGTAAAGCTGTCAGTTTTATATAGCTAGAAGGACATTGTAAGCCTAGCAATCTGCAAAGCGATCAGGGAGGAGAATTCTTCAATAAACACTTCAACAATCTAATGAAGAAACATAATATCAATCATTATAATACATATAGTGTGAAAAAAGCAGCCATTGCTGAACGTGTCATTCGAACGTTGGAGGAAACGCTCTACAAACAATTCAGTCTTAGCGGAAAATACAAATGGCTTGATATGCTTGAAGAAATCACAGAAAAATATAATAAACGTAAGCATAGTACTATAAAAAGCATAGTACTATAAATATGGCTCCAATAAAAGTGACGAAACGGATTGAGAGCGAGATATTGAAACGATCCTATTCACACATCAAGTTAGATCTGTCTCACAAATACAACGTTGGAGATGTGGTGCGAATGAGTAAGGCTTAATATATAATTGAAGGAGGATATACGCTCAATTGGTCGACGGAATTGTTTACAATTCTAAGAGTTCACAAAACAGCTCCTGTTACATATATTTTGCAAGATATGTTGGGGAAAACGATGAGTGGAGGATTCTACGAGGAGGAATTACAGGACACAAAACAACCCGATGTGTATTCAATCGGAAAATATTACAGGAGGGGTCAACCGTATGTGAAGTGTTTGGGTCTGGATAATAATCACAACCGTTGGATCGACAAGTCGGATCTCGTTCAATTAACCCACCATTGACGATTTGGAGATTATTAGAAACGAACGAAAAGCTGGAATATTGTTGACTCGAGGGTATGAATATTATAATAGAACAATAGTCTGTCTATATGAGGGTGAATCAAGAGTGAAGATTATAATATTTGAAAACATGTATTGTTAGGATTACAATTAAGTATTTTGTATTGAGAAATTTTTGAAATCTTTGGTCTATCTTCCTCTCCTCGTTAAATAACGGTGCAATCCCGAATTGTCCTTAGTCTGTATGGAAGCATTGTAATAATCCGACGGATTATTACTTTTTTGTTTTTTAGAGGCAGTAGATATACTGGACTAGTTCTACGACAAAAACCAAGATGGCGGCCATAGGGGTGTCGGTCCTAGTTCTACGACAAAAACCAAGATGGCGGCCATAGGGGTGTCGGTCTGGTGATAAGGATCGGTTGTTTGTAAAGAGTATACAGGGTGCGTGCAAAAAGTGTGTCACATGAAAGAGTATACAGGGTGTGTGCAAAAAGTGTGTCACAGGGTCACGTGACTAACACATGACAGCATGGCGGCCCTAAGGTACAGCTGTCATGGCGACCATAAGGTACAGCTGTCATGGCGACCATAAGATCCAGCTGTCATGGCGACCATAAGATCCAACTGTCATGGCGACCATAAGGTACAGCTGTCATGGCGGACCCCTAAGTACAGATTGCGTTGTAGAGGTGTCGCCACCACCACATGACAGCTGTCATGACGGACCTATGGTACAGATTGCTTCGTAGAGGTGTCGCCACCACCACATGACAGCTGTCATGACGGACCTATGGTACAGATTGCTTCGTAGAGGTGTCGCCACCACATGACAGCTATCATGGTGGGCCTAAGGTACAGATTGTTTTGTAGAGGTGTCGCCACCATATGACAGCAGTCTCATGGCAGACCAAAGGTACAGACTGCTCCGCGGAGGTGTCACCACCACGTGACAGCTGTCATGGTGGGTCCCAGGTACAGACTGTCACCAGTTCGACTCGTGGAGGTGCGAAGCACCTCTACGAAGCATTCTGCACCTTTGGTCCAGAAGGTATAGACCGATACGTGGAGATGGCGCCACCAGTTCGACTCGTCCGACTCATGCGGCTCGCAAACGACAAATGAAAGGTCGGAGATCATCGGCTACAACGTTTCGTGCGACTTCGCATAATATCGATGAGGACAGTATAGTTCAAGATGAAGTGTGTGGCGGTCGACATTCAGAGCTTCCAAATCTCATACCATGGAATGATAGTTAAGGAACTTGCTTTGGTGGATTGTGAGAAAAAGTTAGAAAAATATTTTCTATTCAAGTCACCCACACCGCTAAGTGAACTCGCAGAAAATCAAATGAAGCAAGTAATGTTTTGTGAAAAGTACCACGGAATTCCATACAACTCTGGATACCAGGACTATACTAGGATTGAGGAAATTTTCAAGGAAAATATTGATCCAAATAGCATCATATACGTTAGTGGAAAGGGTAAAGCCAAATTCATAGTGAACATCCTAAAAAAATTGGGGTTAGATCGCCAGGTGAAAGTCTTGAATTTGAAAGGTAGCTGTCCAGAATTTGTTCGAGGAAACTGTAGATATATCTGCCTTCATCACTCCAACCACAATAATTCTATGTGCTGCAGTGTAAACAGCTGGAAATTGTTTGAATATGTTACGAAGGAAGATGCCCATCTAGATTTATTACGAGGTTTTCAAAAAATGGGTATGGGGGGCACTCTCCCCCAAACTGACTAGTATTGATATGTCTTTGGAAGAATACGCACGTAAACTGTTTGAATTCCATGTGAAATTAGTAGCACTGAATAAAGACATAAAATTTTATGAAGATAAAAAGTTAACTATAAGCCAACTAGGTAATTTGAGTATAAGTGGAGGGGATGGTTGTGTTGAAATCAAATTTCATAATCCTAACCGCAATATTGAATGGGATCCTATATACAAACGTACCACCTCGAGTGAATCGGATTTATATATGTCCCAACAAGGATGCCTTCGTTGAGAGGGAATGTAATAGAACCGAATGGCAACCCCTGGACCACCAACTAGTTAATGAAAATCAATTGGAGGTATTCTCATACGTTATTCCTAAAACTATGTTACCAACATTCAACTATAAACTCAAGTTATTATTCCATGATGGAAGTGAGGGAGACGTGGTGAATTGGCAGCAAACTGAAGCCTCAACACCTGCGGCGGCAGCAGCAATCAATTGCCTAAGCAATGTATCTGAAGCTCAACCACCACAGAAAGAAAATGAAATCTATGCTATGCAATGTTTCAATCTTAGTGTATTATCAGTTTTATTACTGAAAATCCTCATTAAAAATGTAAAGAAACGTATTAATAATAATAATAATAATAAATAATGAAAGTATCGCTATTGTTTGATTATGAATAGGAGATGAGGAATCAGTTAGACACATACATTTAACTTTTAACTTTATTCTTGAATACACACACACACAAAAAATATTTTACAAAAATTCCCTAAAATATATATACAATATAAACACCTAAATCTAAAAATTATTCCCTAAAAACTCAACAAAAAAGACCATACCTCGAGCTATGCGCATTTCAACCATCTGCGAAAACAAAAAAATAACTTTAGTTGATAAATAATAATAATAATAATAATAATAATAATAATAATAATAGTGTGTGTGTGTGTTCGATTCACTCACTTTTTCTTTCAAGCGATTTAAATCGCGAGGTAACCCCACCACCAGGGAACATTCTCCATCTAGGGGTGAAACCAAATACCTGCACCCCTCCAAAACCCGAAGTTGTGACATCTGTAATTATGAATAAAACAAGGGTACTCATTAAATAATAAAAAAACATCAGCATAAGGTAAACATACTTCAAACATCAGCTCCGCCAAGTAGTGGCGGAAACCATGGATACAAAATCCCTCGTAAATCTGCTGCTGCGGGGGAGGTGTCGGCGAAGGTGCAGGTGATTGGTATGGATGAGGTAATGATCTATTGAGAAAGTAGAATTAGAATTGAAATAATTCTAGAGTTAATATGAATACATACAAAATGTCTGGGGAGCTCGCTGAAGACGCTGGGGTATCGACCAGGACTTGGGAAGGTAATTCGTTCAATCTGTAATTATTGAAATTAGTAAGCAAATATTTCACAAGTAGAAAAAATCACATACATCACGTCCTCCACCAATAAAATCTCGTCGGATCTGATGGAAATAAGAGTAATTCAATAATCGAAATAATATATCAAAAATTAAAAAAAACATACGTTAAATCAATTATTCCCTGCAGATCACGCAATTCCGGGAATAAATCATCATTATCCATCGCCTCCAATAGAGTGAGATAATCTAATTCTATTTTGATTTCTTCCTCTGAATAATGACTAAAAAAATATGCAATCAAGATATATAGTAGGATCGAAATGAAATAAAAAACAACTCACTTGTCCTCCATCCAGTTCCGCATCTGCTCTTTGTTCAGTATATCGAACCGGTTGGTAAATATTTCTACGTGCTCGGTGAATGCGCCCATTTTCTTCATATATTACACACAACACTTTGAGAAGAATACTATTTTCCTCCTATGAAGTGCCATAGGTTTTATACACGATATTTAATTATTGAATATGAGATAAACTAAAATTAAACTAATTCCCAGAAATTGATAAAGTTGTTATTGACCAAGCATGAACGCTATACATGACGTCAATTGATAAGAAGTTCCTATAAAAAGAGATTGATAAAGTTGTTATTCGCCACGCATGAACGGTATACATGACGTCAATTGATAAGAAGTTCCTAAAAAGAAATCGATAAAGTTGTTATTGACCGACTCGATGGCGCCGTCAACTGATAAGAAGTTCCTATAAAAACGCGATATGCGCATCTCATTATTATATTCATTATTAAATCTGAGTTAGAAACAACCAGACGTGTTTTTGTGAGTGCTAAAATCTAGGTGAGTTTATTTTATTAATTAACTTAAAACATTATTTTCCTATGTAGGGTTAATTTATATGTAGGGAATATTTATTTTTCTTTTCTTAAAAATATACTAGTAGAACTTTAACTTTTTGAAAGTATTTATTAATCCTCTTTTATACAATTTGATGGACAAATTTATTATTTCTCACGTATAATCCTCTTTCTTAATATTTCAATGGATACTATTACTTCAATAAAAAAAAATTCCATAAAAGCGTTTCTCTTGTTATAGTTAAAATGGCAGCAAGTAGTCTGCAAGAAATAAATAGTATTTCTCTTTTAGAGAGAAAACTAACTCGAAAAGTGTCCGAGCTAGTATTGGGTGGAACGTATATAATCCAAAAAGGGAAAATCGTGAATACAAGATACGGGGAGGCCGTATTACTCGAACTGGAAGATTGTTCGGTGTTTCTACCGAAACGATTGACGAGTCCGATAGCAGCTATTCTAGATCAAATCAATACTCATCCTTGTTTTGGGTTAATATATAGAGGGGAGGAGCTCCTAAAAAACGGGAAAACCTGCTCAAAATTAGAATTTTGTGAAGTGGACCAGCAGCAGCAGCAACAGAATATAGCAGAATAACAACAAATCGAACGTCTAAGGTAGGCTGCTTGTTTATTGTTTAAAAAATAGTTTCAATCGCTAAAATCAGTGGGGAGATTGTGAAAATTATCAATGAGGCTCAACGGGATTTATTAAAATCGAAATTATCCCCTCAGGAAATAACAAAGTGGATAGGTTTCTGTACAAAGTACATTAGGACTTTTTCCAGACATTTAACCAAAGACACCTTGAATTTACCCTGTAAGAACCAACTTCAATGTAATATTGGACATTTAAAAAGATTCAAAATTTTATTAGGGGTTCGAAATAAACCACCCACAACTAATAAGAACCGTAGTGAGCGAATCCGTTGGGAGGAAGGTAAATGCGCATTTTCCCAACGAATTCGAACTGGCTTTATAACGAACATTTCACATTTAGACCCGATAAATTTTTTATATGATGCTTTTCATCTTTTCAGCCCTAGAATCACCAAAATTTTACATACATACAATTTCATTAAGGTAAACACTACATTTTGTGGGGAATATATGCGGCTCAATGCGATCGACGAGCTTATCCAAACAGAGTATAAATATTTCCACACCAAGTCCGCTCCAATAGATGCTTTTACAAATTTATTGGAGTGGTTCAAGGAGAATGTAATTGATAAACTCCAAGTAAAGCTGGATGATTTTTTAGAACGCGACTCGGGGTGGAGCATTAGGGAGGTTATCAGTTTGGGGGTGAATATAAATAAGCATGAAACCATCAATTCAGGCTCTTCGTATATCGTTCTCCCCAAAGAAATACTCTTGAAGCGTGCTGTTATTAATATTAAAAATTACGATGAATACTGTTTTGCCTGGGCAGTAACAGCTGGGCTACATCCAGCAGCAGCAAATGCAAATACAGCTCGTGTTTCTTCATATCCACATTTTAGTAATGTTTTAAATTTACAAAATCTAACATTTCCCCTTCCTATATCACAAATTCCAACTTTCGAGAAAAATAACAATATTTCAATTCATGTATTCGTTTTGGAATTATGTGGGGGTAATGAGCAGCAGCAGAGCGAACATGTGGAGAAATTGAAGGTTCTCCCTGCATATTTAACTAAAAATAAATTAGAGAAGCATTTTAATTTACTATTAATCCAAGATAAATATTATCGCGATGTAGAACCTGCGAAATCCTCAAATTTCATTGATCCCACCGTTAAATTTCACTATTGTCTAATTAAAAATTTATCAAGACTTGTAAATTCTCAAATTAGCTTGAACAACAAAACTTACTTGTGTGAGCGATGTTTAAATAATTTCAAGAGCGAGAATAAGTATAAAAATCACATTGAGGATTGTGGTAAAATGAACATGTGTAAAATTACTTTCCCCCAAGATGATTATTTGAAATTCAAGAATCACTCAAACAAACTACCCATACCATTTATTATTTATTTTGACTTTGAAGCTCTCCTATTACCTATTCAGAACTGCTCTCAATCTAATGTAAGTTCATATACGAACAAAACCCAGCTACACGAGGCGTATAGTGTTGGGTATTATTTAAAATGCCAATTTAACAATTCCCTATCACGATTTGATAGTTATAGGGGATTAGACCCGGCCAAATGGTTGACAGATGAACTAGATAAAATTGGGGAATTTATCGATCTAAAACTTAAATCTATTGTACCTATGGACTTGAATGGTTTTAGTTTCCTAGATATAATGAAGGAAACGAAATGTCATATTTGCGAGAGACAGTTCGAAGAGGGGGATGTTTGTGTTAGAGATCATTGCCATTTCACGGGCAAATATCGAGGATTAGCCCATCAAGATTGTAATCTTAATTATAAATATCGATTCGTAGTGCCTGTTGTGGCTCATAACCTCAGTGGGTACGATATGTTTTTGCTGATTCGAGATATAGCCAAATCGTCCAAACAAAATATTCAAGTACTCCCAATCAATAAAGAGAAGTATATAAGTTTCACTAGAAGTACGAAAAACTCCGTGGTTAAATTTCGTTTCATCGATTCATGTAGGTTTTTAGATTCAAGCTTGGACAAATTAGTGTCATATTTGAAGGTGGAGGATTTGAATATTTTGAAAAGCGAGTTTGCGCACTTATCCGATGATAAATTTAAATTACTAACTCGTAAGGGAGTATTTCCCTATGAACACTTAGATGAATGGGGTAAATTGAACGAGGAAAATCTTCCTCCAATAGAGAAATTTTTTAATAAATTACGCGACGAATCGATAAGTGAGGATGATTATAGGCATGCTCAAACAATTTGGACTAGTTTTAATTGTAGAAATTTAGGTGATTATTCAGATTTATATTTGAAGACAGATGTTTTATTATTGGCCGATGTGTTTGAGAATTTTCGCAGCAAATGTATAGATCTTTTTGCTTTAGATCCGGCCCACTATTTCACGGTTCCCTCCTTCACGTGGGACTGTATGTTGAAATATACGAATGTATCTTTACAATATTTGAAAGACATCGATATGGTCTTATTTGTGGAGAAGGGAATTCGTGGAGGTGTGAGCCAATGCAGTAATCGATTTGCAAAGGCCAATAATAAATACATGAATAATCACGACCCCGAAAAAGAGACAAGTTACCTCATGTATTTTGACGTTTGTAATTTGTACGGATGGGCTATGATTCAATATTTGCCCTATGATGGGTTCAAGTGGGTTGAAAATCTCGATGATGTAGACGTAAGAAACGTCTCAGACGAAAGTCCAATTGGCTACATATTGGAAGTCGATTTAGATTACCCAGCTGAACTTCATGATCTGCATAAAGATCTCCCTCTTTGTCCCACTCACACAGCACCACCCAACAGCAAATTACCTAAATTACTAACAACTCTCCACAATAAATCGAAATATATCATTCACTATCGAAATTTAAAACAATGTTTGGCGCTGGGGATGGTGCTGAAAAAAGTCCATAGAATTTTGGAATTTAAGCAAGCTCCGTGGCTTAAAGCATACATAGATCTCAACACTAGATTGAGGGCAGCTCCTAAGAATGCGTTTGAAATAGCTCTCTTCAAGCTGCTGATCAACGCAATTTTCGGTAAATCTATGGAGAATGTACGGAAGCATAGACTAGTTAGATTAGTTAATAAATGGTATGGGCCCTATGGGGCTCGCTATTATATTTCTCAACCTAATTTCAATAGCAGCAAGATATTTGAGGAGAATTTGGTGGCCATAGAACAGAATAAATTAGAAGTTTTATTCAACAAACCCATCTATGTGGGGATGTCTATTTTGGACATCTCCAAAACCTGCGTTTACGATTTCCATTATGGCTTTATGTTGAAATTATACAAAGACCCTGGATTGATGCGATTATGTTACACTGATACTGACAGTTTGATTTACCATATTATTACAAACGATGACATTTATGAGTCAATTATAAATAGAAATATCGGGAAATTTGATATGAGTGATTATGCTCCAGACAACCTCTTTAATATTCCGCAGGTCAACAAAAAAGTAGTAGGCTTAATGAAGGACGAGAACAAAGGGCTTTTGATGGATAAGTTCGTTGGTTTGCGGGCAAAAATGTACAGCTTCACTGTCCAAAATCAAAATCGCGATGATGACGTCACAAAGAAAGCCAAAGGGGTGCGCGAGTATGTCTTACGAAATACAATAACATTTGAGGACTACGTTAGATGTCTGGAAGAGAACATAGAGATGTATCGCGTCCAGAGATCTATCCGCTCTTTTGACCTTAAGTTATACACAATTGAGCAGAATAAAATCGCTTTGAGCCCCTTTGATAATAAACGGGTTATATTGGGGGATAAAACAAGCACCCTACCTTATGGACACTATTCTTTAGGTTAGAATTAAGATTTTTGATGTTTTTAAATTTGGGTAGTAGTAGTAGTAGTTGTGTAAATTATATATGTATTTTTGTTTTTAAATTAGTGGGGTTAAGATATTTTGTAAGTAAGTATAATTATACACATTTTTGATTGATTCAGATGATTGGCTGTATGTATTTTTCTTCATCCTATTAAATATTTTATGAGGAAGTTGGGTGTTTTAATAAACCAAAAATAATAGCATCAATTTTTTTTATTGTTCAAAATCATACATAACTTTATTTTTATAGAAAAATAACATTTCTCTAAGTGTATTGGTTGATAAACAGTCGGGCGAAATACCGATAAAACAATACAAGAGGACCATTTCATCGGGCTGCTGCTGCTGATGCTGGTCTCTCGTACTTTTAATCATATCAATAACATTATGATAGTATGTGGAAAATCCAAAATGTTCCAGAAAAGACATTCGATGTGATAGCACTTCATCGTTGATTCGAATTATTTCTCGAACATCTTCCTCACACAACCACACATGGATATTGTGCTTTGTAACTTGAAGTAATTTAACATTATTGAAGTACACAAGTTGAACTATTTGACAGTATTCATCGGATAATATGGGAGCCCCATCGAAATCTGATTGTAGACTTGTGAAGAATTCGGTGATTTTCACTCGTAGAATATCGATGAAATCGATCCATTCCAGCAGGCTAAAGCTGACTTTACAATTTTGGGTGAGTTGAATGAGTGAGATTGTAGGTGAGAGGGTTCGCACAGGACTCAATCCACATTTGATTTCATAACTTGCCCCCACCAACGGGTACGTTGTATTCATCAATAGGAATGGCTCGTCTTTTGCCTTCATCTCAAACTCTTCTAAAAGCCGATCCAACTCGAAAGAACTGCTGCTGCTGCTACTATCTTCACCAACACTATCCTGGGACAACATCTTATTAAAACTGTTCTCGATTCACTAGAACCTGACCCTCAAACCAAATATTTACACCTCGCACATGCGCAGCTCATTAGCAGCATATTTCTTTGATGTGATCGGAAGTTTGGATGAGAACATCGAAGCATAAAACTTGTAGTGTTGGCGGAGGAGAAAATTTGTGGTGTTGGTTGCGTTCCCCACACGAGTCGAAGAAGAAAGTTTTATTAGGAAGTCCTCTACGAATCCCTCGTAGATCCATTATTTCACTTCGGTAAGGGAGAAGCGCGACCCGATAAAAATCAACACCAATTTCACTCTGTAGCACTCTGTAACAATCAAGTATATACGATCCTGGTTTTGGGATTATATCAGGAACTTGGTGTAATATGAAATTCTTCCATCTATTTTCGTATATAAAGTAGCCTTCAACATTCATATCAATTATCTCCCAATCGTTTTCTGATGGGTTGAAATCTCCTCCGAAATAGAAAATATCCACATACGCGCATTCTTTCACAGCTCCAATAATGAACGTTACAAATTCTCCTGCGATTATCCAATTTTTCGAGGGTAATTGTAATTCTTCGATGTTTTCCATCAAATTTGGCGGACCTTTAAATTGTTTTGCATCGTACACGGTGGTAAGTACATTATGAGCAAAACTGTTGTATAATTGCGAAGACATTTTCACGCAGACTGATTCGATTATTTGACTTCCACCACTTGCTTGAACCACCAGTCAAATGGAAGACATGCGCAGTAGCACATTATACAACTTCAGAATTTTCAATCCAACTTTTCTCTTTCATACCGTACCATTTTACATACATTTTGTTACCCTTTTTTCGGAGCACCTTCTCAATCAAATAAACGTCTGGCTGTTTGGTTTTCTGCAATTCTTCCTCGTAGAAACAACCGCTGATTGGTGCGTTGGTCATATCTTCTAGTAGATATGTGATCGGGTTGGTAATTTTAACTTTGATGATTTTAAATAATTCCGCACTCCAATTGGGCGTAAATCCCTTTTCAAAAATATGTTTTGCTTTACTTATTCGCACAATATCCCCCACGTGGTATTTGTGAGGTAGGGCCAACTTAATGTGTGAGTAAGATTGCTTCAATATGCGACTTTCATTCTGTTTCGTAACCTTGAACGGAGCCATTTTTATAGTTCTATGTTTACGTTTATTATATTTTTCGGTGACTTCTTGAAGTGTATCCACCCATTTGTATTTCCCGCTCAGACTGAATCGCTTGTAGATCGCTTCTTTCAACGTTCGAATGACACGTTCAGCAATGGTGGCTTTCTTCACAGAATACGTATTATAATGGTTGATTTTATGTTTTTTCATTAGCTCGTCAAAGTGTCTGTTGAAGAATTCTTTACCTTGATCGCTTTGTAGGTTCCTAGGCGTACGATGTCCTTCTAGTAATATAGAATTGACTGCTTTCCGAACCTCTTCGGCCGATTTCGTTTTCAGCGGGCGTGTCCATAGAAATTTCGAGAAGCAATCGATCACCACCAAAATGTATTTAAACCCTCGATTTTCGCGCGCATAATTACCCATTTCAGCAAGATCCATTTGCCACAAGTCATCCAACCCTTTTATGATTGTTCTGCGACGTTTAAAATTCTTTCTAACAGGCTTATGAAGCTCATCAACCACCTGCGCTTTACCCTTCATCATTTTTTTGGATCGATCTGCGTTGACGGAGCTAATAACTTTTGTGGTGGTGGGGAGGTGGTAGGAGCTCTTTTATAGGGATGATGATGATGTGGTGAGACTTCACCTTTTGCTTTTTTTGTTATCGTCTCCGCAGCCGTCTCCAAACTGGTGATAATAATCGCTTGTTCTATTTGTGATAGATTGCTTTCGATGGTCTGTATACGTGCGATCAAGGCCTGATCATTAGTACTGCGCGTTTTATAGTCTAATTCTATAGTTATCAGTTTACTATTGATGGCCTGTATACTTTCGAATAGGTTGGCATATTTTGAAGTGTTTTCTTGATCGTTACTGATGAGTGTTTTATAGTCTTCACGTATTTTCTTCAATAATTTTTCAAGATTCAGCTCATTCGCTTCAGTAGCTTTGGACGATGCTATCATACCATCTACAAGTTTTTCAATTTTAATTCTATTTTGTGTTGTAGAATCAATCAGAGAGTCTGTGATTTTTTTATTTTCATCCTGTATACTCTGTTTTATGGCTGCAGAGTGAACATAACTTTGATTTTTGTATGACTGTATTTCGGTACGGAGAATCTTCAATTCTTCGTTTATATTCGTATCCACTTTAGTGATGGCGTTATCTACATATACTTTGTTCGTAACATCATTAGCTGATATAGGTATTTTCACATTGCAAATTTTCAAATTTTCCATATCCACGTCACCGTCGGGTGTGTGCCTTAAAATGTTCATAAACATCGATTTGCGTTTGAAAACATCGATGATGCTATCGCCCGACAACGCAGATCGCCTACCGAACTTATCAAGACTCATTATATAAATGCTGTGGGGTTCAAGTAATCAATACTAATATATGATGTCCGCCTCTCTTAGTTCATTTATTATAGCGACAATTTCATTATCGTGCGAAGTATTTCCAGCTTGTTGCGATGCCATCAGTAGTTTTAGTCGGTCCACCAGCTCGTTTGGATCATCCCAAAAAATATATTCCATAGGCTTCTTGTTGTATGTCAAATGTAAACCGCTACCGCTTGCTACTGTCGAAGTCGTCTCTGACGACGACGAGGTTGATTGAAACATAGGTTTAATTATGGACATGTACTTTGGCGCATTGGTACCCTTCAAACGACCGTTAATATTTTTATGTGCATTTGTTAACCGTAAAATTTCTTTGTATGCTGCTCGATCTTTATTCGTGAATTTTCTGGGTGTTTTGTAGAATATGAGCTCGTACAATCCAGGTGTTCCCTGTGCGCTATATCCTACGGTTTCGATATTCTCACCGAATATTATCTTTTTAAAACCGAGAATCCACCCGGTAGAGCTCGCATCATAAACAGGTCCATATACTTTATCGATTTTCTTGTTGTTTTCCCAATGTTCTTGAACGTATTTACGCACTTGTGGCGGATAATTTGTAAGTGAAGGTTCAATCTCAGTCATAGCATCATCGAACGCGTCGTCATCCTCCTCCCCCTCCTCTTCCTCATCATCATCGACATCATCTTTAGGTTCTAATTTTATTTCTTTTTTCATCGACTGCGCAGCAGGATGTTTAATTTTTTTAACGATCGCTTTCAATGGTGTGGCGATAGGTTTGAACAGTTGTTCTATTGATTCGTCTTCTTCAGATTTACCTAGTTTCAAGGCTAGATATTTCTTTCTTATAGACTTACTCAATTCGAAGATTTTTCGCTTACGTGCTAACTGTTCGGCATCCATCTTGTATTTGAACTAAAATTAACAATTCACGTTTTTATATATACATCGAAACCTTTGCGGTATCTGCCGTCGTTCAAGTCGAAATCCTTAGCAATGACCAAAGTTCCAAAATTATCCGTCCAACACATGGCGCACATCTTCTTGAACTGATTGAAATCGACGTCTGGTGATACGTGCTCATCAAATACATGCTTCAAATTGATCTCGTCCTGCTTAAAAAGAACGATCAAATTACAATTGTCACGGATCAATTGTTTCGGTATTTTCGAGTACGTTTGGCACAGATATGCCGCATCGATATTCTTATGTCTACACATGGAATAGTATTCCCGAATTTTTTGCTGACCCTCGCACGCGATGTCATCAAAAAGAAATATGGAATTAGCTCTAGCCTCGTTCGGACTTATTATTTCCTCGTTGTCTTTATAGGGAAAATAGCCAACACCTTTAACACGATCTAAAACTTCCTGCAACAGTTGATACTTGGGCTGATACAACGACTTTGAGTATACGTAGACGTTTTTGAACTTTGCTCCATTCGGATTGAATAATAGCGATAACATCACGTTCGTTTTACCACACCCACTAGGTCCACAAATTATCGCACGAAAAGAGTCTGGTAACAATTTACCATGTTTACCTACGCGATTAGTATTCGTCTGCCCTATGTCTAAATTCTCGATGGGTAGTGTCTGCTCTTGTTGAACGGTCTTCATATTGTGAGGTAGTTCAAATCTGATGTTTGTATATATAAATAGAAACGTTCGAAGATCGAGAGCTCAGTATCAATGTTGATCTATCGAGGTGAAGGTTTGTTGAATTCACTCATTAACAGTCTCCCGTTCGAAGTACATATTCCATCGTATCAATTCTGCGGACCTGGTACTAAGCTACAGAAGCGACTTGCGCGTGGCGATAAAGGTGTTAATCAGTTGGATTCGGCCTGTCGCGAGCACGACATAGCTTATTCCCAACACAAATCTCTAGAAGACCGTCATAAGGCCGATAAAATATTAGAGGACGCAGCTTGGCAACGTGTTAAATCCAAGGACGCTAAGGCTGGCGAAAGACTAGCTAGTCTATTGGTTACCGGAGGAATGAAAGTTAAACGTAAACTAGGAATGGGTCTTAGGAAACGTGCTGGTGGTCGTCGTGGAGGATGTTGCTTTCGGAAAGATATAGTGGGACATATTTCCAAGTCTATGGAACCGTCTGCGTCGTTGCGAAAGTCCGCTATGAATGCATTGAAAGCTGCACGCATAGCTATTAAGCGAGTTGGAGGTAAGAAGCGTGTTAAAGTACCACGCATAATACCGCTACCGAAATCTGGAGGATTCCTTCCGTTATTACTACCTATTTTGGGGGCGCTGGGGGCCTTAGGGTCTGTGGCGGGTGGTGCAAGTGCCATAGCCAATACAGTAGTTAATGCTAAAAACGCTAAAAAGAAACTTGAAGAGGATCAGCGTCATCATGCAGCTATGGAGTCATTAGGTAAAGGATTATACTTGCGGAAGAATGCGAAAGGAGGATTTGGACTGTTTTTGAAGAAACAACAAAAAAACTTTCAATAGAGCTACCCAATAGACCGTTGTACGACGTGGATTTGGTGCGTTTCGCGAAGAAAATGAAAATACCACATTTTCGAGGTGTCTTTATGCGAGACAATTTACCTAAGAGACGCCCCTGGAGACAAGAATGCGCCATTATGAATTTGGATTCGGTCAAAAACAACGGTACTCATTGGGTGGCCTTTAGAAAAATAAATAATCAAGTGGAATACTTTGACTCTTTTGGAAATTTAAAACCCACAAAGGAACTAGTTCGATATCTGGGTGGTGGTGGTGGTGGTGGGGTTAGAATTTTCTATAATAACGACACCTATCAAAAGTATGATCAGGTGATTTGTGGACATTTATGTTTGAAATTTCTCAGTTCTACGTAAACATCTGACGTGTGCAGTCATGTCGGAGCCCTACGATAAATTTATCGCAAAGATCATGCAACAACTTTCTGTTGATGTTCCTAGAGCTGGAATGTCATCAATCATCCGATACGTATATGATAATCTAATAATGGCAATGGAAAAACCTTCAAGCGAGCTGACCAAAAGAGACTTATTATTTCTGCCGATGGAATACATTCTAAAACATTTGGATTTGGTGTCTCTCAATCAAAATGAGGTTCCGAAATATATGTTCAAATCCCTTTACCGTCATATGCGGTGTACGGAACATATCGATGAAGATTGTGATTGTCTACCACCTCCACGCAAACTATGTTCTCAATGTTTATCTCAACAGATTTCCAAGGTCATGGAGACCGAGGGAATAACGCAGCATGAGAAGCAGGTGTTGATTGATGAAGTGTGCCGAGACGATCCATACTTTATAAAATCATACTTATTCCATCTATTAATGTTAAAATATAAATAGAAATGTCGCAATAAATTCTTATCAGTATCATGTCGCAGTTATTCACGCTAACAAGCACCAACCATATATTCTCGTTCACACCGCAGAATTCGATAGAGTTGAAGCCTGATAAGCGATACTATTTGGCTTTGTTGGGATTTACTTCTTATAACTCTATACCGAATATCGAGAACGAAAAATTTTACTATTTGGGGGGCGATGGAAAGACTTCGAAAACAATCGAAATACCTTCGGGCAACTACGAAATATCCGACATTGAAGAATTGATTCGGAAAAGATTGAACGTAAAAGAAGATGTCTTCTCGCTGAAGCCCAATAACAATACATTAAAGTGTGAGATATTTCATCAGAACCATGACATTTCGTTTGTTGAGGAAGATAGCTTGGGTAAAATATTGGGGTTTTCGCGTAAAGTCTTGGAAAAGGGTGTGGTGCACATGTCCGATTTGCCTGTCAACATTATAAAAGTAAGCAACATCCGGTTCGAATCAAACATTACCGTAGGAGCCTTCTACCGAGATAGACCTGCGCATACGATCTACGACTTTCCCATCACCGACGATCCCGGCTATAGAATTGTGGAACGTCCGAGGAATCCTCTATATTTACCAGTGTCAGATATCGCTGAAATTACCAACATCACCGTACTCGCTCTAGATCAGCATTCGAATCCGATAAATTTCCGTGGTGAAGAAAGTGTTCTACATCTACATTTACAAGAAGTCTGAGAACGGAATATGGGCCTAGTTGTTGCTGCTGCTGGCAATAAAAGAACATCGCACGCTTCATATTCATCAGTCTTCAACAAAACGTTCAAGGTGCGAGAGCTACTACCACTCACCAAAGCCAACCGATTAGTTCTACAATCTTTAGGGTTTCGCCTTAAATAAAAATGTCTAATAAGCGAAAGTTCGGTGGTGTAGATGATAATGGAGATAACAATGTTATCTCTTCAATTTTCGATTTATACCAGCAACCGAAATTCGACGAGTCGATTCGGAAAGCCGAGTATAGATCGATTACACCGTTCGTTAAAGCCTTCAATAACAGCGACATCGTGGAGTTTGGGATAAATCAAGTGGACGCGTTTTTTTCCATGAAGGATACTCTATTGGCGATCAAGGGGAAAATCGAAGTGAAGGGTGGAGGTAATGTTATATTGTTGCCGAATTATGGAGCCTTCCTTTTCGACTCTTGCTCGTACATTGAGAGTGGTAGGGACATCGAAACAGTTCGAGATCCTGGTATAGTCAGCGCTGTTTGAGCATTTACCTGCTATGCTCCTACAGCTTCTACGCATATGGCTACCGCTAGTTGGTTGTATCCCCTTGAGAGCGTAGTTCTGCACGAAACTAAATCATTCAGTCTATTGATTCCGCTGAAGCATATATTCAACATTTTCAACGATTACCCGATGATTACATTCGGTAGGCAGACTATTCGACTGGTACGTGCTCGAAACGATAACGATTGCGTTAACATTGAAACCGCCACGACCAGCGTTAAATTCCTGATTGATAGCATGGAATTGAAAGTGAAGTATATCTATCCCAACGATATAATTAGAGAAAAGCTATTGCGAGCAATCAAGAGTGATTCACCCATCCTAATTCCATTCCGGAAGTGGGAATGCCATGAGCTTCCTGCCATAACAAGCGAGGCCCGACGAGAAATTTGGGCGGTCAAGACTAGTGCAGCAGTTGAAAAACCTCGCTATGTCATAGTATTCTTTCAAACGGACAAAAGGAACAATGTGAAGGCTAACCCCACAATATTTGACCATCTGGATATAACAAGTATTCGCTTATCTCTAAACGGCGAATATTACCCCAACGAGCGAATGAACTTGGACTTTGCCAAGGATGATTTCACGCTCGCCCACCATAACTATACAGAGTTCTACTCTAGCTATACAAATTCCTCGTCGGCTGTGAAACAACCAATGTTAGATTATACCAGTTTCAAAAAACGCGCCCTCTACATAATCGATTGTTCGAAACAGGAGGAAGCAGTGAAATCTGCAACTGTTGATGTGCGATTGGAAATCGAGGCAGATAAGGGATTTCCAGCCAATACGAAAGCATATTGCATCATCATTCACGATTGTTTGATGGAGTACTACCCCCTCTCAGAAATAGTGAAGAGTCTAATCTAAAACATACGGCCTAACGACTACGTCGCCCGATCAGTTTAGTACGAGTCATCATGAGAATAGCATTGGTTGATATTCAGGGGTTCATCATCGATGATGTCTTTCATCCCAAAGAAATGTCTATACAAATTGGGTTCAAACGACATTATTCGTTGTTTAAGCCAGCCGTACCGCTTACGATGTTAAGTGAGAAGGATCGAAAATCTGTTTGGTATTTGGAACATTTTTGTCATGGTTTGGAATATACATCGGGCGATGTGGAATATGAAGAAATTGATAATATTCTAAGATTGACTCTACTGTGTGCAGCCGACATTATATATGTTCGAGGACATCAAAAAGCCGAATATCTCTCGAAAAAGTGTGTGGAGCTAGATATCTTTCCACGAATCGTAGATGTGTGCAGTTTCGACAACACCCCATGTCAAACGGGGAAATTCGACCCGACAAACAGACTGAGCTGTCTAAATCATCGCAATGATGGCGGGAAATATATGTGTACAGTCCACCATGTCGATAATCTACAACATTGGTTCCTCACCATCATACTTCCAAAATAAGAATGTACTTTTTCCAAAATAAAAAAAATATTATTAATATTTGATATTTCATTTCTCATACACCTCTTCCCACACACACACACACACACACACACACATCATAAACGACCCCCAGTCGTTTGAGTCGCTTGCGAGTCGCTTCCGAGTCGCTTGCGAGTCGCTTTCGAGTCGCTTTCGAGTCGCTTTCGAGTCGCTTTCGAGTCGCATGAGTCGAACTGGTGACAGTCTGTACCTGGGACCCACCATGACAGCTGTCACGTGGTGGTGACACCTCCGCGGAGCAGTCTGTACCTTTGGTCTGCCATGAGACTGCTGTCATATGGTGGCGACACCTCTACAAAACAATCTGTACCTTAGGCCCACCATGATAGCTGTCATGTGGTGGCGACACCTCTACGAAGCAATCTGTACCATAGGTCCGTCATGACAGCTGTCATGTGGTGGTGGCGACACCTCTACGAAGCAATCTGTACCATAGGTCCGTCATGACAGCTGTCATGTGGTGGTGGCGACACCTCTACAACGCAATCTGTACTTAGGGGTCCACCATGACAGCTGTACCTTATGGTCGCCATGACAGTTGGATCTTATGGTCGCCATGACAGCTGGATCTTATGGTCGCCATGACAGCTGTACCTTATGGTCGCCATGACAGCTGTACCTTAGGGCCGCCATGCTGTCATGTGTTAGTCACGTGACCCTGTGACACACTTTTTGCACACACCCTGTATACTCTTTCATGTGACACACTTTTTGCACGCACCCTGTATACTCTTTACAAACAACCGATCCTTATCACCAGACCGACACCCCTATGGCCGCCATCTTGGTTTTTGTCGTAGAACTAGGACCGACACCCCTATGGCCGCCATCTTGGTTTTTGTCGTAGAACTAGTCCAGTATATCTACTAGAGGCCTTTGAATAATTTTGATTCAATTCAAATTGGAAGATTTACAAATTACTATATCTAGAAATAAACATACGATATGTCAGATATGTCTACAGCCGTCTGAATTCTGAAACCCCTTTCCTGAAGCAATGACTCCATGCTTAACAAACGTAGCAAAGTACGCGGTCAAAGGTATTTGCTTTTTCCTGAGTCGGGAAAAGTCCACGTGGACTTGAGTAGACCCGTCACTCACAATTTCTCCGCCAAGTCAGATTCATATTGGCTGCTTGTATAAATTATGGGTGAGCCATGCTCCCGGTATTCTAAGTTGAACATATTTTCTATGTTTGCGCGTGGGGTGGCCCCCGCTCCAATGATTTCATAAAAACTAATTACTTGGAGGAAAAAAGAGAGTTCTCAACCACCTACTGATAGTTCTCAACTACCTACTTGTTCGGTAAGTCAGCTTGCTTCATGTCCACAGGGATGCTCCATGGTTGCATTAAATCAAATCAATTAATATCATGTTGTCAAGATTTCGACAAACTAAGTTTCAGAAATTTATAGAGATTAAATTAATTCATCAATTTGTGTTCATTGCAACAAGGGTTAGCATCTCTGGGGGCTGAAGCAGCGCTGGACTGGTTCGCGTCCTCCGCGTCACGCGTAAAGTAATTGTTCCCTCATTTAAGAATCATTTTGTGACCATTTCCTATCATATCAGATTTAATCCGATGTAGAAATCGAGTGTTTAAATCCTCTCTGCATTATTTCCACAAAAAATTCCAGAGGAAATTGTTTTATTTTGACCAACAGGGTAAGTGCATTTTGATTGCCAAAGAACAACTGTTAAATTGACTTCAACCTCTGAATCGGCAATATAATATAATGTGGTTATTTAATCTTCAGATCTTGCTCCGCTCGCCAATGTTTAATTTGTTGATATATATCTTTCCTGTCATTCAGGCTAAGTAGTGACCAATTGTAATTCCGCTTATCGAAGATTACTATCTATCAATCATCGACGTGATCGAGCGCGAAATCGATCACTGTTCCGTGTGTGAGAATTAGTCTTTCATTTGATTCATCTCTCCAGAGATCCTGACAGGAACTCGCTCACTGGCGGAAGGGGTAGAACTAGCGACATTGATAACGGTGTCACAGGTTCTCATTTTGCGGTGAACCTGAATTTGACGTTTTTAAATTCATGTATCATTTCCATTTCTAAATTTTGTAGTAATTTTATATTCGTTGCGGTGTTGTAATGTATCGACTTTTGTTAACTTTTATTCAATATATATTTATTTTTTAATTTAATTAACGAGTTCAACTGGTAATTCCTAATCACCTCTCAGCGAATGCGACCATCAGAATTTACGCTTGAATAGATATAAAGATATAAGTATAGGTGATTGTACGAGGTGGTCCCTTGGAAGGAATCGCGGCCTCATAGTCAAAAACAGCTCCTAGGTGGGCTGAAAGATACACCTAGTGGTGGCAGCTTAAAAGAACCTTGAGGGTACACGGATCAACTAAGATCTTCGATACCCGAGCAGGTTCCAACAAACAAATCTTAATTCATATAACACGTCGATGAGGTATTAACACTACCCGAAATAATACCCAGCCGACTGTTACAAGCAGTGAGGTAGACTTTCAAACCTATTCACTCATTCGGAAATATTAAATCTAGAGTAATTTCAGTTCAGATTTATTATTTACCATTATAAACAATACGCTCGGCTCAAAGTTACAGCATACATAGAAGAGGGTGTTCTCAATACGCTCATAAACAATGAGCTCCCGTTTGAACTTCATATCCCTGGTTATCAATACTGTGATCCATGTACAAAATTAGAAGAACGATTGAAAAGAGGAGATCCAGGTATCAATCCACTCAATAAAGCTTGCCGCCAACACGATATTTCATATTTGCGAAACGCTAGTTTGAAAGGACGTCACGAGGCGGATAAAATATTAGAGAACGCTGCTTGGCAACATGTCAAATCTGAAGACACAAAATTTGGAGAGAGGATTGTCGCTTTCAGTGTGAATAGAATTATGAAGGCAAAGAGGAATTTGGGGATGGGTATGTGAGAGGAGGTTGAGTTCGAGAGTGCAATTGTCGATGGGTGAGAAAAGGTATGAAGTATAAGTTTGATCCATCCAATCTGGAGAGAACATCTCAAACAGCTTTGAAATATGCACGAAAACAATTTAGAGAAGCAGGTGCTCGGAAAAATGTTCGATTCCCGAGAGTAATTCCTATTGCTAAGACTGGAGAATTTCTACCATTCTTGATACCTCTGTTTGCCGGCTTATCAGCTTCTGGAGCATTGGCGAGAGGTAGTGCAGGCATCGCTGAGGCCGTCAGCGACAGCAAAGCAGCTTGGAAAACCTTGGAGGAAACGGAAAGACATTATAAAACAATGGGAGCCATAGCTTCAGGGGAAAAAGGATCTGGTCTATATTTGGAAAAGTATCGCAAAGGTCTTGGTCTGTATTTGAATAAACATTCAGAAAACTATCAGTAAACCTACCCAGAAGACCTCTAACCGATCTCGATCTACGAAAACCAGCGAAAATTCTGAAAATTCCCCATTTTAGAGGAATATTTATGCGTGATGAACTGCTATCCAACGGACCATGGAAAAACGAGCGTGGAATAGTTAATTTAGATAGATCTGACAATGAAGGCACTCACTGGGTTGGATTCAATTGACTCGGTGAATAAGACTTATATTATGATAGTTTTGGCAATCAACGCCCCCCCTCACGAACTAGTGGATTATTTCCAAAAAGTGTAAGATATTATTCAAAAATGACAATCTTCAGCAATATAACACTTATAATTGTGGCCAGTTACGTTTTGAATTCCTCTCTAACTCTTCAGTTGTGGTCGACTAAAATGGCATTCATTAGTATATAAATAGATTGTTGATAAAGTTTTCATCAATCACGTCTCAGATGTTCACTATCACGGTTTAGAGCTCCCGCTTGTCTGTAGATTTTCACCCACCAATAGGACTAGATCCTCATTCATATTATTCTATTGCACTTGTTGGTTTGCATACGTATAATGGCATCTCGAACATTGAAGAAGGTCTTAATAAATTCCATTATGAAGATGTGAATGGTGAGGAAAAAGCAGTAACTATGCCTATGAATCGTACGAGTTGACAGACATCGAGAATTTCATACAAAGTGCAGTTTGTGGGATAGGAGTGAAGCAAGAAGAACATGACCGGAAATTATCAATGAAATCTAACGACAACACTCTACACAGAACTGAGGAGTGATTTTTCAGTGAATTTTATTCCTCAAGATAGTATAAGTGAACGGTTGGGGTTCTGCAAAATGAAATCGACATCTCGTGAACTACATGTATCTGATCGACCTATAAACATAATCAGAGTTCAAACTATTAGAGTGAAGTGTGACTTAACTGCAGGAGCATATTATAACAATAAGTTGGCTCATATGATATATGAGTTTTAACCTCTTGTATCAACTGGTTTTTCCATTGATATAGAGCCTAAGATTCTTATTCATCTACCGATCATCAACAAGACGTCTTTCGATAACTTCACACTGAATATTTTAGATCAGAACTGGGAACGGGTAAATTTTCGTGGAGAAGAAATCATTATACGGTTGGAGTTGAAAAATACCGCTGGAGATTATGGCTTACAACCATAAATGATAATCCAATACTCACCAGCATTCATTATATGGAAAGAATTCATGTGAGAAGATTTTTGCGACCGACGTCACTTGAGGATATGGGTTTGGATTTCAGCAATGAAAGACATCCTTACATTGACAATCAGTCATTATCTACAACGAGTACAAAGGAGAAGGCTGCTACTGCAGCATTATCATTGGAAAATATAGATTTTTCGAAGTCCCTTGGTCACAATGTCGGAAAAACTTCAAATATTCAACGAGCCAAACTTCAATGGAGACATCATTCGAGGAGAAACTCACACCTATTATTCACACACAACATCTTTCGCCAACAGCAATGAAATGAGATATTAATCAATAAACAAGATGTGTTGGTAGATTTAGACTCGTTTGCTTCATTCATCGATGCAGAATTCCAGCCTAAGGCAAGTGGTGATGGTGAATGTACCCTAACCAATAATTTTGGAGCGTTTCTCTCTGAATATATCAGTTATGAATTGAATGGCGAAGAAATAGACAAAGTACCTTATCCTGGTATTATCAGCACCATCAGAGCTTATCTATATATATACTGTATATGAATCTATAACTTTAGCTATTTCCGGATGGTCATATAAAGATGCAACGAGTTCAGTCTACAATAATACAATCTATTTATGGGTACCGTTGGATTTTCTACTAGGCCTAGTCATAGACTATATCAAAGTTTTGAGTGATAAGCATAAGCTGCGCTTGATAAGTTCTCGAACCGATAACGATTGCTATGCTTATAGCACAGGTACTAAAATGGCTAAAATGAATGTGAAGCCGATAACATTGGGAGTGGTGATGGTGAATGTACCTCAACCAATAATTTTGGAGCGTTTCGCTCTGAATATATCAGTTATGAATTGAATGGCAAAGAGATAGACAAAGTACGTTATCCTGGTATTATCAGCACCATCAGAGCTTATCTATTATATGCTGTATATGAATCTATAACTTTAGCCATTTTCGGATGGTCATGTAAGGATGCAACGAGTTCAGTCTACAATAATAAAATCAATTTATAAATACCGTTGAATTTTCTACTAGGCCTAGTCATAGACTATAATAAAGTTTTGAGTGATAAGCGTAAGCTGCACTGGATAAGTTCTCGAACCGATAACGATTGCTATGCTTATAGCACAGGTACGAAAATGGCTAAAATGAATGTGAATCCCATAGCATTGGAAGTGCGACATGTGGTTCCAAATGATCAAGTTAAATTTCAAATGTTGGAGAATTTGAGTGCTGAGAAGCCTATTTTGATTCCATTCCATAGTTGGGATCTGCATGAAAATTTGTTGATGAAGGAGAGCACTGACATTTGGGCTGTAAAACATCAATGAATTCGGAACGACCCAGATATGTGATTCTAGCTTTCCAAACTGATTGAAAAAATAATCTTGTTGAGCAAAGTACATGTTTCGATCATATAAACTTGCTAAATGTAAAATTATACTTGAATTCAGAGTGTATAAAGCAATGGAACTGAATTTCAACGACCAGCAATACGTGAAAGCATACCAGATATACCATGATTTTCAGAAAACATATTAAAATAAAATGATAAGCGAGCCAGTGTTAGATCATATAGCATTCAAGAATAAAGCAATTTCTGTGATTGATTGTTCAAAACAAAACGATGCTATGAAATCATCAACAAATGATGTCAAACTAAAGATGGGAAGTATCCTGAATTTCTCTGAAAACACCAGGGCTTATTGCATCATCATTAACGACAGTATAATGGAGTTTTCCCCGAATACAGGATCAGTTCGGAATTAAGTGTGGAGAACCAAGTTATGAATCATAATGTTATTATTTTAGTTTTAAATGATGTACTATCAAATTAAATATACATTTTTCCAAATAAATGTAGTTATTATTATATTCGATAGGTAGGAGGTGATGTTAACATTCGGCGATCATAGTTTGTAAACTATGTTAGCCGGTTGCTGGTAATGCAACAAATTGAAGCAACTAGTGACGTTATCAGCCAGTTATCAACGTTTGCAATGAGATCGAAACAGAGAGTTACCTCCACTATTCACGTTCACGTTCTCACCTATGTAAGAGAGAATCATTTCAGAGGATGTTCAGTGAGAAAAATGAACTTAGCAGTGCGCGTTCGTGATTCGAATGTGGCTACATGGTTCACCAACAATTTTAATAACTCAAAAGTTAAGAAGTGTGTCTAAAATTTGGGCTCGATATACGAAACGATGAAAGAAACTATTTATTTTGGAATAAACAACTCAACCATTGCGTTCTAATGAATGAAGATCTACTGGATTGGTGAGCTAATCTCGGCAAAAAATATTACGCTAAAAAGGGTGTTATAACAAGATTGTTGAGGAAATACCCGCATATACACCATTTAGAGATTTGTGATGAGACTGATGCACGAGAGGAATATTATGTTCTAGATGATATTGATTTCGAATCATTATTGATGCAAATGCGAACACCTGAAGTCATCGGGTTACGTGAACTGTTTTCGTTGATGAAATTTATTATGATGAAATATTGTGAGTACGAGAAATTCTATGAACAACATTGTGTGAAACTGTTGAAAACAAAAAATAACCAATGCATACAATCAGTAGAAGAGTTGAGATCTTTAATGTTGGTTGTGAAAGAACAAGCCGGGGAAGAGCGTCAAAGAGCTGAGGAACGTGAACGTCGAGCAGAAAATGAACGTCTAAAAGCTGAAACTGAACGTAAACTTGCTGAGGAACGTGAATTTCGTGGGAAAGAATGATCTCAATGCTCATCTCAACAAATTCAAATGAATGTTATCACCTTACGGAATAACATAGCGCCATATATTGTTCCACCTCCAATAAATTTGGGAAAGAGACGAAATTCAGGTAATTACTTTGTTTTTGTAGTAAAATTTATATTTTTTTTTCTTCGAATTCAGGATTACATCGAACATCGAATGATATGAGACCTGAATGGTACCTAATGCGTCGACAGAAGGATGGTTGGCGTGATGCCGACAGAAAATTACAAAATCGAGGAATGCGATTAATACGCAAATGATCAAACATATCTCATGCTATCGATATTGGTAACAGAGTGAAACAAAATTTCGTAGCGATTTGAAATGGTATGCAAGAGGAAATCTCATTCGTGCCAAAGAAGAAGAGGGGAGTGAACAATCGATTAGTGACGTCAACATCGAGTAATTGATAGAACGCGTTATACAAAAATGAAGTTATTGAACTAGGAAATGATAATGTCAATATATTGATGTTAAAATATTAAGTAACAGAGGTAACTGTGAAATGCGTTTGCGTTAAAGTTTATATGTATGTTTCATTATTCAAGTGTTCATCATCGTTCGTGCAGTATGATTACCAGATTGAATCAGCAACCATAGTTGATAACGTCATCATCGTTCGTAAACTATGGTCACTGGATTGAATTAGTTACCATCAGCGGTTTGAATCAGTGGAATCATCACCACGTATCTGAATTATTGTTATCATTCTTTCTGTTTTATCACAACACTTATATCTGCATACAATCATTTATTTATATGATAAATAGCCTTCTTTACATATTTAACAAACATTTTCAACATCAGTACTGATAAAGAAGACAAAATTGCATATAAAATTGCGAAAATTTTACGAATTTTTCCATCTAGTGAGGATGATCTACGTGTGGATGGTGTTGAAATTGTCTTTTGTGTGAGATGTGGTGAACATGATGATTGTTGGATCATTTGCCACTCAGCCATATCTCCCACTCCGATCAAAGAATAAAAACTTTAAGTTTATAATGTATGGTTGTACGATGGTCTTGTGGAATGGTAAATGCGAATACCTCCAAATGATTATCGTTGATTCTTTGAAAATTCATCGGAATCCATTCGGTACGGTTACACTCCCCACCACCATTGGTTGCAACATCCTTCAGACAAATATAAATGCGTTCAACGTGTTGGGGAACGTTCGCGTATAGAAGACCATTCAGAATTGTCGTTACAATCACGAAATTTGTTCTCAACACCCCCACTCCCATCATTATCTTCACTTTTTACACTTGATGTATTCAACAGTCTCATGACTTTTATTCTGTCTTCGTGAAAATTCAAGTCTCTTCTTGGTTTATGAGCTTTTTCCCCGAATTCGCAAAGTCTAAGTGTGTATTCTTCAACAGATGTATGCATAATGACACATTCACAGACATAGTAGATATCTATATCATAACCTCCAGCTATTCACATTGCTACATCGAGTTCTCAATGTCAGTGTGATGAAGTAAACGATGGCCGCCGGATTGAAACAGTGACCGCCGCCGGTAACGTTATCATCGTTCGTAAGCTATGGTCGCCAAATTGAATCAGTTACTTTCACCGGTGTGAAGCAGTGATGACACCATCGTTCGTGAACTATGGTCGCCGGATTGTATCAGTTGCTGTCAGCAGTCTGAAGCAGTGACGTCATCATCGTTCGTAAACTATGATCGCCGATTTGAATTAGTTACTGTCACCGGTTTGAAGCAGCGACGTCATCATCGTTCGCAAACTATGATCGTCGGATCTTCAATTCAATGAAACACCACTCACTCGTCAAAATCATTATGAATTTTGATACCCATGAACTTTGGTTAGATGTTTTCCCACAATTCGCATGCATCATATTGATTATTCCCCCATCAAAAATATGGAAATCAACATTCTGCACGTGACAGCTCCAAATGACAGAGTCGCCATGACAATTCACGTACGCCATGACACAGACACGCTATGACAGGTCCACCATGACAGTTCACGTGACAGACGTCATGAAACACCGTTGAAGACCCACGTGACAGACGCCATGACACCTCTTCCAGCCACCATGATGCTCTATGGTTATGACTTAGGTTAGCTCTATAACCTATAGCTCTATGGTTTCTATGGTTGTGACTTAGGTTGGCTCTGCAGCATACAGCTCTATGGTTCTTTGACTACGGCATGTGATAGCCGCCATGACACTTCGGTAGAGACCCCCGTGACAGACACGTCGTTGAAGGAGCACGTGATATCCGCCATGACACCTCGTCGAAGTAACACGTGACAGACGCCATGATATCTCATCACTTGACAGATCATGTGATACATGTCACAACCACCATGACAGTTCACGTGATAGCCGTCAAAACTACGTGACATCTGTCTCTTACAAACAACCTGTATATAGAAAATAACACACTGTTTGAAAACAGCCTGTATATAGATTTAAACAATCAAACTCGCATAGCCGCCACCACACCTCGTGACAGATCATGTGACACACGTCGCAGTCATCATGAGACGATAATCACCATGACACCTCGTTCGAAGATCAGCCGTCATGACACCGCGTTACGTGATAGGTGCCATGACACCTCTTTCAAAACCACGTGACTTGGACCTCTCTCTTACAAACACCCTGTGTGTGGTTATCTTGGCGCCGAGTGAGAATGCATGTGGATTCTCGTGTCCCATTTGTGAAAACAACATTGGTAGATATGACGATACGATAAAATGTGTAAGCTGTGACAAATCTATTCACTTAAAATGTTCTGAAGCAATGGAACTGAATTTCAACGATCAGCAATACGTGAAAGCATACCAGATGTACCATGATTTTCAGAAAACATATTAAAATAAAATGATAAGCGAGCCAGTGTTAGATCATATAGCATTCAAGAATAAAGCAATTTCTGTGATTGATTGTTCAAAACAAAACGATGCTATGAAATCATCAACAAATGATGTCAAACCAGAGATGGGAAGTATCCTGAATTTCTCTGAAAACACCAGGGCTTATTGCATCATCATTAACGACAGTATAATGGAGTTTTCCTCGAATACAGGATCAGTTCGGAATTAAGTGTGGAGAACCAAGTTATGAATCATAATGTTATTATTTTAGTTTTAAATGATGTACTATCAAATTAAATATACATTTTTCCAAATAAATGTAGTTATTATTATATTCGATAGGTAGGAGGTGATGTTAACATCCGGCGATCATAGTTTGTAAACTATGGTAGCCGGTTGCTGGTAATGCAACAAATTGAAGCAACTAGTGACGTTATCAGCCAGTTATCAACGTTTGCAATGAGATCGAAACAGAGAGTTACCTCCACTATTCACGTTCACGTTCTCACCTATGTAAGAGAGAATCATTTCAGAGGATGTTCAGTGAGAAAAATGAACTTAGCAGCGCGCGTTCGTGATTCGAATGTGGCTACATGGTCCACCAACAATTTTAATAACTCAAAAGTTAAGAAGTGTTTCTAAAATTTGGGCTCGATATACGAAACGATGAAAGAAACTATTTATTTTGGAATAAACAACTCAACCATTGCGTTCTAATGAATGAAGATCTACTGGATTGGTGAGCTAATCGCAGCAAAAAATATTACGCTAAAAAGAGTGTTATAACAAGATTGTTGAGGTAAAACCCGCATATACACCATTTGGAGATTTGTGATGAGACTGATGCATTAGAGAAATATTATGTTCTAGATGATATTGATTTCGAATCATTATTGATGCAAATGCGAACACCTGAAGTCATCGGGTTACGTGAACTGTTTTCGTTGATGAAATTTATTATGATGAAATATTGTGAGTACGAGAAATTCTATGAACAACATTGTGTGGAACTGTTGAAAACAAAAAATAACCAATGCATACAATCAGTAGAAGAGTTGAGATCTTTAGTGTTGGTCGTGAAAGAACAAGCCGGGGAAGAGCGTCAAAGAGCTGAGGAACGTGAACGTCGAGCAGAAAATGAACGTCTAAAAGCTGAAACTGAACGTAAACGTGCTGAGGAACGTGAATTTCGTGGGAAAGAATGATCTCAATGCTCATCTCAACAAATTCAAATGAATGTTATCACCTCACGGAATAACATAGCGCCATATATTGTTCCACCTCCGATAAATTTGGGAAAGAGACGAAATTCAGGTAATTACTTTGTTTTTGTAGTAAAATTTATATTTTTTTTTCTTCGAATTCAGGATTACATCGAACATCGAATGATATGAGACCTGAATGGTACCTAATGCGTCGACAGAAGGATGGTTGGCGTGATGCCGACAGAAAATTACAAAATCGAGGAATGCGAATAATATGCAAATGATCAAACATATCTCATGCTATCGATATTGGTAACAGAGTGAAACAAAATTTCGTAGCGATTTGAAATGGTATGTAGGAGGAAATCTCATTCGTGCCAAAGAAGAAAAGGGGAGTGAACAATCGATTAGTGACGTCAACATCGAGTAATTGATAGAACGCGTTATACAAAAATGAAGTTAATGAACTAGGAAATGATAATGTCAATATATTGATGTTAAAATGTTAAGTTCTCCTATTATTTCAAAAATAAAAAACAGAGGTAACTGTGAAATGCGTTTGCGTTAAAGTTTATATGTATGTTTCATTATTCAAGTGTTCATCATCGTTCGTGCAGTATGATTACCAGATTGAATCAGCAACCATAGTTGATAACGTCATCATCGTTCGTAAACTATGGTCACTGGATTGAATCAGTTACCATCAGCGGTTTGAAGCAGTATAATCATCACCACGTATCTGAATTATTGTTATCATTCTTTTTGTTTTATCACAACACTTATATCTGCATACAATCAATTATTTATATGATAAATAGCCTTCTTTACATATTTAACAAACATTTTCAACATCAGTACTGATAAAGAAGACAAAATTGCATATAAAATTGCGAAAATTTTACGAATTTTTCAATCTAGTGAGGATGATGTTCGTGTGGATGGTGTTGAAATTGTTTTTTGTGTGAGATGTGGTGAACATGATGATTGTCGGATCATTTGCCACTCAGCCATATCTCCCACTCCGATCAAAAAATAAAAACTTTAAGTTTATAATGTATGGTTGTACGATGGTCTTGTGGAATGGTAAATGTGAATACCTCCAAATGATTATCGTTGATTCTTTGAAAATTCATCGGAATCCATTCGGTACGGTTACACTCCCCACCACCATTGGTTGCAACATCCTTCAGACAAATATAAATGCGTTCAACGTGTTGGGGAACGTTCGCGTATAGAAGACCATTCAGAATTGTCGTTACAATCACGAAATTTGTTCTCAACACCCCCACTCCCATCATTATCTTCACTTTTTACACTTGATGTATTCAACAGTCTCATGACTTTTATTCTGTCTTCGTGAAAATTCAAGTCTCTTCTTGGTTTATGAGCTTTTTCCACGAATTCGCAAAGTCTAAGTGTGTATTCTTCAAAAGATGTATGCATAATGACACATTCACAGACATAGTAGATATCTATATCATAACCTCCAGCTATTCACATTGCTACATCGAGTTCTCAATGTCAGTGTGATGAAGTAAACGATGGCCGCCGGATTGAAACAGTGACCGCCGCCGGTAACGTTATCATCGTTCGTAAGCTTTGGTCGCCAAATTGAATCAGTTACTTTCACCGGTGTGAAGCAGTGATGACACCATCGTTCGTGAACTATGGTCACCGGATTGTATCAGTTGCTGTCAGCAGTCTGAAGCAGTGACGTCATCATCGTTCGTAAACTATGATCGCCGATTTGAATTAGTTACTGTCACCGGTTTGAAGCAGCGACGTCATCATCGTTCGCAAACTATGATCGTCGGATCTTCAATTCAATGAAACACCACTCACTCGTCAAAATCATTATGAATTTTGATACCCATGAAGCTATGGTTAGATGTTTTCCCACAATTCGCATGCATCATATTGATTATTCCCCCATCAAAAATATGGAAATCAACATTCTGCACGTGACAGCTCCAAATGACAGAGTCGCCATGACAGTTCACGTACGCCATGACACAGACACGCTATGACAGATCCACCATGACAGTTCACGTGACAGACGTCATGAAACACCGTTGAAGACCCACGTGACAGACGCCATGACACCTCTTCCAGCCACCATGATGCTCTATGGTTATGACTTAGGTTAGCTCTATAACCTATAGCTCTATGGTTTCTATGGTTGTGACTTAGGTTGGCTCTGCAGCATACAGCTCTATGGTTCTATGACTACGGCATGTGATAGCCGCCATCACACTTCGGTAGAGACCCCCGTGACAGACACGTCGTTGAAGGAGCACGTGATATCCGCCATGACACCTCGTCGAAGTAACACGTGACAGACGCCATGATATCTCATCACTTGACAGATCATGTTATACACGTCACAACCACCATGACAGTTCACGTGATAGCCGTCAAAACTACGTGACATCTGTCTCTTACAAACAACCTGTATATAGAAAATAACACACTGTTTGAAAACAGCCTGTATATAGATTTAGACAATCAAACTCGCATAGCCGCCACCACACCTCGTGACAGATCATGTGACACACGTCGCAGTCATCATGAGACGATAATCACCATGACACCTCGTTCGAAGATCAGCCGTCATGACACCGCGTTACGTGATAGGTGCCATGACACCTCTTTCAAAACCACGTTACTTGGACCTCTCTCTTACAAACACCCTGTGTGTGGTTATCATGGCGCCGAGTGAGAATGCATGTGGATTCTCGTGTCCCATTTGTGAAAACAACATTGGTAGATATGACGATACAATAAAATGTGTAAGCTGTGACAAATCTATTCACTTAAAATGTTCTGACTTGAACTTCGAAAAGTTCCAAAAATTACGTGAGAATAAGTGTACTGTTAAGTGGAATTGTTCTCGATGTGTAAGTTTGATGGAAACTTATGTAAATCAAGATTGTGAAAAAGCAACCATTCCAGCTCAGATAAAATGTAGCTGTAGCAATACTATGGAACGAATGAAACGTGAAGAGCACATAGAGCTAAAAAATTACATGAAGTCATTAATAAATTAACTTGAAATTAAATCAAACAATAACATTCAAGATCTCAAGGAAATTGTAATGCAGCAGAATGTACAGATAAAACATCTACCAGAGGTAATAAATAACCTAACAAAAAATAGCAACACTGGTTTAAAAACAAAGATAAATCTCACAAAACCAGCTGATGATAAATCGCCACTAGACAAAAACGTTGTACCTCCGTGTATCTCACTTTAAAAACAATACAATACAGTCATGAAACACATCATAAATTTGGATAAGTGCAATGATCAATTATTTCCCATAGATATACATCAAGAAGAGTTATCGCAAAGTGACGGTGAAAGCTGGACAAGTGTTGTAAGTAAGACGAGGATACCGAAAAAGATAAGTACTTCTCAATTTCTGAATAAACAAAATGAAATTCCCGCTAAAGTTAGAACAAAACCAATTATGGGCACTTCCTCAAACACAATACTTACAAGTGCACCAAAAGTATGCTTAACTCATGTACATATTACTAGACTTGAACCTCGTACGACTGAAAAAGATATAACAGACTTCTTGAAGCAAATAACAATAGGCATAACTTGTGAAAAAATGAAATCCAAATTTCCTGACATATATTCTTCGTTTAAAATTTCATTTCCAGATCAGTATTTAGACAATATTATGGATCCTACATTGTGGCCTGAAGGTGTTGCAGTAAATAAGTTTTTTATGAAACGCCCTACAACTTTGAAACCTATGTAACAAATCACGACACAAATGATGTGATCTCGAACCAAAATATTCAATGTCTGCCGACTACCTCTACGAAAATTGAAAATGTAACTCATTCTGATAAGAACTTAAATAACTACTCTTTTAATGCTATCAACAATACAAGACAAACAAATTACTCTTCTCCCACTTCAAATGTGGTAAGATGCTTTCATATTAATATTAGGTCTCTAAATGACAAAGCTGATAAATTATTACTAGTAATTCATCCTATTGAATATCATTTTATCTGTGTAACTGAGCATTGGCTCAAACAAGCCGAATTATCAAACTTATATCTCAAAGGCTATAGTCTAGCTACTTCCTTTTGCCGTTCAAGTTCTATACGGGGCGATGTTTGCATTTTTGCACTAAAATATAAAATTCAGGGAGTTGGACCTGTCACAATATTGTGAGGAATTGCAGGCCGAGTTCTGCGCACTCATCCTGACAAACACTAGCACGGTAATTGTTGGTGTGTACAGAACCAGCTCTTTCACTGGCAAAGTCGATGTTTTCTTAGAAATGTTTGATAGACTACTGAATTTCCTTAGAGTCAGTTTAAAAAAAATTATTGGAATGGGTGATTTTAACATATGTTTCATTAAAAAACATTCCTGGGGTGATGAGATAAAAAACCTTTTGAAGTCGTATGGACTTGTTCCTCTTATTACTGAGTATACAAGAATCACTGAGTCGTCTCACTCATGTTTTGATCAGGTGATTACAAATAAGGCAAATGACGTCTCTAATATTGCTAATTTTGATCCATTGCTGTCAGATCACAAAGGTCAATCTTTCAATGTTGATACTTGCTTAAAGTCAACATCAAATACACCTACCTTCAAACGTATATTTTCGGAAAAAAATCTAAGTAAATTTAAAAACGACTTAGCCTCATAGATTTTGACAACGGTGACTGTTTGTTTACTGCCAACTGTAAGGAAATCGATTCTATTGATCAAAATTTTTCAGAATCTTATTAACAAACACTTTCCCGTTGAAAAACTGAGTGAATCAAATGAATGTCATGAGGTATCCTGGATTAGTAAGAATTTGAAATATCTTAGGGACTTACTAGCTGCAATGAAGTCAAAATATGAATCTACTTATTCAAATCTGGACAAGCTTCTTTATAAAAATCTTGACAGTCTATATAATATGTTAATTAAAAAAGCAGAAGCTAAAAGTTATGATGAATTTTTCAATAAATTCGAGAATAAAATTAAAACGGGTTGGCATATAATTAAACAAGAACGTAATATGACAAAAAGTACAAAAACTGATCTTTCACCGAATAGATTGAATTTTTTTTCATTTATCGCTGACAAAACTATAATGCAGCTCCATACCTCAAATAAAAATGATAAAAATCTCTTAAGTGAGGTAAACGTTGTTCCGAACTCCTTTTATCTCACTCCTGTAACTCCGGGTGAAGTCTATGAAGTTATTGCTAAAATGAAGAACACTGAATGTGCGGATATATATATATATACAATAAACAATAAAATACTAAAATCATGTAGTGACAATTTTATATTATTTTTCACGGACTTTGTAAATACTTGCTTTGAACTAGGCCATTTTCCGAACTCTTTCAAATTGTCGCGTGTTGTTGCCATTCATAAGGCGGGACGTTAAGATGAGGCTGACAATTATCGACCTATTTCAATGGTTCCTTCATTTGGTAAGGTTATTGAGGTGTTAGTGAATAAGAGACTTGCTGGTTTTTTGAAGCAAAATACGGTACTCACTGAGGACCAGTATGGTTTCCGTCGAAACAGAAACACAGCAATTGCGGTAAGAGCGGTTGTGGCAGAGGTAGTCCGAGGTCTCGAGGCCGGAAAATGTGCCAGTACTTACCTTCGTGACCTATCGAAGGCTTTTGACTGTGTCTGTCACAGCACTCTACTATGCAAGCTTGAAACGTATGGGGTGAGGGGCATCTGAAACTCATTCGGTCATACGTATTAAATCGTTGTCAGGTTGTAGATGTCAGCGGAAATTTCTCTGAGCCTGCAACTTCAGAGTGAGGCGTGCCGCAGGGCTCCGTCCTTGGTCCCCTTCTCTTCATAGTTTACATAAACGATCTCCCTACGGCTCTCTTACCTCATAAATAGGCTTTATTTGCAGATGATAGCTCCGTTACATATCACTCAAATCAGGAGACCTTAAGTGGATGTAAGATGGAAATTGAAGATACGGCACAAAATCGGTTCACCAGAAATAGACTAAAATTGAATCTGGCCAAGACACGAAATATTATTTTTTCGGCATTTTCAATACATCAAACTGACGAGCCTGTACGACTCTCAGGATTCCATCTCGATCCTGGGTTAAATTGGGAGTTCCACATTAGCACCTCATCAAAAAAACTCTATGCGCAATTATTCCTTCTTCGACGACTTGAAACAATTCTTTCACATGACTGCCTTTTAAATGCATATCACGCATTATTCCAGTCCTATATTACTTATGGGGTGGATCTATGGGGAAACTCTGTATATGCAAACAAAATTCTAATTCTTCAAAAAAAACAATCAGGATAATAGCTAGCATTGATAGTAAGGATTCATGTAGACCTTTTTTTGTCAAATTTGGAATACTGACACTTGTTAACCTGTTTATTTTACATCATGTTCTGTACATTCATAAAAATATCAACTTATTCGTTTCAAATGATAACGTACATCATTATCCCACTCGTTTGGGACAAAATATGCGACCCCTTGAACTTAATCTGACGGTCTCTCGGGAAAATTTTTGGCAGGTCCAACTCTTTAATAAAATCCCGCTCAGTCTCAGAAACCTGCAGCACAGAAAACACAAGAGCAAACTTGAAATATTTCTCACTGCTCATTGTTTTTACTCTATCAATGAATTTTTGAATTTTGAGGAGTGGAGTGATTTGTTAGTTTAGTATATATCTTGTTTATTTAACCTTTTATGTTTTATTTATGTAACGTTGTAATTTTTTAATTAATTGTTTTATTTATATTTATCTTATATTTACATTGTATTGACTGACTATTATGCCAAATGTGAATGCAGCAATGTGGTCAATAAACTTTCTTCCTTTCAACATAAAACACTCTTCACAAACATCCTGTGTATACATTCGAACAACCAAACTCGCAATCACTGAAAACGCTATCTACCCGATAACACTAATTACAAACACCGGATGCCAATAGCCACCATGGACCGGATGCACAGACCGGATATCATGGCAGGTAACGCGCCTTCTTAATCTACTAGAGTAGTATAATTATTAAGGGTACCCTGTTCAAGGGTACCACAGGACTGTATAATTTGATATTTCACAGTGATGTTCTACCTGACACCTACCCCGTGGAAGATGAGAAAAATTTCAGTCAAATGATGGAAATGACCAGTGTCCATAGACGCAATAACGATTCAGCCGATCGAAAACACTGTAAAATACAAACATGTACTGAAACCTTTGATTGATTCCATGAAGAATCAAGGTTCAAAACATACACTGGAAATGCATATATCAGAAATGATATGTTTGCATATGACGAGAAACCGATCGAATATGTCTATTGAGATGACTTAAATGAAATTGTAGATAGACTAATACTTCTTGTTGCATCCTCGTATGCTGGTAACAATAACCATCACAACGATATAATCTCTATAATGGAAGAACTGATAGAGGCTAATGTAATCGAACAAAACCCATATGTGAAGACAAATTTATCACATTTATAGAGATGACCTCAATGGATAAGTTTGGAAGAACTTCCTCTTCCATGAGGATATATGATACAAATATATTTAATAATAATTTCAAACAAGTTCACGGACAAGGATTATTCCTAACTAGCGATGGAAGTTATGATATGAGAAATCGTGGATTATGCAACGTAAAATCGCCGAACGATAATGAAGATGTTGCAAATAGAGCACATGTTGATAGATTAAAAACAAACTGAATCTGAGAACAGAAGCCAGTCTTAAAGATATCTTCAATGTTAGGGTTGATAATTTGATCAGAGATCAAACAAAGATCTGGATGAACATGAATTGAAGAATGAGAAGGTTATTCTCACCATGGATAATTCATTTACTGAACATCTGACGGACTCTCAATGTCTCAATAAATATAATGGAATGAAGACCTATATAAAATCAGAAGTATAAAACAATCAGTGATAGTGTGAGGGAAAACAGAGATGAATTAAAAGAGATGAATGAGACATTCAACGGTGTGATCATGCAACTAAATGACATAAGTAGTAGAGTGGAGGCGTCAGAACGACGGATGACACCTGTGGAAACTTCTAAGAAGATACCGTCATCATCCACAAAAACAAAGCAGATCTTTGCGGAATGTAGAAATCCAAATCCTGTGGATACCCAAAAAATTAATTCTACACTATATTTCCGCATTGATAAGATGAGTGGAGGACAAGTTGTTCATGAGCTTCATAAGCCGTGTAGGAAGAATTTCAAACGCCACAGAACAATCATAAAGGGTTTCCATGATTTGTGGCAAATGGATCTGGCTGAGATGGGTAATCATGCTCGTGAGAATAGGGAATTCAAATACATTTTGGTTATGATCAATTGCTTTTCGAAATTTCGGTGAACTCGTCCGTTGGAAACAAAATCGGCCGAAGAGGTTCGGAAAGCAGTCAGTTCTATATTTCTAGAAGGACATCGTTTGCCTAGGAATCTGCGAAGCGATCAGGGAAAGGGATTCTTCAATAAACACTGTAACGATCTAATGAAGAAACATAATGTCAACCATTATAATACGTATAGTGTGAAAAAAGCAGCCATTGCTGAACGTGTCATTCGAACGTTGAAGGAAACGCTCTACAAACAATTCAGTCTTAGAGGGAAATACAAATGGCTAAATATACTTGAAGAAATCACAGAAAAATATAATAAACGTGAACATAGTACTATGAATATGGCTCCAATAAAAGTAACAAAACAGATTGAGAGCGAGATATTGAAGCGATCCTACTCGCACATTAAGATAGCTCTGCCTCACAAATACAAAGTTGGAGATTTGGTGCTAATGAGTAGAGCTGAACATATATTTGAAGAAGGATATACGCCGAATTGGTCGACGGAATTGTTTAAAATTATGAGTTCACATGACAGCTCCTGTTACATATATTCTGCAAGATATGTTGGGGAGAACGATAATTGGAGGATTCTGCGAGGAGGAATTACAGAAAACAAAACAACCCGATGTTTATTCAGTCGAAAAAATATTACGAAAGAGGAGGGATGAACAGTATGTAGTGTGATTGGGTCTAGATAATAGTCACAACAGTTGGATCGATAATTTGGATCTCGTTCAATGAACCCACCATTGACGATTTGGAGATTATAAGAAACAAACAAGAAGCTGTAATATTCTTGATACGAGGGTATGAATATTATGATTGGAAAAAATTCTATCACTATGTGAATCAAGAATATTCGAAAACATATATTGATAAGATTATACTAAAGTCTTTATTGTTGAGAAAATTTTGAAATTGATAAATATAATTCTTTCGGGATCTTTGGTCTTTCTACCTCCTCTCTTCAAATAACGGTGCAATTTCGAATTCTCATCGATCTGTATGGAATCATACGTAGGAGAAGGTGTTCTCAATACGCTTATAAACAAGCTCCCGTTCGAACTTCATATTCCCGGTCAGCAATACTGTGGTCCCGGTACAAAATTAGAAGAACGATTGAAACAAGGAGATCCATGTATCCTGTTCGAAAAGAATCAAGCAATTGACATTGTCGCGCAATCTATGTTCTGGACATTTAGCAAAGACTGACAAAGATAGAAACTATCAGTTGGCTTGTGTCTCCCTCTTGAAAATAAGCACGAATTTTCTCCTGTTTCTCATCCATTCCATCATCGAATATTATTACCGAATTATGTTCCACTTCTGTGGGGTCTATGTTGTCATCACTTTCAGTATATGGAAAATATCCGAACCCAGCAATTTTCTTCAATGTTTCCTTCAGTAACTGGTATTTTGGTTGGTGTAAAGACTTTGAATAGATGTAGACATTTTCAAATTTCAGGCCGTTTGCATCTAACAATAAAGATAACATCGCATTTGTTTTCCCACAATTTCTTAGACCACAGATTATTGTCCGTAGAGTATTTGGCAGCAAAGAGCTGTGACGTTGTGATTGTTCAACAATTTCAATGCTTGACCCTAAGTTCATAATATTCAACAAGTCTTTTTGCTTAACAATCTTCTTTATGCCTGAAGGCGAATCGGAATCAAACTGAAACATATGATAATGAGCATTTGTTTATGTACAAGTTGATGATGTTATATTGTGTATGTTCGAGCACGCGGTTGAGCACTTCTAACATGTGACTGTCGAAAGGAAGTATCAAATATATGTTAAATGTGTCTGAATGTTCAAACACATGTCAAGCACATGTCAGAATGTTGAAACATGTGTCCAAATGTTGAAGCACGTGTCTGAATCTTGAAGCACGTGTCTAAATATTGAAGCACGTGCTGAACACGTTTCTAAATGTTGGGACACGTGTATCAAAACACGTGTCCGAATATTGAAGCACGTGTCTGAAGAATGGAGCACGTGCTAAACACGTGTCTGACTGGTGAAGCACGTGACAGAATGTTGAACTATGGGCCAAAACTGATTGTGGCCAGTTATGTTTGGTATTTCTCTCTAATTCTTCAGTTGTGATCGACTAACATTGTATTTATTGGTATATAAATAGATTGTTGATAAAGTTCTCATTAATCATGTCTCAGACGTTCACTATCACGGGTGAGATCTCTTGTCTGTCCGTAGATTTTCACCCAACAATAGAACTGAATCCTCATTCATGTTATTCTATTGCACAAGACGATCTAAATTCGAAGCATATATGAGATGATCATGTGGGACCTGATATGACTTTCGAAGAATTCAAAAATATGTGTTCATACTGTTGAAAGGAACGAATTTTTACGTTTTGTTAAAGATGATGCTATTGAAGGAAGATATAGAAAGTGTTTCGATAATTTCATACATCTATAAGCTATTTTACAAAAAAAAAAACTAGTAAGAAACTATTCAATAGCTGTTTGAAGCTGTTCAAAACATGTTTGAAGCTGTTTAATAGCTGTTTTAAGCTGTTTGCAATCTGTTTCACGCTGTTTCACGCTATTTCACGCTGTTTCACGCTATCTGAAACTGTTCAATTTTTGGTTGATTAGATATATATGAACCTAAATCATTCAATCTTGTGAATATACTGAAAAATAAACAGTAATATTTTGAAAATTAACGAATCAGTCTATTCTGATAATTCAATAATAAATTCAGAGTAGAATACTCATGCAGCTACAACATTGAATAATAATGATGACATCAGAATACCAATTCAAACACAAGACATATACACACTACCTTCTCAGAATTATTCATATCTTGAAGGAACACTAACAGATTATGCTGGTAAGCCTTTAACAACCGTAAATTTCGTTGACAATGGAATACTTTTTCTATTTGAAGGGATACGATTTCAACTTGGCAGTACTATTATAGACAGAGTTAAAAATCCTTAAATTACGTCTTTGATGAAGGGGTATCTTTCATACACAGACAAGGTAATAATTACAAGGGTAATTTCAGTTTGTGCATACCATTGGAAAGTATAATGGGATTTTCAGAGGATTTCAAGAATTATCGTGAATATACATCATCAAGAATTAGTGTTGATACAGAGTAGCTCTGACTTGAACTCAATACATACAACAGTTCCAACAGATAAACCTGTAGTTAAGTTACAGAAAATTTTATGGAAACTACCGCATGAATCAGTTGCGGACGCTCAAAAATTACAAATATTGAAATATGTCATACATGGGCAATTAAGACTACATCTCAACTGGGAAAACCTCGTATAACAAAACGTTTGGCTTTCAAACAAATAGAAAAAATGATAAAACATGAAATGCTAAATACTTTGATCACTGTAATTCGAGTAGTAATAAATTATACTCAGATTCAGAAGTACTAGAATATTTCAAACAAATAACACCGTTAGCAGTGATAGATTGCAGTCGTCAGAACGATTTGTTGAAAGGTGGTGCTGTGGACATCAGATTGGAGCTGGAGACAAATACAGATATTCTCGATAAAACATCAGCTTATTGTCTAATAATACACGATTGTTTAGTGAAGTACAATCCAGTGTAGTGAAACTATTATTAAAAAAAGTTTTTGTGATTGACATCCAAGGCTTTCAATATAAAGACAGCAACTTTATAATAGAAGAAATGACAATTTTGAATATCCTCACATATGAATTAAGACTTAAAATAGCTACCCTCGAGCAATTAGTTAAATTCAAATATACCTGTGAAGTTCTATCTTCAATGATATTGGCTAGGGCAGTTATTAACAGATTTTATCATTCTGTAAAAGAATACAAACAAATAATCAAGCAAATAAAACAACATGATGAACATAAAAGAGGAAATGAGCCTAGAAAAACAGATCCTACCTGTAAAAGAATAATTAAATTACACGTTATCAATATAGGAAAGCTACTTTGACGTATTACGCTATATTACTGACATATCGTTTATTTCATGACATTTCTCACCTATTCCCTTAGGTGCCTAGATACTTCACATATGTCACCAGGTGAATATTTCACATCTTCACCCCCCCCCCAAGTCACTTTGTTCGGGTGAATAAAGTGACAGCTTCGTACTATGAAAATAATTGGATACTGTCTTTTTTTTTCCACAATCGACTTCATAGAATGATGATGGAACTTTCCTTGAAATCGTATAAGGTCCAATTCGTACCTTCGCCAATTTGAGTCGGTTTAGTTCGCTTCCATTTTCGATATACACTTTATCTCCAACTTCATAAGCTCTGCGATTCTTATCTATCCTTTTTTCCTATCATTCGTCAGATGAACTTCCAAGTTGTATATCAATCGGACAAATAGTAGATCTTGTTCCAAATAGTAAATATGAAGGTTCAATATTCGTAGAGCTATGAATTGTGTTATCATATTCTTTGACACAATCTTCGGCTATTAACGACCACGCACGCTTATCACCTCCATTTATTTTGCAACGTAAATGATTAACTAGAGTTTGGTTGAGTCTCTCATTTAATCCATCCACCAGATTGTGGGCAATCGACACTGGTGAATACGATTTTTATATTCATTTTATTAAGATACTGCTTAAGTTTTTCAGAGTTCAAACCGGTATATTGGTCTACTAAAAGTAGTGATATTTTATTTCTCCTTGCGAACGGATCAATAAGGTTGATAAAATCTCGGGCACATTGGCCTTTTGTGGTTGAAATCCAACATGTCTTGTAAAGTGATCTACCAAAATATACATGTACTTCTTCGGTGATCTGTTCCCACTAAAACCACCCACTGTATCCAAGGACATGATCTAGAACGGCTCTAAAGCAGGACCTAGTTTTGACATCAGACCAATAAGTCTACCTCTGCGTACTTTGTTCTCCATGCATATAATACAACTTCTACAAAACTCGCTAATCAGTTTATCTAGATTCTTGAAGGAATAGAATGATCTTATCGTTGCACTTAATTGAGCAACACCAATATGACCATAATAATCATGGGCCTGTTTGACTAATCTTTAGCCCAATTCGACAGAAACAAATATTCTTGATTTTCCTCCCAGCTCCTTGAATGTTATATCATTTCGTTTTATTATTTTCTTTGAAGATTTCAATTCCTGAATATTATTTTCTTGATCTCTAAATATTTCCGATAACTCTATGAAATTTACAACTTCGATTGCATTCTCATTCTCAAAATACTCAAGTACTGACTGTCTTGAGAGGAGGTCTGCTAAAATATTTTCCTTCCCTTTCTGGTAAATTATTTTAAAATTATATTGAGACAGATAGTGAACTAAATCGCCTAGAATTTCATCAGTTCTTGACTTTGTTCTGAGATTCTCCAACGGTTTATGATCTCTCCACACGATGAACTCACGACCAATTGAATAGTATTGCCAATACTTTATTGCATCTTTAATCGCTTTATATTCTAAATGAATAATATCGATTTTCTTCTCTTTATCTGAAAGCTTTCTTGAAAAATATGCTACTGGATGCAAAATTCCATCCGCTTGAGGTTGTTTGAGAATTGCACCTATACCTTTACGACTAGCATCAGTTTCAATATAGACCTCTTTATTTATATCATAAATTGCCAGAACTGGTGCTGAACACTAATATTCTTTGATTATGTTAAAAGTTTTTTCACAGTCATCAGTCCATTTAAATTCAACATTTTTCCTTAATAATTGATGTAACGGTTCAAATTTAACAGCACCATATTTCAAATAAAAGTTAATTGATCCCAGGATACTACGGACACCTGATTTATCATTAGGTCTTTCAAGATTTTTAATCGCTACTAAATTCTCTGAAGTTGGCGATACCTTATTTTCCTGAATAAAATGACCAAGATATCGTACAGATTCTGCAGCAAATTTACATTTTTCTAATTTTAATTTGAAACCTTCATTATCAAGGATTTGCAAGAGTTGTTCAACATGTTGAACGTGATCCTCGATGTCTTAGAAAATATTAAGATATCATCAGTATAGCTTATGCACCACTCGTCAAGATTGTTCCTGCGTATTATGTTAGAGAGGGGGGACGTTGGAAAATTGCCGAAGCATTTTTTAATCCGAAAGGAAGCACTTTAAACATGAATTCACCAAATTTTGTAATGAAAGCAGTTTTCTCTCGGTCTTCTAATTTTAAAAGAATACACCAGAATGCTGAATTTATATCAACAACTCTAAAATACTCACAATTTGATAGTTTATCAATAACATCATGTATTGTCGGAAGCGGATTACTTTCTGGTACTATTAATTTATTCAACTTCCTAAAATATATACAAAGCCTTAACCGACGCCCTTCATCTTTCTTATAAGCAAGCGTTACAGGCGAAGCAAAAGGAGAGTCTGTTTCTTCTATGAGATCAGCTTCTAAATGCTGTTTAACTTGCATCTTAATCTCTCTCTCATCAGGTATAGAACATGTATATGCCTTTGATGTAATATATTCATCTCTAATCAATTTAATTTCTGCTCCTCTTGATTTTACTCTACCTACGTCAAATTTATCTTTAGCAAAAATATGTTTGTATCTATTTATTAACTTCAAAATCTCTTTTTTCTCCTCCTTATCTTTCAAGTGATCTACATTTACCTTGAATTCATCTACATCTACTTGCTCATAAAAATCTACTTCTAAAATATCATCTGTTTCATCTTCTTTTTCATCTTCAATCATATTCTCCGTATGTTCCAATTTGATAACTTCATTACTATTGAATTTTTGAAATATTTTCAAATCATGATCTTGAACCAAATGGAACAACTCAATTACATCAAGACCCAATAGCAGATCATACCAAAATTGATTATTTTCTACTAGATGAGCATTCAAACTGTTTGTTAGATTTCCAATTTTTAAAATGAGATTGGCCCGGGCAGAGGTGGAATTAAATCCATTGATTGTTTTCAATGCATTTCTATGTTTCATTAGATTTAATTTTAGGAGATCGACAACTCTTTGATTCACTAAACTGACATTTGAACCATTGTCATAAACAGCTCCAATTTTTAATTTATCATCAACAAGTACATCTATTTTAATGAATGAGTTGAATCTCTCTGGGCTCTTTAGTTTAAATATTTATTGCCTGTTTCAACATTCGTCAATACTGTCACTTTAATCAGATTAACTTTCATCTTAGCATCATACATATTCTTATTTCTACATCCATTTATGGGATGAAAACGGTTGTGCCATCCAAAAGCGTCACACATGAGACATGGTTTTTCAAATGTATCATTAGATTTCATTTTCTGCTCATCATATCTATCCTTTGGTAATTTTTCATTATATTTGAATCATACTGAACTTCCCTTTTTTTTGAGACCATTGAATCATCGAGTTTTTTCAGTTCAGTAAACAGTTTTTCAATTGACATAATCTCCTCACGATCAAGTTTATCTTGTACTTCTAATGGTAATCCAACTACAATCATATTAATTCTTGATAGAACTGTACCATCTCTTTGAGCTTCTAGACACAACCTCTCCTTAATGAGAGCATAATCTATCAACGAACCACCCAAGTGCTTGTAGTGAAAAGCTTTTCTAATCTTAGACCAACCTTTTTCTATGAACACTGTGAGAAAAGAATTCTTCCAATCAAACCAGTTAATTAAACCAATTCTTTTCAAGTTTGCCCCATACCAATTTTTAGATGGCCCAATTAAAAAAAACCTAAGAGCCTCAATCATTTTAGTGGGATGATTCAATTTATGTCTTATACACTATGTCTCAAATTGTTGTAACGAATCTGCTGCATTTTGTTTCTCATCAAATTTCTCAAGGACAAATTTTTTTTCCACTTGATATAATTTCACTTCTTTATTCGATTGTAATTGAGCTTCTAATTTCTTTATTCTTTGAAAAAAAAATTTCATCTTTTGAATTCTGTAATACTGTACTAACATCATTCATAGGATCAAATTCTTCCGCTGGGAAGTTCTTGAAACAGAGATTATCTTCGTCATCAAAATATTCTTTTTCTAATTCATAATCCAATTTAACACCTACCTTACGATATCCATTAATTGGTTTCATCGCAGCCTCAGCACATTTTATAGCAGATTTCATAGATAGTATTTTATGAAACTTCAAATCTTCGTACTCACTTGGTAATAAGCACCATAGTAGTTTATCTTCCGATAATCCGACCAGCTCAAATTCAGCTTCACTTCTTCTCATAATATGCACAAATAACTTCGATTCCTTACCAGTAATCTTTTTCTTATTTACCAATAACGATTGTTATTCAATTTGTAAAGTTCTATCTTCAATGATATTGGCTAGAGAAGTTATTAACAGATTTTATCATTCTGTAAAAGAATACAAACAAATAATCAAGCAAATAAAACAACATAATGAACATAAAAGAGGAAATGAGCCTAGAAAAACAGATTCTACCTGTAAAAGAATAATTAAATTACACGTTATCAATATAGGAAAGCTACTTTGACGTATTACGCTTTATTACTGACATATCGTCTATTGCATGACATTTCTCACTTATTCCCTTAGGTGCCTAGATACTTCACATATGTCACTAGGTGAATATTTTACATACCCTCTCGTTCTCAACGTCTATTGATTTGACGCCATATCTGAAGAAACAAAAACATGTATTAAAACTCAAGAAACCAACAAACCGTAGTCTGTATATACAGTTTTCATAAATTTATATCAATTATAAATTCGTGAAGTATATAATCGTATCGAACATTTTCCTTTTTTACTCAAAGGAATGATAGAAAAGTATGTACTGAACAAAATAACCTATCCGAATTCAACAAATTCATAACATGTGTACACATTTGATAAGAACATATAATTATTAAAACTTGATGAAATATATAGCATTTGCTATAAGAAATTATAAAAATCAATAAATGAAAAATTACTCACTAAAACGGATGCTTCAACATCACATTTACCTATGAAATGAAAAAATTCACTAGATCTTCCGAAAATACTACTATTGAGTAAGGTACATTTACCCTTCTGAACTGATGTAGCATATTGAAGATCCCTCTTATTTTATACAGCATGTGGATCAAAACAAGTTACGTGAACAACATATGAAAAATGATGTCATTCAAAATATCAGTGATTGCATTGAAAGGGGAAATGAATGTATATCAAAGAAACAGAAGTGTTCAGTTAAATTAAGTGAATATCTTATGAAATTAGGGAGAACAAAGATGTAAAATGTGTAGCCCAATACTTTCAAATAATAAAATGATTATGATATCACACACAACACATGTTTTATTCACATTCCTCGATTCAGAATAATCTCACTTTTCATAGAAGGTTAAGATGAGGTCAACAAGCGATATGATTATCATGAACTCAAATTATTAATACAATAATTTTAACATCTCATATTTGTTTTGATCTTCGTGTGTGACGTCAGCAGATATGACGTCTCAAATCACTATTTGTAAGCTAATTGTGTGACACAAAATAGAGACCACATTCTCTCGACTTGGAATTATTATGGGCGAGGCTAAGCTCACCTTTACCTATAATCAAGGTGAAACAGGTGATATTAGGCTAGACACACCTTGTGACGTGTGACACTTCTTCCTCTGGCTATTGACGACAACTTTTTCTAAAGAAGCCTCTGGTCATTGACTACAACCCCCTCAAGAAGTTAGAGTTGGTGAACACAGGCGGATGGACATGCTATCGAAGTGTCACAGTATTCCGCTTGATATACTACTGATGTTATACTGTGTATGTCTGATCACGCGGTTGAGCACTCCTACCATGTGACTCTGTCAAAAGCAAGTATCAAATACGTTTCAAATGTGTCTGAATGTTGAAACACATGTCAAAATTTTGAAACAGGAGTCGGAATAATGATGCACATGTTTGAATGTTGAAGCACGTGTCTTAATATTGGAGCACGTGCTGAGCACGTTCTGAATGTTGGAGCACGTTTCATAAAACACGTGTCTGAATATTTAAGCACGTGCTGAACACGTGTCTGAATGTTGGAGCCCGTGTTGCTAAACATCTGTCTGAATGGTGAATCACGTGTCGAAAATTTGAATCACGGGCTGAAACATTTGCATGAATGCACTACCTATTCGCTTTTTATACTTAATGTATTCAACAGTCTTATAACTTATCTGATCATCATAGTTCGTGAACGATGGTCGCCGGATTGGAACAGTGACCGCCACCGGTGACATCATCATCGTTTTGTGAACTATGGTCGCCAGATTGGAATAGTGACCGCCACCGGTGACATCATCATCCTTTGTGAACTATGGTCGCCATATTGGAATAGTGACCGCCGCCGGTGACATTATCGTTCGTAATCTGTGTTCGCCGGATTGAATCAGTTAATGTCACAGGTTTGAAGCAGTGATGTCATCATCGTTCGTGAACTATGATCGCCGGATCTTCAATTCAATGGAACACCACTTACTCGTCAAAATCATTATGTATTTTGATACCCATAAAGCTATGGCTAGTTGTTTTCCCTCGATTTGCATGCACCATATTTATTTTTCTTTCACAAAGATATGAAAATTAACATTTTGGATGTCAAGACCTTTCATTTGATACCCATAAAGCTATGGTTGCATCAAAATGTTTTTCAATGTGAATTGCAAAATTCATATTCCACACGTCAAGACTTTTCATTTGATACCCATAACGCTATTTTTCCGGAAACATAAATTTCAAACCCCTATCGCGAGAGATCGATCTAGCTGATCAATATATAGTGAGTTTAATCTTGTTCAGCACATCATGTAGATTGAGAATTCGTAATAAAACAACCACTTCCAGTGTGACAATTTGTCGACTATATAACCCACTTTTCGTTTCACGCTGATGATGATGCTTAAGTCAATGAAACATATTCGACAGATATCATTTATAGATGGTGTGCAGCTGATAAGATATTTCTTGACAGCTCACGTACACCATGAGACATACACCACAGACGTTATGACGCGGATGTCACAACCGCCATGACAGCTCATTGATACACCTGTCATAGACACCATGACAGTTCATTGATACACCTGTCAAAGACACCATGACAGTTCATTGATACACCTGTCATAGACTCCGTGACAGTTCATGGATATGCCGTGACAGTTCACTTGACAGACGTTGTGACTCAAACGTGACAGCTGTATATGACAGAACCGCTATGACAGTTCACGTACGCCATGGCATACACACGCTATGACAGATTCATCATGACAGTTCACGTGACAGACCCCATGACACTTCACGTGACAGACTCTTCTTAGACCCACCACGTTACAACCGCCAAGACACGCCATGACACCTCGATGGAGACCTCAAGTGACAGACGCCATGACACCCCGTTTGAGACCCACGTGACAGACGCTTCATTGAAGACCCACGTGACAGCTGTCATGACACCTCTTCCAGCCACCATGATGCTCTATGGTTTTGACTTGAGTTAGCTCAATAACCTATAGCTCTATGGTTTTCATGACTACAGCATGTGATAGCCGCCATGACACCTCGTTGAAGATTATGTGACAAACACCTCGTATATACATTCAAACAACCAAACTCGCAATCACTGAATCTACCCGATAACACTAATTACAAACACTGGATGCCAATCGCCAGCACAGACCAGATGCGTAGACCGGATATCCTGTTCCAAAGGTAACAGACCTAATCTGCTGAGAAACACTATGATAGTACAGTCATAGATGGCGCACTGCTAGTGATGCCCACATGAAGACGTCATGACACCCCGTTGAAGATTTACGTTACAGACGCCAATACATCTCGTTGAAGTCTCACGTGACAGATGCCATGACACCTCATTGGAGCCAGACGTGACAGACTACATTATACCTTTTTCAAAAACTTTGTGACTGACGACATGACGTGTTTTATAAAGAACCTGTATATCCAATCTCTAAGAAACAACCTGAATATTCCTTTATCACCCACCAGATGTCAAATCACTCACATCGGATGCATATTGACATATAGACTGGAAGTGAAACCCAAACATCCTCACACTTATTAGTTATCACGTAGGCCAGATGTGAACCTCGACACACTGGGGTTATATCTACTACATTAAAATCGATTCTCGCTGAGATTAACCTTAGATTTCCTTATGGGGATTACCTGCGCGCATGTAACGAAAATCGAACCTGAAGGATCTCTTAGACCAAACAGAAACATTTTTAAGTCAATTTATCATAAACGCTCCGTTTTTGGCTTCATCTGTTATTTCGTAAATTTCTTTATATATGAATATATCAGATTTTAAATTTGTAAACAGCGATCGAGAAGTTTCGAAGGATTCTCATAGGGTGAATGTCTTAACAGAACTAGATCAGTTTGCGAAAATCTAAATTATTTGGAATGACTATTTTGGCAGGTTGTTGATAGCGAGGATGTGCTGAGTTAAAATTTTGAAAATGGATTCCAAAATGTTGGAAAAATCGTATGTTTAACTGTTCAAAGATTTGCCGTTGAAATGTTCCCAGAAAGACTCAATGTTTGTCGTTATACCATTTCTGAAGAACAACAACAAGGATCTTCTTCTAATGCAGTGCGAGCACCTAATCTAATAAAATTGGTAATTAGTCTTACCATTGTGTTGTTTTCTGACAGCCTATGATGCCTGATTGAAGTGGTCTAAGGAACGTTCAACCATGTAATTTTTTTCCGAATAATAGCTGGTATTTAGTACGAGTTCTCTGTGTTCCTATTAAATTCAGAAGTTCAGAAAAAAAATTTGATTCAAAAATAAACGTTTCTGACGTTTTCATTTTTAAATTCAACAACTGCCAATGTTGGATTGAAATATCTGCTTATAAATGGAAGTAGAAGCAATTGTGGAAGTATTGAGATTTCATGTTTGGAACATATCCCAAATCTTTTCAGCGACAGCAATCAGTTCTCTAACAATTTTACTAGGAGAATCTGAAGCAACTAACATAGTTGATCACTCAATCATAGCTTTGGAACTACTGACCTTAAAAAGCTCTGGTTAAAATGTTCATCCTTCTGAAACATGCAGATCGTTTCTATAGTTATTTACAAAAAGTTACATTCCCGGTTCTATCGCTGCTGGTACGTCCATTGAGTAGGGCGTGAGGAAATAAATTCATAAAGTGTAGTAGTAGTTTTTTCACTCTCACTAACAGTTTCGTCATCATCCAATCTAGTTCCAAACAGTGTTCGGATATGTCATTTGCCCATACACTTTGAATTGGGTAACGTTTATGCCAGCTGAAATATGTTTCCAATAAATAGTGCTTGTCATGGCTCTAGCCAAGAGGTGAATCAATAAGGTATGACCCCCTCAAATTTTGGTTTCGATTAGAATAGTCACGCTATATGAACTTTTGGATGGGTACTGCTCAAGATTCGATAGAAGCTGCAAATGAGGAAGTACAATTTCTACGAATTACGTTTCGATAACATCACAAATCCACATGATCCCGGAAGTTATTCTAGGAATATTTAATTATGATACCATCATCAGATGGAATCATTCCTCATCTTATATCAAGTTTTCAATTTCATAGATTCATACTCACACCCTTGTATGTTGCGATTCTCTCCGTATATGGTGAAAAGATTCATTTCCAACAAGATTTTTCCAAATTTTTGAGAGTGAATTCAAGTTCGAGAGATTTACGATTCACAAACATATATAGACCTTGCTCTATCAATAGGAACTAGTACCAACTATTCACAATTTAATATTTATCAAAAATAAATTATTAGAAGAGTTGGAATTTTAGCGTCTCGTTGTGTCCCACTCTATCACCTGCTGGCTCTCCTGAATTTTACTTCGACTATGAAGTTGAGACTAGATATTCCGAAACGCCGTCCCACAGTACTTTATTCCAATTAATTGACATACGTTTCGCTTCAAATAAAATTGATATCCTCACTTCATATGTAAGGTCGAGAAATTGAATGCGTTAGTATATTCGATGGTTGTCTGCCGCTCGATGCTGCTGTATCACTAATGACACTGTCAACAATATGTTTTAACCTCATCTTGAAATAGACACATGAATTCATGAGACAGTTTCCAAATTCTTGTTCAAATGAGCGTCCAAATTTTTCTCTTGAGTAGACTCAGCTGGGATTTTCTTCATCATGCGATAGTTGATAGAGAAGATATACCAACATTCAGTCTTCTGCGCAAAAAACTTAGAGAAATTTATAAGGGACTCAAAATAACACAGTATTTAGTATATTTCCGATTTTCCAAAACAAGGTACATCAACATAACTGATTCCTTCAGGTATGCAGTTTTTTTCAATATGGATGCAAACCGTATACTTTATGTTTATCTCGTGGATTGTGACCATTACTATAGAGGGACTCGAAAATTCTTGACGAGACTTGAAAACCGGGAAATTAGAGAAGCAAAAATTCAAAATAGAACCAAGTATGACGTGAAAATACCTGAAGATGATTACGTTGAAGAAAGCGACGAAGATTATGAACTCGATTGGGAAGAACCAACTTTCAGAGAAATGGTTACTCATGCCACGAGGAAATTAGAGGACTCTCGGTACTTCACTGCAGACCTCACTATTAGGAACCGTCTGATCAACGGCTTAAAGAAAGGTACCCATTATTACGTCATATGAAGGAGAGCAATAGTTACAATGATTTTCATTATTTTCGATGATAATTAGAAAACACTGAATATTTGTTTCAAATAAGCAACTCACTTTTATCTGATTTTTCCAATTAAAACATTTCTATATTGAAATTGAAAGGAACGAATAGTCGAGTCTTTCGTGAACATTATAGTTGTTCATAAAAGTATTTCTATTCCTTCTTTCCTTAACGAATACCAAACTATAGTTGTTAGTTTTAGGTCTCAATAATCACACTATTCTCGACAAAGTACTGTGTCATAGTTCAATTTGTGAATCTCCAATTATATCAATTATAAATCCATACTCAAAACGTGAAATGAATAATATTTTTATTTCGCATGGATCAAGCTTTTTTTCTGGCTTATTCTGTGGTGTCTATATCTTTGAAATCCAGAAAATTGAGTAGGTTACGAATTCCTAAATGGCAACCAATATATGTTTCATATCGAAATCTAATTGCCTACAGTTTCTTGCCATTACTTTTCAAAAGTCTCGATATTCGAAGGCACCTGAAGACAGAAATGAGGTATCGATCTAGTTCGTCAACGAATGTCTTCAATACGGCTGATGAAACTGTTCAGCGAAAATGTCCTATAAGTATTCCATGAGTCTCTGATATGATAAGTTGCTAATTCAAGGTATGTTGGGGTAGGACCGACCGCGGTGCAAGGTCGAACGAGAGCTATAGCAATGACCCCCAAGCACTGCTAATACCGGGATGTTGGTTTCAAGTCAACTCAGTATAACGCGCGCCGGTCTGTCTAGTAAACCGTTAAAATGTATTAATTCAGTTAGGTGTAGTCGGACTTACCCCGATTTATAATCTTCTACTGGAAGGTAAGTAAACACTATGTTTTGTATAATATGCATGTATCTGAATGAATCCTTCATTAGATTCAATCAACAGTCTTGAACTCAAATTTTGGATCGGTTTTTTGTATATTCGATTTTACTCCGTCATTCTGATATCGGGGTAAGATCGATCAAAGTATTTCCGATCTTTCCCCAACAAAATTTTATATGGCAGTGAGCTAAATAAGATTATATATCTTCATTCTAGCTCTAGTGGTCCGCAATTATAAATGCTTCCGATAGCGTGAAGAGCTATACCATAAGAAGATAACGCCCGTGCTTCAAATGAGTATGGAAGCGGTTTATTAACTCTTCATGGAATTTCAAGGAGATATGAAATACCTGAGACAACACAGCATGATCATTAATAGAAACATATGAATTGAAAAGTTGAACGTTTGGCAGAGCTTCACTTATTCTGTTGAAGCATGAAAAAGCGTTGACAAATGGACTCAAAACGCTTGGAAGATTGAGATTCGGTGTTTTTCGAAAAAAAAAACTATCTTTTATTGTAATAAGCCATGAAGAGTTCACAGTGTGCATATATCATAACACTATTGATAAGAAATAATCACCATCATCCACTTAGAATACCATTCAATTACTGATGACCTTTCGGCTACCAAGTAGCCATCATTAGAGTGAGCCCAGTTTACTCTGACGAGGGCTACTTGGTAGCTGGAAGGTCTTGTACTCTAATATAATTCTTAGTGGATAAGGGTGATTATTTCTCATCAATAGTGTAATTATATATCTAAACTGTGAACGCTTTATGACTTATTATAATAAGGGATAGTTCTTCGCGAGAAACACCATTATTTCTTATCAATAGTGATATTTATTGTGTTAGACTATGTAATAAAGAATGCTATAAGCTTACCTTCCAAGAATAACATTCCTGGACCTGACTGGTTCCTCAACTATCAATTAAGAAACCCTAGTGAGTGAAGTATTCACGAAAAAAGATTTATTTGTTATGAGCATCTATTTCGACATACTGGATAAATTCTCAACTGATCTACCATTAAATAATCTGCCTCAGCAAATCTAGAATCTGAATCGAACCAGCTTATGCATCAATCCTCTCGAAACCAAAGTAGTATGAGCAAAAAGTGTGGCATGCTCTCGTACTATTAGTGGTCATGGAAGGGAAAATATTACCATATTACCTAATGTTAGCTCGGCGGAAGATAAAGCTCCCCTCTTAAAGTGTTTAGAGGCAAAAATGTTTGGGAACAGTGGATAACTGATAAAGATATTAGCTAAATAGGATTAGTATATGCCGCTAACAACAATGGATTGTTGGAGTCAAATATATTTGTCAATTATGGAAAAAAATATTTATTATAATTCTTGGGAATAGAAGACCGGTATTGCTATGACAAACGAAGTACCTACTCATGTAGACCACAGATTTGTAAATATTGCTCAAGACGATACTTAAGCTTTCAGCTCATGCGTCTCATTTTTGGAACCCTCAGATTTGGCTGTATTCGACTCGCTTGAATTAGGTTGGGCAAGGAAATAGTGACATGTCAAAGAAAAAATCAGGGTGAGTGTGAAGAAGAATACTTTTAGAGAAAAAAATTGGAATACTCCGAATTCTCTTGTCATGCATAATGGACTCAAAAACAAAGAATATGTTCATTCAATTCATCAGTCATACCCAAAAAAACTGTATCTAGACGCGTTGGGAATGATTCAGAGTATGTATAAGACTTAAACAAAAGCAGAATAGAGAAATGGCGAAAAAGCCGAAGATTTTGATCACAACGCACAATAAGGTCTACGCAACCTAGTTAAGCGACAGTTGAAGATCACTATAGAGAAAAAGTTGCTCGAGACAGCATGCAAACTGGGTCAAGTGATGTGTCGATTGAAGATCATGGTAGAGAACAAGTAGGTCAAGAAACATACAAGCTGTTCCAAGTAATATATCATTTGAATACCTTTTTCTGGACACTGTGGAAGAAAATGACACCAATAATAAAATACCAATGGAGAGACGTGTTGCAACAGGTACCGAAGTGATCACACATTCAAATATAGAGGACTTGTATCTGACTCAAAACGAGAATCCCTCTTGAGAAACAATCACGAAGCATGAACGTAAAGATAGAAATCGACATAGCACTAGCAGCGAAAGTGGCATCGACATAATGTACGAGAAACCGGATGATGATTCAGGTAGTTTAAATGATGACGATCGTATAGATGCCACCACTGAATGTTGAAAAAAAACTACACACTTGGGTGTTAGTTGGATACTGTACTGAGGAAATTGTTGTAACCCCATCTCCATTCTCATTCGATTTGCTTGAAAAGGGAGTGTCGAAAAGTTGACGGACCTGGGGTTTTCTTCAGAAGAGGGTCAGGGTTCTAGTTTATTGATTTATATATTTGAATGAAATCTTCTGTTCGATGAATTTGTCTCTGCCAAATAAAAGAGATTCGAACCTGTATAATTGTACATTCAAATATTCCGATATTATTCACAGTAGTTACAACTTAACCTCTAATAAAGGCATATGTACAAGTCTTACGTAAATCAACAGCAAGCGAACTAGGTGCGCAACTTTGCAGGTGAGTCTAGTTGGATGTCATTCTCAGACAATGCGCCTAGCCGTGCCAAATTTGGTAGTATACCTCATCCCAGTTCAGATTCAATCCTCTGCGACAGAGTATCTCTTGCACCGTCATATATTACGCAACTGGTCAATTTGAATAAACGTATTATATTCGGTCTTTTTATTGAATCATTTCTATTCGGCGGTGGGCAATTCAGGTGACACTCAAGTCTATTTCGGTCTTGAACACAACCGGTCTGAGTACACCCAGAATTGTGAAACTCTGGCAAAATAATTGAAGATTCATTATCATCATGATATAATCATATATTAGGAGAAGGTAGTGAGTCAGTTCGCAAGCTCCCCACTCTTAACGTGGTACGTTGGGTTAGGTCTGACGTTCCTTTCTGAATAGAATTGGTTAATCATTCAGTTCGCAGTCTTTCGGTCTTGAACACAACCGATAGGTAGGTCGAAAAGTACGATATGTTATCACGGCAAAATAATTAAAGATATATATACATATATATAGGCTTCCAAGACCTTTCAAATGACTTATCACTCAACTCCTCTCCCCTATTCAATTTTGAGGGGTTGAAGCGCCCCCTATTAGGGGGTTGCTCGTTCAAGCTTCGAATATACGTCGAAAGATGTCCCCCAAACAAAATCATTCGACGTTTTTCGGGAGATTTTTGCACTCACTATGGGATAAGAAATATACGTGGTGACTCGTCTGAGATGGAACATCCTGTATATTCTTTTATTGATATTCTTGAACCATTTGTAATATCTGTATGTTTTCTTGGTATATTGGTTCGTAGATGTAATGAAAATAAAATGAAAATTCTTTTTGACGTTTCGACAATGTTTATTGCCTTTATAAAAATTGTAAATTGGTGTTTCCATGTAATTTAGAGGAGAATAGATGATTTCGATTAATGAAATGCGTCTGCAGCCAACTTGTGTTTTTAGATCCACTTAAAACTGCAGAAAACATTGGATCGGTTGTGTGTGAAAGAGTAATGTATGGCTAATTACAATTTGAAATGGATTGAATTTGATTAAATACAAGTCATTTTAAGATTGTACAATTATAAATATCTATGATTATTGTATGAATAGTGTTATTCTATGATAAACACTTCAAATCTATCATAATCAATTATTCAAGTTTAAATTTGAAGTGTTTATCATAGAATAACTAATTCATACAATAATCATAGATATTTATAATTGCACAAGCTTAAAATTCCTTGTATTTAATCAAATTCAATCCATTTCAAATTGTAATTAGCTATACATTACTCTTTCACACACAACCGATCCAATGTTTTCTGTAGTTTTAATTGGATCTTGAAACACAAGTCGGCTGCAGACACATTTCATTAATCGAAATCATCTATTCTTTCCTAAATTACATGGAAACACTAATTCACAATTTTGATAAAGACGCTAAACATTTTCGAAACGTCAAAAAGAATTTTTATTTTATTTTCAGTATATCTACGAACCAATTCTAACCCGACGTGTCACGTTAAGACTGAGGAGTTTGCGAACTGACTCACTACCTTCTCCTTATATATAAGTATATCATGATAATAATAAATCTTCAATTATTTTGCCAGAGTTCGAAATTCTGGGTGTACATTCAGACTGGTTGTGTTTAAGACCGAAATAGACTTGAGTGTCACCTAAATTGCTCACCGCGGAATAGAAATGATTCAATAAAAAGACCGAATATGATACGTTTATCCTAATTGACCAGTTACGTAATATATAACGGTGCAAGAGATACTCTATCGCAGAGGATTGAATCTGAACTGGGATGAGGTATACTACCAAATTTGGCACGGCTAGGCGCATTGTCTAAGAATGACATCAAACTGGACTCACCTGCAAAGTTGCGCACCTAGTTCACTTGCTGTTGATTTACGTAAGACTTGTACATATGCCTTTATTAGAGGTTAAGTTGTAACTAGTGTGAATGATGTCAGAATATTTGAATGAACAATTATACAGGTTCGAATCCATTTTATTTGGCAAAGACAAATCCGTCGAACAGAAAATTTCATTCGAATATATAAATCAATAAACTAGAACCCTGACCCTCTTCTGAGGAAAAACCCAGGTCCGTCAACTTTTTGACACCTCCTTTTCAAGCAAATCGAATGAGAATAGAGATGGGGTTACAACGGTTCCCTCAGTACAGTATCCAACTAACGCCCAAGAGTAACATTCCTGGACCTGACTGGTTCCTCAACTATCAATTAAGGAACCCTAGTCAGTAGATTATTCACGAAAAGAAGATTTATTTGTTATGAGCATCTATTTCGACATACTGGATACATTCTTAACATGATCTATCTACCATTAAATAATCTGCCTCAGCAATTCTAGAATCTGAATCGAACCAGCTTATGCATCAATTCTCCCGCAACCGAAGTAGTATGAGCAAAAACAAAAAGTGTGGCATGCTCTCGTACTATTAGTGGTCATGGAAGGGAAAATATTACCATATTACCTAATGTTAGCTCGGCGGAAGATATAGCTCCCCTCTTATAGTGTTTAGAGGCAAAAATGTTTGGGAACAGTGGATAACTGATAAAGAAATCAACAAAATAGAATGAGCATATGCCGCTAACAACAATGGATTGATGGAGTCAGATATATTTGTCAATTATGTTAAAAAACATTTAATATAATTCTTGGGAAATAAAGACCGATATTGCTATGACAAATGAAGTACCGACTCATGTAGACCACAGATTTGTGAATATTGCTCAAGATGATACTAAAGCTTCCAGCTCATGCGTCTCATTTTTGGAACCCTCAGATTTGGCTGTATTCGAGTCGCTTGAATTAGGTTGGGCAAGGAATTAGTGACATGTCAAAGAAAAAATCAGGGTGAGTGTGAAGAAGAATACTTTTAGAGAAAAAAATTGGAATACTCCGAATTCTCTTGTCATGCATAATGGACTCAAAAAACAGAGAATACGTTCATTCAATTCATCAGTCATATCCAAAAAAACTGTATCTAGACGCGTTGAGAACGGTTCACAGTATTTATAAAACTTAAACAAAAGCTGAATAGAGAAATGGCGAAAAAGCCGAAGAAATCGATCACAACGCACAATTAGGTCTACGCAACCTAGTTGAGCGACGGTTGAAGATCACTATAGAGAAAAAGTTGATCGAGACAACATGCAAGCTGGGTCAAGTGATGTGCCGATTGAAGATCATGGTAGAGAACAAGTAGGTCAAGAAACATACAAGCTGTTCCAAGTAATAAGTCATATGAATACCTTTTTCTGGACACTGTGGAACAAAGTGAGACCAATAATGAAATACCGATGGAGAGACGTGTTGCAACAGGTACCGAAGAGGTCACACATTCAAATATAGAAGACCCATATCTGACTCAAAACGAGAATCCCTCTTGAGAAACAATCATAAAACAGAAACGTAAAGATAGAAATCGAGATAGCACTAGCAGCGAAAGTGGCATCGACATAATGTACGAGGAACCGGATGATGATTCAGGTAGTTTGAATGATGACGATCGTATAGATGCCACCACTGAATGAAAAAAAAAAAATACACACGCGGATCAATACCCGAAAATCCAGTTCTTATATATATATATATATATATATATATATATATATATATATATATATATATATATATATATATATATATATATATATATATATATATACCTTTTTTTTTTTACATACAAACCTGGTTGGGGCTGCTGCGAGCCCTGACGACATCGCAGCAGTCGCGCCAGAAAAAACCTAAAAGGTGGTTAACCGAAGCTACTCCTCCCCACCGGTCGGTAATAGCTTCAGGTTCCTAAATCGTATGCCCTCAGTATTCTAATTGAACCCAGAAGATCTAGATCTGCGCCGAGTTCTTACCGGCCGGAATGATCTTCAAGTTTGAACGCAGCGAAGACCGAATTCCGCCCAAAACACCGATGATCAGAACCACTGATACGACCTTATGGCCTAGGTATAGCGTGCGGAGCTCGAACAGGAGATCTTGATATTTTGTCAATTTTTCCTCCTCTTTCAAGACTATGTTCTTCTCTGCCGGAGCGGAGAATTCGATGACATACATAGTCTTGATTAGTTTATCGAGGAGGACAACGTCAGGCCTATTTGCTTGCATGGACCTGACGGTCGGAAACGGGTAATTCCAGAAGATCTGGCATTTTTCGTTTCCGACAATGGACTCAATATCTCCTGGCATGTAAGGCAGCACCGTCTCTTGATCTATTCCGTACGAGTGCCTTAGATGGTAATATAACACCCGTAGGGCCGCATTATGGCGATGGGTATACGCCGAGACCGCTTTTGCCGGACATGCCGACAGAAGGTGGAAAAGCGTCTCAGGCGCCTTTCGACAGGCCCTTCAGCTGACATCAGGGACCTGCACACCCATCACATTGCGACGATAGACCAAGGTGTTAATTACGCCATTTTGGCAAGCTGCGTTGAATCCCTCAGTTTCGGATGTAAGCCCGGCTGACCTTAGGTAGCCGAAGTTCAGCCTAGTTGACAAGCCGAGCGTTTCGATGTTTCGATAGAAAACACCGTGTATCGGCTTGTCAACATGCCGCCTGAGCATAAGATCTTGCTCCGCGGCATTTATCTGGGGTTCCAGGCGAGAAGGTAGGACCTCGAGGCTGCCCTCTAGTCGGCCTTCTCGACTGATCTGAAATTCGAGACCAAGTTCTTCCGCAGCGTTTTGTGCTGCCTTAATATATATATATATATATATATATATATATATATATATATATATATATATATATATATATAACTTAAGAGATATAGAATTAAATTTTCTGAATTATGAAGATAACTTAGATAATTTAACATAGGATTATAAAGATGAATAAACGTAAAAGATTGAACCATAGGCGGGATTCGAACCCACATTTCTGGATTTCTAGTCCAGGGTGTTTACCAATTACACCACTTCGGTCCTGTTAGATTTTTATATTTTTGTGAATATAAACCTCTGAAAGGATAGTAGATCATTGATGAACACAATGCGATTCGATGCCCTACCATCGATCAACTATTCACGCACATTCATCTGAAGTTCAGTCGTTTTTTGAAGTAAGGATTGTAGGTTAGTACTGCTATGGTTGGCAGTTACTTGACAGTTCTTATTCAAATGACAGCATCCCGGTTCTTATATATTTCAATAGAACTGACTGAGAATTGTTCTGGTTAATTATAAACAAGTTTAAAGTTTCTTTGCCTAATTGGCCACTATCGTGTATGTAACTTAAGAGATATAGAATTAAATTTTCTGAATTATGAAGATAACTTAGATAATTTAACATAGGATTATAAAGATGAATAAACGTAAAAGATTGAACCATAGGCGAATTAGGCAAAGAAACTTTAAACTTGTTTATAATTAACCAGAACAATTCTCAGTCAGTTCTATTGAAATATATAAGAACCGGGATGCTGTCATTTGAATAAGAACTGTCAAGTAACTGCCAACCATAGCAGTACTAACCTAAAATCCTTACTTCAAAAAACGACTGAACTTCAGATGAATGTGCGTGAATAGTTGATCGATGGTAGGGCATCGAATCGCATTGTGTTCATCAATGATCTACTATCCTTTCAGAGGTTTATATTTACAAAAATATAAAAATCTAACAGGACCGAAGTGGTGTAATTGGTAAACACCCTGGACTAGAAATCCAGAAATGTGGGTTCGAATCCCGCCTATGGTTCAATCTTTTACGTTTATTCATCTTTATAATCCTATGTTAAATTATCTAAGTTATCTTCATAATTCAGAAAATTTAATTCTATATCTCTTAAGTTACATACACGATAGTGGCCAATTAGGCAAAGAAACTTTAAACTTGTTTATATATATATATATATATATATATATATATATATATATATATATATATATATATATATATGTATATATATATATATATATATATATATATCTATATATATATATATATATATATATATATATATATATATATATATATATATATATATATTTGTATGTTTTCTTGGTATATTGGTTCGTATATATACTGATAATGAAATAAAAATTCTGTTTGACGTTTCGACAATGTTTATTGCCTTTATCAAAATTGTTAATTGAATTAGTGTTTCCATGTAATTTAGAAAAGAATAGATGATTTCGATTAATGAAATGCGTCTGCAGCCGACTTGTGTTTTAAGATCCAATTAAAACTGCAGAAAACATTCTATCGGTTGTGTGTGAAAGAGTAATGTATGGCTAACTACAATTTAAAATAGATTGAATTTGATTAAATACAAGACATTCCAAGATTGTACAATTATAAATATCTATGAATTATTGTATGAATTAGTTATTCTATGATAAGCATTTCAGATCTATTCAAGTTTAAGATAATTCTATGGAATGTAACCTCAAAATTGTTACTCTATAGTGTCATAGTTAAATAATACTTCATCTTTTTTAGGTTGAATTTTAAATAGAAAGTGGCACTTCAAATTAATAAAATTTTGTTAAGTTTGAATTAGATTATTGTACAGTTTCGAAAGATTGGAATCTATTTTGTCATTTACACAATTGTTCTTTTTAATTTGAATAGATTCTAATATCAAACGTTTGTTGTCGTTTGTTTCAATATTTAAAATTTTTGTATTGTTGTAGTCAAAAGTATGGTTAGTGTCTTTCACATGTTCATTGAGCGCAGTTGATGAATTTTTGGTATATTTGTGGCCATTTAATCTTATTTCGAGGTATTGTGAAGATTGGCCAATATATACCTTTTCGCAATCTTCACAATACCTCGAAAAAAGATTAAATGGCCACAAATATACCAAAAATTCATCAACTGCGCTCAATAAACATGTGAAAGACACTAACCATACTTTCGACTACAACAATACAAAAATTTTAAATATTGAAACAAACGACAACAAACGTTTGATATTAGAATCTATTCAAATTAAAAAGAACAATTGTATAAATGACAAAATAGATTCCAATCTTTCGAAACTGTACAATAATCTAATTCAAACTTAACAAAATTTTATTAATTTGAAGTGCCACTTTCTATTTAAAATTCAACCTAAAAAAGATGAAGTATTATTTAACTATGACACTATAGAGTAACAATTTTGAGGTTACATTCCATAGAATTATCTTAAACTTGAATAGATCTAAAATGCTTATCATAGAATAACTAATTCATACAATAATTCATAGATATTTATAATTGTACAATCTTGGAATGTCTTGTATTTAATCAAATTCAATCTATTTTAAATTGTAGTTAGCCATACATTACTCTTTCACACACAACCGATCCAATGTTTTCTGCAGTTTTAATTGGATCTTAAAACACAAGTCGGCTGCAGACGCATTTCATTAATCGAAATCATCTATTCTTTTCTAAATTACATGGAAACACTAATTCAATTAACAATTTTGATAAAGGCAATAAACATTGTCGAATCGTCAAACAGAATTTTTATTTCATTATCAGTATATATACGAACCAATATACCAAGAAAACATACAAATATTACAAATGGTTCGAAAATATCAACAAAAGAATATATATATATATATATATATATAGAAGATTCTTTGATTCGAAAAAAATTTGATGAGCCTTTTTACTTTTGCCTAAAGTGTCTTGTTTAGCCGGTAGAGGGCTTCAAACTTGCAAACATAATTTTGTTTTTTCGGTGTAATTGAGAACATGATGGAGGACTTTCACAATATTCAGCAGGTGAGTTACTGTCAATAATGGCCATTTTTGAGAGTGGAGCACAGAGCCTTAGAGACCATAGAAATGGCTCAAACTTGAAGATGTAACGGGAAAAGTGTCCAGAACTTTTTTGTGGTCAATGTAGTTCACTCTATATTTTTTATGTAGATAGCTCATCTAATTTGAAAACTTTTCTTACTCCTAGAAAATTTTGATAAAATCAACGGATTAGCTTGAAAAAAATAATTTTCGTGTCTTTGTAATTTTGGCTTACTAATTTTACTTGATTAAAATACCTTAGTTGCCTTTGCTTTTCTAATGTCATTTTGGCATTTGGAGAATTTATTCTCAAAACTGTCAGTTTTTACTTTGCTTTGCGTAAAAATTTTATAAAATTATGGCTCAAAATTTCACTAACACTGAAATGGTTAATATCTCGGTAAAACACGAATAATAAAAACAATAGAAATGGGGAAACGATGTGATTATTTAGGAAAAACAAATGCTAAATTAAAAGAAACAACAAAACTTTTTGGGAAATCGCTAAGGCATCAATTGTTCGATGCCCATTTTCCTGAATACACAAATTAATTCGTTTCAAGAAATTGGATTGAACTCTGGCTAGTACTTCAGGATCATTCTTCAATAAATCCGCTTCATGATTAATTCATTGCAACAATTCCTCTCGTGTGTTTACTGGAGCTGCATAAACTTTCGACTTCAATGCGCCCCATAGAAAGAAGTCGCAGGGCGTCAAATCAGGGGAGCGGACCGGCCAGTTCACTGGTGCATCGTGTCCTCTACCTATCCAGCGATCTGGATATTCCGCATTCAAATGTCGCCTCACAGCTAATGTGAAATGAGGAGATGCACCATCATGGATAAACCAGGCCACGACGAATGTGTAAGGGCAAGTAGCCTTTTTTCCAAAAAGTTCAAGTAGTTCTCCCCGTTCAATCGATCGGGTATAACGGTAGGGCCAATAATAAAGTTATCCACAATTCCAACCCAAACATTGATTTCAGTTTGATTCTGGAAATATGTATCTTCCGTTTCATGAGGATTTTCATCAGCATAAAAATATTCATTATGGAGGTTAAAAAGACCACATCTCGTGAAAGTATCTTCGTCCGTGAACAGAATTCTTCTACAAAAATTGGGGTTTGCGTTTTGTCTTTGGATAATAAGCCGACAGAAATCTAGCCGATGACCTGGATCCATGGGCAATAAGTCTTGAACTGTTTTAATATGATAGGGATACAACAGTTCTTCTTTCAGTACATTATGAACTAATGATTTTGAGGCTTCCAGTATCGCTTCTTCGAGCTCTAACTTCCTTCTTGTTCGACTGCGTCCAGTTTCTCTACGATTTGCTTCAAATTTGCCAGTTTCGCGAAGGTTTGCCGATTTGGAATTCTGCGATGCGGATATCTTTCCCTTCTCCGGCCATTGCAACGACAAAGTCCATAAATCAATAACATATCAACCATTTCAGTGTTAGTGAAATTTTGAGCCATAATTTTATAAAATTTTTACGGAAAGCAAAGTAAAAACTGACAGTTTTGAGAATAAATTCTTCAAATGCCAAAATGACATTAGAAAAGCAAAGGCAACTAAGGTATTTTAATCAAGTAAAATTAGTAAGCCAAAATTGCAGAGACTCAAAAATTAATTTTTTCAAGCTAATCCGTTGATTTTATCAAAATTTTCTAAGAGTAAGAAAAGTTTTCAAATTAGATAAGCTATCTACATAAAAAATATCGAGTGAATTACATTGACCACAAAAAAGTTCTGGACACTTTTCCCGTTACATCCTCGTGTTTGAGCCATTTCTATGGTCTCTGAGGCTCTGTGCTCCACTCTCAAAAATGGCCGGTATTGACAGTAACTCACCTGCTAAATATTGTAGAAGTTCTTCATCACGTTCTCAAGTTATACCGAAAAAACAAAATTATTTTTGCAATTTTGAAGCCCTCTACCGGGTAAACAAGACACTTGAGGCAAAAGTAAAAAGGCTCATCAACTTTTTTTCGAATCAAAGAATCTTCGATTTCATTTTGACCACGCAGTTCGAGGACACCCTGTATATTTATATGTATATATATATATATATATATATATATATATATATATATATATATATATATATATATATATATATGTATATATATATATATATATATATAAACAAGTTTAAAGTTTCTTTGCCTAATTGGCCACTATCGTGTATGTAACTTAAGAGATATAGAATTAAATTTTCTGAATTATGAAGATAACTTAGATAATTTAACATAGGATTATGAAGATGAATAAACGTAAAAGATTGAACCATAGGCGGGATTCGAACCTACATTTCTGGATTTCTAGTCCAGGGTGTTTACCAATTACACCACTTCGGTCCTATTAGATTTTTATATTTTTGTAAATATAAACCTCTGAAAGGATAGTAGATCATTGATGAACACAATGCGATTCGATGCCCTACCATAGATCAACTATTCACGCACATTCATCTAAAGTTCAGTCGTTTTTTGAAGTAAGGATTGTAGGTTAGTACTGCTATGGTTGGCAGTTACTTGACAGTTCTTATTCAAATGACAGCATCCTGGTTCTTATATATTTCAATAGAACTGACTGAGAATTGTTCTGGTTAATTATAAACAAGTTTAAAGTTTCTTTGCCTAATTGGCCACTATCGTGTATGTAACTTAAGAGATATAGAATTAAATTTTCTGAATTATGAAGATAACTTAGATAATTTAACATAGGATTATGAAGATGAATAAACGTAAAAGATTGAACCATAGGCGGGATTCGAACCCACATTTCTGGATTTCTAGTCCAGGGTGTTTACCAATTACACCACTTCGGTCCTATTAGATTTTTATATTTTTGTAAATATAAACCTCTGAAAGGATAGTAGATCATTGATGAACACAATGCGATTCGATGCCCTACCATAGATCAACTATTCACGCACATTCATCTAAAGTTCAGTCGTTTTTTGAAGTAAGGATTGTAGGTTAGTACTGCTATGGTTGGCAGTTACTTGACAGTTCTTATTCAAATGACAGCATCCTGGTTCTTATATATTTCAATAGAACTGACTGAGAATTGTTCTGGTTAATTATAAACAAGTTTAAAGTTTTTTTGCCTAATTGGCCACTATCGTGTATGTAACTTAAGAGATATAGAATTAAATTTTCTGAATTATGAAGATAACTTAGATAATTTAACATAGGATTATGAAGATGAATAAACGTAAAAGATTGAACCATAGGCGGGATTCGAACCCACATTTCTGGATTTCTAGTCCAGGGTGTTTACCAATTACACCACTTCGGTCCTATTAGATTTTTATATTTTTGTAAATATAAACCTCTGAAAGGATAGTAGATCATTGATGAACACAATGCGATTCGATGCCGTACCATAGATCAACTATTCACGCACATTCATCTAAAGTTCAGTCGTTTTTTGAAGTAAGGATTGTAGGTTAGTACTGCTATGGTTGGCAGTTACTTGACAGTTCTTATTCAAATGACAGGATCCTGGTTATTATATATTTCAATAGAACTGACTGAGAATTGTTCTGGTTAATTATAAACAAGTTTAAAGTTTCTTTGCCTAATTGGCCACTATCGTGTATGTAACTTAAGAGATATAGAATTAAATTTTCTGAATTATGAAGATAACTTAGATAATTTAACATAGGATTATGAAGATGAATAAACGTAAAAGATTGAACCATAGGCGGGATTCGAACCCACATTTCTGGATTTCTAGTCCAGGGTGTTTACCAATTACACCACTTCGGTCCTATTAGATTTTTATATTTTTGTGAATATAAACCTCTGAAAGGATAGTAGATCATTGATGAACACAATGCGATTCGATGCCCTACCATAGATCAACTATTCACGCACATTCATCTAAAGTTCAGTCGTTTTTTGAAGTAAGGATTGTAGGTTAGTACTGCTATGGTTGGCAGTTACTTGACAGTTCTTATTCAAATGACAGCATCCTGGTTCTTATATATTTCAATAGAACTGACTGAGAATTGTTCTGGTTAATTATAAACAAGTTTAAAGTTTCTTTGCCTAATTGGCCACTATCGTGTATGTAACTTAAGAGATATAGAATTAAATTTTCTGAATTATGAAGATAACTTAGATAATTTAACATAGGATTATGAAGATGAATAAACGTAAAAGATTGAACCATAGGCGGGATTCGAACCCACATTTCTGGATTTCTAGTCCAGGGTGTTCACCAATTAACTGCCAACCATAGCAGTACTAACCTACAATCCTTACTTCAAAAAACGACTGAACTTTAGATGAATGTGCGTGAATAGTTGATCTATGGTAGGGCATCGAATCGCATTGTGTTCATCAATGATCTACTATCCTTTCAGAGGTTTATATTTACAAAAATATAAAAATCTAATAGGACCGAAGTGGTGTAATTGATAAACACCCTGGACTAGAAATCCAGAAATGTGGGTTCGAATCCCGCCTATGGTTCAATCTTTTACGTTTATTCATCTTCATAATCCTATGTTAAATTATCTAAGTTATCTTCATAATTCAGAAAATTTAATTCTATATCTCTTAAGTTACATACACGATAGTGGCCAATTAGGCAAAGAAACTTTAAACTTGTTTATAATTAACCAGAACAATTCTCAGTCAGTTCTATTGAAATATATAAGAACCAGGATGCTGTCATTTGAATAAGAACTGTCAAGTAACTGCCAACCATAGCAGTACTAACCTACAATCCTTACTTCAAAAAACGACTGAACTTTAGATGAATGTGCGTGAATAGTTGATCTATGGTAGGGCATCGAATCACATTGTATTCATCAATGATCTACTATCCTTTCAGAGGTTTATATTTACAAAAATATAAAAATCTAATAGGACCGAAGTGGTGTAATTGGTAAACACCCTGGACTAGAAATCCAGAAATGTGGGTTCGAATCCCGCCTATGGTTCAATCTTTTACGTTTATTCATCTTCATAATCCTATGTTAAATTATCTAAGTTATCTTCATAATTCAGAAAATTTAATTCTATATCTCTTAAGTTACATACACGATAGTGGCCAATTAGGCAAAGAAACTTTAAACTTGTTTATAATTAACCAGAACAATTCTCAGTCAGTTCTATTGAAATATATAAGAACTAGGATGCTGTCATTTGAATAAGAACTGTCAAGTAACTGCCAACCATAGCAGTACTAACCTACAATCCTTACTTCAAAAAACGACTGAACTTTAGATGAATGTGCGTGAATAGTTGATCTATGGTAGGGCATCGAATCGCATTGTGTTCATCAATGATCTACTATCCTTTCAGAGGTTTATATTTACAAAAATATAAAAATCTAATAGGACCGAAGTGGTGTAATTGGTAAACACCCTGGACTAGAAATCCAGAAATGTGGGTTCGAATCCCGCCTATGGTTCAATCTTTTACGTTTATTCATCTTCATAATCCTATGTTAAATTATCTAAGTTATCTTCATAATTCAGAAAATTTAATTCTATATCTCTTAAGTTATATATATATATATATATATATATATATATATATATATATATATATATATATATATATATATATATATATATATATATATATATATTTTGTTATGATTTCATTTCATAGACAATAAAAATTTAAAAATAATAACTTACCGAACTATGAAAATCAGAAAAGATCAAATAAAAGATATTTATATGGAATTAAAAACAATAATAAAAGCTAAATAATAGTTAGGATATTAATATTAACAATGTGAAACATAATAAACAACGATGTAATAGAATAAGAAGTGATAAACAAGAACTTCAGTGAAAGTGAAGAAACGTACTGTGTAACGAAATCAGAAATCATAAGTAAAGTGATTACAAAACTATCATGAGATAGTACGAAACATTGAATTATAGATATAAGTTAGGATTAGTAAATTTGAGTTATGTAATGTTAAAAGAATGTTATTGATATAATATGGTATGTATTAGATTTAAGAATAAGTAACTGTCAAGAAAACCATAAATATGGGAATAATCATATTAATAATAACCCAATCATAGGTTATATTATACCAAAGTGTGGGAAAAAATGTAGGCAATATTAATTTAAAAAGAAGGAATCACTAACAATTAAAATAAGTTGAAAATCTCAAATAATTCAAAAAGTAAAGTATACTAAATTCTGATTGGTCAATAGGAATTTCTAATGTCAGTCTGGTAACAATGAAGACTTGTGTCAGTTTCACAACAATTAACTTGGCATGCTTGATTTGAAAAGAAAGCATCTGATAGGTTGTTTATGACATCAAGTAGCGTCGGTTTTGGAGGCCTATAAAAAGGGCTGAAAGTGAAGCCAAGTTCAGTTTGCCATTATATCTGAAGAGTGAAAGTACTCCTGCAACTCACCAAAATTTTATAACCTAAATTCATAAGAAATAAATATCAGTGAACGCAAGTGTTCCGAACTTCAATAGGTTCCAAGAAACCAAAGTTAATAAGTTTTATTAAAAGTCAACGAGTATTCCAAGTATCTGAATCCAGTAAAAGGCTGTAATAACCTCCAATTTATAAGAAATATCCAACGATTGCCATTCTTCAATAATTTCAATAAAGCATCGAAAAGTTTCATGTCTTATCTAAAAGGATAAAACAAAGTATTATCAACAGTTCCTGATTCTCAAGAAGAAGTAACCAAAATTAGTTACCTGTGATTATTGTGAAAAAGCATAGTATTGTGTAAAAAAGTGAATCATCAACGAAATTATAAAAGGAGTAAATTGAAAATTGCCAACATTGTTAAACACACTTTTGGATATAAACTAAAAGTAAGTTTGTTTATTATATCTCCATTGTAGTGTTATTTGTAAATCTGAAAGAAAGATTGTCGTTTGTAATTTTGTAAACAACTATTAATATTGAATAGTTTTGAGGTTAAAGCTAGGTCTATGCTTAGAACATAAAATTAAATTGTAAATTTGAAACCTGAGATAATTAGAGTCATAGAGATTTAAATATAGAAACTTTTTAATATTCAAAGAATATTGTGTTTGATTCCATAAAATAATATAAAAAGAAAAGGATCATTATTATTCAAAATGAATAAATAAAAGCTAGCCGGAAGAATTAATAATAATTATTAAATAAATAAAAAACTCAGTAAGACTTTTCTTAACAATTGTCACCACAACGTGGGGCAAAAATAAATCAAAAGAACTTTCTTAACAATTGTCACCACAACGTGGGGCAAAAATAAATCGAAAGAACTATCTTAACAATTGTCGCTCAAACGTGAGGCCATTTGAAAAAAAGGAATAGAACCTCGTATCAGAATAATTTGAAGAACTAGATTAATTAATAAGAAAGTAAAAATGGAAGGAGATAGACAGAGTACTCCAGAATTGATAGGATTTGATCAAGAGGGTGAAATGATTAGTGCAGAAAGACCACCAATAATAGATAGTCAATCACAAATAATGAGATTGCTTGAAAGTTTAAATTTAAAAGCTAATGAAACGATTGAAAAAATTGAACAATGTAAGAATGAAACTAATGCTAGAATTGAACAAGGTATGAGTGATATAAGAGATGAAATTAAGAGAGTGAATGATAAATTTGATAAAAGAACTGAGGAAATTATGAGAATAGTTGCAACTGAAAAAAAGGAAATAAGACAACATGTTGAAGAAAGTATAGATAATAAATTAGATGAAGATAATAGCTTTGTAAGGGTGAAGTTTAATACTGTAGAGAAAGAAATAGATATTATGGAAAATAGAATGAATGATATGGGGAAGAATATTGAAGAGAATGTGAATGTGAATGTACAAAGTATGAAAGAAAATCAGAAAAAAATGATAAATGAACAAGATGAAAGAATAAAAAGAATTGAGAATAGATCCGAAGAGAGAATGAATATAGAATACAGAAATGTAGGTCATGAAAGTAAGATAAAATTTAATGGAAACATAAAATTATTACACCCATGCATTTTTGTAAAAGAATTAAGACATATTTTTTGTTTGATAACATTACATAAAAGTTGTAAAGATTACACTGAGATTATGATAAAAGAAAAAGTGTATAGATTTGAAGTTAAACCTGTTGGTATTCGAAGTGCATATAGAATGTTCAAATATAAAGTAGGAACAAATATTTCATTAGATAGAATTAGAAAAGGGAAAACAGAATTATCAGAAAAAGATAAAAAGAAATGTAAAATCAAAGAGGGAATTTATTTACAAGTAATAGGTTAGAAAGAAATGCAAGAAAGTATAAAGATAGGGAAATGAGAAAAACAGGAAGGTTAATTGAATTTGAAATAGGTGAATTGATAATAGTAAGAGCAATGAGAGTAACTAATAATAAAAAGAATATATGTGGAAAATTATGTTTTGCTTTTGAAGGTCCATATGTAGTCATGAATGAAAATGCTGAAAATAGTTATGAATTAATGAATCCTGAAAATGGAAAGATAAGGGGAATATTTAATATTGATCAAATATACAAGTATAATTATTAATAAATTTAGTTCATGAAAATAAAATCAAAACATAAATAAATTTTAAATATTAATGTGATTAATACGTTAAAATTGATTTAGGGGAATTTGTTATGATTTCATTTCATAGACAATAAAAATTTAAAAATAATAACTTACCGAACTATGAAAATCAGAAAAGATCAAATAAAAGATATTTATATGGAATTAAAAACAATAATAAAAGCTAAATAATAGTTAGGATATTAATATTAACAATGTAAAACATAATAAACAACGATGTAATAGAATAAGAAGTGATAAACAAGAACTTCAGTGAAAGTGAAGAAACGTACTGTGTAACGAAATCAGAAATCATAAGTAAAGTGATTACAAAACTATCATGAGATAGTACAAAACATTGAATAATGTTATAGATATAAGTTAGGATTAGTAAATTTGAGTTATGTAATGTTAAAAGAATGTTATTGATATAATATGGTATGTATTAGATTTAAGAATAAGTAACTGTCAAGAAAACCATAAATATGGGAATAATCATATTAATAATAACCCAATCATAGGTTATATTATACCAAAGTGTGGGAAAAAATGTAGGCAATATTAATTTAAAAAGAAGGAATCACTAACAATTAAAATAAGTTGAAAATCTCAAATAATTCAAAAAGTAAAGTATACTAAATTCTGATTGGTCAATAGGAATTTCTAATGTCAGTCTGGTAACAATGAAGACTTGTGTCAATTTCACAACAATTAACTTGGCATGCTTGATTTGAAAAGAAAGCATCTGATAGGTTGTTTATGACATCAAGTAGCGTCGGTTTTGGAGGCCTATAAAAAGGGCTGAAAGTAAAGCCAAGTTCAGTTTGCCATTATATCTGAAGAGTGAAAGTACTCCTGCAACTCACCAAAATTTTATAACCTAAATTCATAAGAAATAAATATCAGTGAACGCAAGTGTTCCGAACTTCAATAGGTTCCAAGAAACCAAAGTTAATAAGTTTTATTAAAAGTCAACGAGTATTCCAAGTATCTGAATCCAGTAAAAGGCTGTAATAACCTCCAATTTATAAGAAATATCCAACGATTGCCATTCTTCAATAATTTCAATAAAGCATCGAAAAGTTTCATGTCTTATCTAAAAGGATAAAACAAAGTATTATCAACAGTTCCTGATTCTCAAGAAGAAGTAACCAAAATTAGTTACCTGTGATTATTGTGAAAAAGCATAGTATTGTGTAAAAAAGTGAATCATCAACGAAATTATAAAAGAAGTAAATTGAAAATTGCCAACATTGTTAAACACACTTTTGGATATAAACTAAAAGTAAGTTTGTTTATTATATCTCCATTGTAGTGTTATTTGTAAATCTGAAAGAAAGATTGTCGTTTGTAATTTTGTAAACAACTATTAATATTGAATAGTTTTGAGGTTAAAGCTAGGTCTATGCTTAGAACATAAAATTAAATTGTAAATTTGAAACCTGAGATAATTAGAGTCATAGAGATTTAAATATAGAAACTTTTTAATATTCAAAGAATATTGTGTTTGATTCCATAAAATAATATAAAAAGAAAAGGATCATTATTATTCAAAATAAATAAATAAAAGCTAGCCGGAAGAATTAATAATAATTATTAAATAAATAAAAAACTCAGTAAGACTTTTCTTAACAATTGTCACCACAACGTGGGGCAAAAATAAATCAAAAGAACTTTCTTAACAATTGTCACCACAACGTGGGGCAAAAATAAATCGAAAGAACTATCTTAACAATTGTCGCTCAAACGTGAGGCCATTTGAAAAAAAGGAATAGAACCTCGTATCAGAATAATTTGAAGAACTAGATTAATTAATAAGAAAGTAAAAATGGAAGGAGATAGACAGAGTACTCCAGAATTGATAGGATTTGATTTCAATTCTAATATACCTATAAAATATAAGAAAAATGTTATCATAAATCTGATAGATAGAGCTATTCGACTAAGTTCTTCTGAACTGAGAACTATATCTATTAAAAAAACAAAAGAAACTTTAATAAAAAACGGTTATCCCTTGGATTTAGTCAATTCCATAACTAAAGACAAAATTCATAAATTTTATAACTCATCTGGTGAAATCAATACCAATAATGAGAAATCAAATCATAAGCAATACATATCACTACCATATATTAATGATCTTTCAGAAAAAATTTGTAATATAATGAAACCTTATGACCTACATATATGTCATAAGAGTTATTTGAATCAGAAATGTCTCGTTACTAAACTACAAAGCAGCGTACCTCTTAAAAAATAACCCATACTGTTTATTCCATCCCTTGCAAAGATTGCGAAAAGGTATACATTGGCCAATCTTCACAATACCTCGAAAAAAGATTGAATGGGCACAAATATACCAAAAATTCATCAACTGCGCTTAATAAACATGTAAAAGACACTAACCACACATTCGACTACAACAATACAAAAATTTTAAATATTGAAACAAATGACAACAAACGTTTGATATTGGAATGTATTCAAATTAGAAAGAACAATTGTGTAAATGACAAAATAGATTCCAATCTTTCGAAACTTTACAATAATCTAATCCAAACTCAAAAAAATTTTATTAGTTTGAAGTGCCACTTCCCACTTGTCTATTTAAAATTCAACCGGAGAAAGATAACGTATTTTTAACTATGACACTATGAGTAACTATTTCGAGGTTAAATTCCTTAGACTCATCTTAAACTTAATTATTTGATTATGATAGATGTGGAGTGTTCATCATAGAAAAACTAATTCATACAATAATCATAGATATTTAGAATTGTACAATCATGAATTGTCTTGTATTTAATCAGATTCAATCCATTTCGAATTGTAATTATTCATACATTACTCTTTCACACACGACCGATTCAATGTTTTCTGCAGTTTTAATTGGATCTTAAGACACAAGTCGGCTGCAGACGCATTACATTATTCGAAATGATCTATTCTTTTCTAAATTACATGGAAACACTAATTCACAATTTTGATGAAGACAATAAACATTGTCGAAACGTCAAAAAGAATTTTTGTTTTATTTTCAGTATATATACGAACCAATATACCAAGAAAGCATACATATTATTAACTAAACTCTAATGAGTTTATTAATGAATTATGAATTATATTTTTTGAATTCTAATTTTATTGTAGTTCTTCCGTCTAGCTTTTTATTTATTTTGTTTTCCAATTTGATTTTAATTGATTGAATGAATGATTCGATATTGATTTGTATTATTATGTGTTATGTGGAATTAAACACAGTATTTTATATGAATGTTAATAGTTTATATTTCAATTCTAATGACCCTGAATCAAGTTTACAGATTTATAATTTACCATTATGTTCTTGAATTTCTATGTTGACAAACAGTTCTTTGTTATTCTATATTCTCTATGTTCAACCTCAAAACTACTCAATATTAATACTTGTTTACAAATACCAATTTTACATTCATAGACACAAACACAATGAGCATATTATAAATGAACTTACTTCTAGCTATATCCAATAATAAGAGAAAGAATGTTGGCAATGATCTATATCTTCTTGATTATTTGATTATTCACTTTTGAAAACAATGCTCTGCTATTACACACACACAGGTAAACTACGTTGATATCTTTCTTATAATTCAGGAACTGTTGATAATAAATTGTTGATTGTTACATTCTTTTAAGATATAAAACTTCTTCTATAATGAACTGGACTTGCTATCGAAGACTGACCATTCTACGATGCTACTGGAATAACTGTGGTTATTATAACCTTAAACGTTGATACTATAACTCTGGAACACTACTTGCACTACTTGTGGAACCTACAGAGACTGTTTCAGTTCTCCGATGTTACCAAAAAACTAAGGTTATGGAAATAGACTTGAGCTGCAGGAGATACTTTCAATCTCAGATGTAAATGCAAACTGTCTAGCTTCCCTTTCGGTTTCCTTTTCATAGGATCTTCAAAAGGATGCCAGTTTATGTCATTTTCAACCGATACTTCCTTCCCTTAACTAGGATGCTATTCCCATTGTTGAATCTGACAGAACTTTTTAATTGTTTACCTTTCAAATATCTAATTTGTCTCGACCAATCAAAATTGAGTACTCTTGAAATTTTGAATTATTGAAGATTTTCAAATTATTTAAAGTGATGATGCATTCCGCTATATAAATTGGTATTACCAATATTTTTCCACATATTTGATAAAAGAAAACCTATCATTAGGTTCCTATTAACTTGATTATTCCAATTCGTTTATCAATTTTGACATTTGTCAATTTTTAAATCTAATTCATAATATAAAATACAAATAACATTTCTATAACATTGTAGAACTCAGATTTCTCAATACTATCTTAAATCTATAACTTATTTCAATAATTTGTGCTATCTTCTGATAGTCTTGGAATCATTTTAATTGAGATTTCCTCTTTCGTATCACTGAACGTTTATCCACTTTCACTATTTCTCCTTTTCAGAAACAGTGAAAGTGGATAAACGTTCAGTGATACGAAAGAGGAAATCTCAATTAAAATGATTCCAAGACTATCAGAAGATAGCACAAATTATTGAAATAAGTTATAGATTCAAGATAGTATTGAGAAATCTGAGTTCTACAATGTTATAGAAATGTTATTTATATTTTATATTATGAATTAGATTTAAGAATTGACAAATGTCAAAATTGATATACGAATTGGAATAATTGAGTTAATAGGAACCTAATCATAGGTTTTCTTATATCAAAATATGTGGAAAAATATTGGTAATATCAGTTTATATAGCGGAATGCATCATAACTTCAAATAATTTGGAAATCTTCAATAATTCAAAATTTCAAGAATACTCAATTTTGATTGGTCGAGACAAATTAGATATTTTAAAGGTAAACAATTAAAAAGTTCTGTCAGATCCAACAATGGGAATAGCATTCTAGTTGAGGGAAGGAAGTACCTCATTGGTTGAAAATGACATAAACTGGCATCCTTTTGAGGGTCCTATGAAAAGGAAACAGAAAGGGAAGCTAGACAGTCTGCATTTACATCTGAGATTGAAAGTATCTCCTGCAGCTCAAGTCTATTTCCATAACCTTAGTTTTTTGGTAACATCGGAGAACTGAAACAGTCTCTGTAGGTTCCACAAGTTCATAGAACCGAAGCATATAAATTATTCCTACGGAGCAAGTAGTGTTCAAGAGTTATAGTATCAACGTTCAAGGTTATAATAACCACAGTTATTCCAGTAGCATCGTAGAATGGTCAGTCTTCGATAGCAAGTCCAGTTCATTATAGAAGAAGTTTTATATCTTAAAAGAATGTAACAATCAACAATTTATTATCAACAGTTCCTGAATTATAAAAAAGATATCAACGTAGTTTACCTGTGTGTGTGTAATAGCAGAGCATTGTTTTCAAACGTTTGTTGTCGTTTGTTTCAATATTTAAAATTTTTGTATTGTTGTAGTCGAATGTATGGTTAGTGTCTTTTACATGTTTATTGAGCGCAGTTGATGAATTTTTGGTATATTTGTGCCCATTCAATCTTTTTTCGAGGTATTGTGAAGATTGGCCAATGTATACCTTCTCCTTTGCAAGCGATGGAATAAACAGTATGGGTTATTTTTTTAAGAGGTACGCTGCTTTGTAATTTAGTAAAGAGACTGTTCTGATTTAAATAACTCTTATGACATATATGTAGGTCATAAGGTTTCATTATATTACAAATTTTTTCTGAAAGATCATTAATATAAGGTAGTGATATGTATTGCTTATCATTTGATTTCTCATTATTGGTATTGATTTCACCAGATGAGTTATAAAATTTATGAATTTTGTCTTCAGTTATGGAATTGACTAACTCAAAGGGATAACCATTTTTTATTAAAGTTTCTTTTGTTTTTTTAATAGATATAGTTCTCAGTTCAGAAGAACTTAGTCGAATAGCTCTATCTATCAGATTTATAATAACATTTTTCTTATATTTTTTAGGTATATTAGAATTGAAATTAGTATACCTTCCTGACCAAGTAGGTTTGGTATACCATTTTGTTAGAATTTTGTTATCATTTGATTTTCTCACTAAAGTTAGATCTAAAAAATTGATTTCATTATTATTTTCTATTTCGATCGTGAATTGTGACTTATGATGGAAGAAATTGAAAGAGTTCAAAAATTCATTACATTTGTTCTCAGGGATTGCAGCAATACAATCATCAACATATATTTTGAAGAAGGCTATATTATAATTAAGTTGAGATACTACTTTTTCTTCAAGGAATTCCATTACTATTTGGGCTATGATACCTGATATTGGGGAGCCCATTGCACAACCATCTAATTGTTTATAACAATCATCTTTATATTGTAAAAAAATAGCTGTGAATGCATATTCTATAGCTGTTAAGAACTCATTCATAGGTAAATTTGTATATAGTTTTATTTCATCCCATTTGTTTTGAATTATTTGTTTAGCTAATTCTAGAGGGATATTTGTATACAAAGATGTGACATCTAGTGATATCAAGATATAGTTTTTTGGTATCGTAATTTTGTTAATGAATTCTTTTAAAACCTGAGAATCTTTGATGTAAAACTCATTTTTGTAAGCTATGTTTTTTAGTATGTTGGATAAGTATTTAGGCATTTCATGAAAAGGTGATTGAATGCTGCATACAACAGGTCGCATTGGTATATTAGATTTATGAATTTTGGGTAAACCATATATTTTTGGAGGATGAGCATTATGTATCGTTAATTGTCTATGAATGTATTTTGAAATATATTCCTTTTCAAACCATTTTTTCACTAAGTTATTATCCTTAGTTTGGTGAATATCAGTTGGATTATTATTTAGTTTCTTACATACTTCAGCATCGTTCGACATTGTAAACATTTCATCCTCATATTCATTTGTGTCCATGATAACAGTTTTATTACCTTTATCTGCTTTAAAGATAGCGATTTGTGGGTTAGCTTTGACGAATTGTTTGGTTTCTTTGAAATTTTTGATTGATTTGTTTTTTATTATCAAATTTATTATTTTTAACTGTTTGTTTGAAATTAGTTATTGTGTTGATACATTTTGATCTTATTTCATTTGCTATTTGAGTAGGTTTCTTAGCAATTTCAGTTTCAAGTGAAGAAATTATGTTATTAATAGTTATTTGTTTTTCGTAATATAGAGTATTACTAAATTCCTCACCGAGAGCTGAAGTTTCTATTACATTTTAAGGAACATTAGTTTGAGATAAATTCTATAGCCAATTATTATCAACTATGAGATTTCTTTTGTTATTGTTATGTAATTTATTTATTTTCCCAATATTTCTATGCTTAATTTTATTACAGTTTTTTTCAAATTTTTGAGTTTCTAATTCTAAATACATATTGTAGATTTGGGTAGGTAGGATATTTTTCATTGTAGATTTGGTTTTGTTATTTTCAGTTTGTTTTACATTTTTACAAGTGTCAGATATTAAGAGGTTTGATACTTTTAATTGAAATGTTTCTTTGAATTGAAGATAAGTATTATCTAAGTACTCACTATTGAAATTGATGTGATTATGATTGATTTTTGGAAATTTTGGTATTATTCTTAAACTTTTGAGTCGTAATAAGTACATTTTTCTTTTTTTTTGATTGGCGAAGGTATTCATCATCTTTGAGAACGTTTTCAATAAATGGACGGTGTGGAATCCATAATCTTCTTCAATTTTCTTATAAAAAGCCATGATTCTTATGATGTATGTATATTGATGTTGAGAGTTGTGTATTCTTTGAAAATAAAAAACCTATTTCTCCAGGCCAAATTATTCTTTTATTGATATTCTTGAATCATTTGTAATATACGTATGCTTTCTTGGTATATTGGTTCGTATATATACTGAAATTGAATTAAAAATTCTTTTTGACGTTTCGACAATGCTTATTGTCTATATCAAAATTGTGAATTAGTGTTTTTATATAATTTAGAAAAGAATAGATGATTTCGATTAATGAAATGCGTCTGCAGCCGACTTGTGTTTTAAGATCCAATTAAAACTGCAGAAAATATTGGATCGGTTGTGTGTGACAGAGTAATGTATGGCTAATTACAATTTGAAATGGATTGAATCTGATTAAATACAAGACATTCTAAGATTGTACAATTCTAAATGTCGCGGAGCAAGATTTTATGCTCAAGCGGCATGTTGACAAGCCGATACATAGTGTTTTCTATCGTAACATCGAAACGCTCGGCTTGTCAACTAGGCTGACATTCGGCTACCTAAGGTCAGTCGGGCTTCATCCGAGACTGAGGGATTCACCGCAGCTTGCCAAGATGGAGTAATTAACACCTTGTCTATCGCCGCAATGTGATGGGTATGCTGATGCCAGCTGCAGATTCTGTCGAAATGCGCCTGAGACGCTGTTCCACCTCCTTACGGCATGTAAGCCGGTGCTGCTTTACATGCCAGGAGATATTGAGTCCGTTGTCGGGAACCAAAAATGCCAGATCTTCTGGAATTTCCCGTTTCCGACCTACAGTTTTATACAAGCAAATAGGCCTGACGTTGTCCTCCTCGATGAACTAATCAAGACTATGTATGTCATCGAATTTTTCGCTCCGGCAGAGAAGAACATAGTCTTGAAAGAGGAGGAAAAAGGGACAAAATTTCCTGTTCGAGCTCCGCACGCTATACCCAGGCCACAAGGTCGTATTAGTGGTTCTGATCGTCGGTGTTTTGGGCGGAATTCGGTCTTCGCTGCGTTCAAACTTGAAGATCATTTCGGCCTGTAGGAACTAGGCGCAGATCTTGATAGACCGGATGCAAAAGGCAGTCATTCTGGGTTCAATAAGAATACTTAGGGCACACGATTTAGGAACCTGAAGCTATTTACCCACCGGCGGGGAGGAGTAGCTTCGGTTAACCGCCTTTTAGGTTTTTTCTGGTGCGACTGCTGCGATGACGTCGGAGCTCGCAGCAGCCCCGACCAGGTTTGAATGTGAAAAAAAAAGTATATATATGTATATATATATATATATGTATATATATATATATATATATATATATATATATATATATATATATATATATATATATATATATATATATGTATATATATATATATATATATATATATATATATATGTAGAACTGGATTCTCGGGTATTGATCCGCGTTGTGTGGTTTCGGTCCTCAAAAGGACCAATTTCACGACGTTTCGGCAAAGTCGCATTTGCCATCTTCAGGTGATTCGACCGTAGAGTCTGGAAAATCTAGGCGAACTTTTCCAGACTCTACGGTCGAATCACCTGAAGATGGCAAATGCGACTTTGCCGAAACGTCGTGAAATTGGTCCTTTTGAGGACCGAAACCACACAACGCGGATCAATACCCGAGAATCCAGTTCTACACATTACGTCCGCGAGAACCTAAGAAGAAACATATATATATATATATATATATTGTTATATTATATCATTATCAGTATATATACGAACCAATATACCAAGAAAACATACAAATATATATATATATATATATATATATATATATATATATGTAGAACTGGATTCTCGGGTATTGATCCGCGTTGTGTGGTTTCGGTCCTCAAAAGGACCAATTTCACGACGTTTCGGCAAAGTCGCATTTGCCATCTTCAGGTGATTCGACCGTAGAGTCTGGAAAATCTAGGCGAACTGACGCTTACTTGGAGGGACAGGTATTTATATCCCTCGTTATGTTTGACCTTTGGACTTTCGAACTATTTCACGCTTGGTTGATTTCTACGTGTTTGGCTCCGAGTGACACGTTTGGATGACGTCATTGCGACGCTGGAATCAGCCGGAAAGTTTCCGTGACCTGTTGCACGTGCACTGGATATCACGTTCTCTCTTGTTTTTGGTTTTATCTTCCGACTTTCTAAAGCGGGTTTCCATGTTGCTGGTAATCTTAGTCCGTCATCTCGTTTGTTAAGACTATGTGGACGTTTCTCGATCTCTATTGCCTCCCTGGTTATTCTGGTGTAGAAGTGTTCAATGTTGGCTAGAGTCTTTGTGCCGCTAAAGTTGATCATATGGCCAGTACTTCTTACATGTTCAGCTAGTGAAGACGTGGTTTCGTTTTTCGACACAGCGTTTGCATGTTCAGTCTTTCGCACATCAATGCGTCTGTTGGTCTGCCCGATGTATGTCTTTTCACAATTACCACATGGCACCTCGTACACTCCTTGGCATTCTAGAGGAATTCTGTCTTTTGGATTCCGAAGAACATTTTTGATTTTCCTATCTGTTGTGAAGGTTGTTTTGATATCATGACGGCTCAGTATTTTGCAGATTTTGTCAGTTGTGCCTTTTATGTAAGGTAGAAAAGCGTTTCCCACTGGTTGATCTTCATTGTTGACATCCTTCTCATTTTTGCGTTGAGAGTTATGAATCTGTTTTCTTGAATAGCCATTCATCCTAAGGGCTGCTCGGATGGTTTCCATTTCTCCATCGAAGTTCTCCGCATCAGCAAGACGTTCGCCTAGATTTTCCAGACTCTACGGTCGAATCACCTGAAGATGGCAAATGCGACTTTGCCGAAACGTCGTGAAATTGGTCCTTTTGAGGACCGAAACCACACAACGCGGATCAATACCCGAGAATCCAGTTCTACACATTACGTCCGCGAGAACCTAAGAAGAAACATAATTAACCTCTACGGGGAGGAGGTTTTCCATCAAACAAGAAGTTTCGAGAAGTTGAGAACAAAGAGATCGAAACTTTTGTGCGACCTTACCTTTCTACGCCGCTGCCGGGACCAGAAGATTATTCCAACCTGTATGAAACTTTCGTATCACACAAAGACAACTAGTACGAAGAACATCTTGAGAAGAACGAGTTTTGCACTGCTTCGAGATGCCATTCACCAAACAAGAAGAATTCTGGATGATACTGACAGCAAGCTACTACGTGTTCACCTCTATCTTAGCAATGAAATCAATCCTCTACTTTGGGAAAGAATTGACCAGCTTGCCGAGTTCAGAGCAGAGAAAAACACTGAAATAACTATAGAGAAACAGAAGAAGAAGTTCAATCATCTGAAAGACACCCAGAAACCTGAGGGAGACAGCACAAACATAGATCCTGTCAAAGTTGTCCATAACTTATCCGACCATTCTTTGAATAAGGCCTCCATGGATGTCCTTGCTAAAGGTTTTAACTTCGCTATTGCACCGGCACGCATTCCATTGGAAGACATCATTTGCAACGTGGAATCTGCTATAACTTCGCTGCAGGATAAAAGTAAAGCAGAGATTATTCGCCAAGATGTGTCGCGTATTCTACGAACCTCGAAGCCACCTAAAAGGAACATTTCACACGACGAGTTCCTAGCACTGAAAGCTCTTCGAGAGAACGAAAGCATCATCATCCTACCAGCAGATAAAGGAAATGCAACCGTTGTCATGAACACAAATGACTACAGAACCAAGATAGCTGCGCTATTGGACGATCCGACTCACAAGAAGATTAGGTCTGATCCCACTACATATCTAGAGAAAACAACGAAAGCGAAAATCAAGGCATCTCCTATCGACCCTAAGTTACAGTTACATCTCATTCCAAGAGAAAAATCATCCAGATGTCCGAAACTGTATGGTCTCCCAAAAATACACAAGGCAGCAGTACCTCTGAGACCAATAGTAAGCTCTATCGGCTCACCATCACATGCATTAGCAAGATTCCTAGCCAAGAAGTTACAACCGCACGTTGAGACAGCATCATCGTACGTGAGGAACGCGGAACACTTTATCGAACTTCTAGATATGCAAATAGTAGGACCTGACGACATATTAGTAAGCTTCGACGTAGCATCCTTGTTCACACAAGTACCCATAAACGAAGCCCTAGAGATCATCCAACATAAATACAAACCGGAAGGATACATTATTGACTTGGCCAAACACTGTGTAGCCAATACTTACTTTATGTACGAGGGACAGCGATATAGGCAAATCGAAGGAGCACCGATGGGATCACCAATCTCACCAGTGATCGCAAATCTTTTCATGGAGGATTTTGAAATTAAAGCTCTTAACACAGCGCAACTAAAACCCAAACTTTGGCTCAGATATGTAGATGATATTTTCGTTATTTGGCCACATGGAGAAGGACAACTAAGAGGGTTTCTCGATCACCTGAATGGAATTCATGATCGGATAAAATTCACAATAGAAGCCGAAGAGAACAACCAATTACCATTTCTAGATGTTTTGGTAACAAAGAAAACTGACGGCAGTTTGGGACATACAGTATTCAGAAAAAAGACCCACACGAACCGATATTTGAATAGTAACTCGCATCACCATCCATCCCAGCTACAATCAGTCGTAAATACCCTCATGACAAGGTCAAAACGTCTTGCTGATGCGGAGAACTTCGATGGAGAAATGGAAACCATCCGAGCAGCCCTTAGGATGAATGGCTATTCAAGAAAACAGATTCATAACTCTCAACGCAAAAATGAGAAGGATGTCAACAATGAAGATCAACCAGTGGGAAACGCTTTTCTACCTTACATAAAAGGCACAACTGACAAAATCTGCAAAATACTGAGCCGTCATGATATCAAAACAACCTTCACAACAGATAGGAAAATCAAAAATGTTCTTCGGAATCCAAAAGACAGAATTCCTCTAGAATGCCAAGGAGTGTACGAGGTGCCATGTGGTAATTGTGAAAAGACATACATCGGGCAGACCAACAGACGCATTGATGTGCGAAAGACTGAACATGCAAACGCTGTGTCGAAAAACGAAACCACGTCTTCACTAGCTGAACATGTAAGAAGTACTGGCCATATGATCAACTTTAGCGGCACAAAGACTCTAGCCAACATTGAACACTTCTACACCAGAATAACCAGGGAGGCAATAGAGATCGAGAAACGTCCACATAGTCTTAACAAACGAGATGACGGACTAAGATTACCAGCAACATGGAAACCCGCTTTAGAAAGTCGGAAGATAAAACCAAAAACAAGAGAGAACGTGATATCCAGTGCACGTGCAACAGGTCACGGAAACTTTCCGGCTGATTCCAGCGTCGCAATGACGTCATCCAAACGTGTCACTCGGAGCCAAACACGTAGAAATCAACCAAGCGTGAAATAGTTCGAAAGTCCAAAGGTCAAACATAACGAGGGATATAAATACCTGTCCCTCCAAGTAAGCGTCAGTTCGCCTAGATTTTCCAGACTCTACGGTCGAATCACCTGAAGATGGCAAATGCGACTTTGCCGAAACGTCGTGAAATTGGTCCTTTTGAGGACCGAAACCACACAACGCGGATCAATACCCGAGAATCCAGTTCTACACATTACGTCCGCGAGAACCTAAGAAGAAACATATATATATATATATATATATATATATATATATATATATATATATATATATATATATATATATATATGTATTACGACAAGATGAGATCTGTTATATATATTTTCTATACAAATGGAGATCCGTTTTGTAAGGTGAGATCCGATTTCGGATCTCGTTTTGTTTCGAGTGTATATCGTCACCATTTTTGTTATTAATGTTCATAGAATCAAAGTTTAAAATTTTCAATGGATCTCATTTTTACTCATTATTTCACCTCTTATACAATCATAGTTCATGGAAATTGATGAAGGTGGCGTTTCGCAATACTCAAGCAAGTAGCTATTTTATGCACTACACGAGATCCTCTCGTAGCGGCAACGCTGTAGACAACGAAATACGTGAAATGAAAGAGAACTATTATCATTATCATCAGCTGAGTTTGATTTTCTCGCTTTACTAATAATTTATTCATTATAAATTATTACGGAGAATGATACTCCTGGGCTAAAACATTAGAAATACGTTGTTGAAATGTTTCAAAATAGGACAATAAGGATGTATTTGTCATGCTTCCAAATCGAATTCAACAGTATCTCTTACATATTTACTTCATTATTGCTAGTGTACAGGTAGATTTCAATAGGTAATTATATTTCAATCTAGATTTCAATTAGACTCGAGATAGACTTTCTGGATTTAATTTTCTGATTTAATTTTCTATATATATAATATATGAATGATATATTTTTTGCTTCATAATTTCACAAGTGATGTCACGACATACAATATACAACCTCACATTACCTGTGACAATAACAGATAGTCTTGACGTTTGATTTGGTTCTGTAGTACATAGAGGAATATTACATTACCCAATATACGGGGCAACAGACACACGTTAAAACATAATTACTGGATACAAAAACAAACGAAATATTATTGAATAAAATTTTTCATTACGGCATGAAAATTCATTCTAAACTTTTAGATTTCCATTAATTTGATAAACAAATTCATTTAACAAGCGAAATAAGCAGTATATTGAATATTTGCACATTTTCGTTTCGATTAAACTGTACATGTAAGTAGTAAGAGAGCATTCAATATTTAATTATTGTGGATATGAGGGAATAATTGTGAATAATTCGCATTCAGAATTCACTGGGTAATTGACTCAGATCGATTCAGTACCCATAATAAATTAAGACGATGCTCTCTACGGAGCACAAAATGCCAGTACTTGTCTCATGAAACAAACTCTAAGCCAAGTATCTCTTACTTCACTACATGACCAAACCATATTCAGCTGACGCACAGTCAATATTGGTAACCAGTGAGTACCAATTTCATTTATTTATCATCATGCGAATTACTAAGGCAGCGAACAAAGAACTAACGGGAATGGTGATGGAAAAACCATCATGGGAGATTGAAAAGAAACATCAGGGGGATTATGACGATGCCGTCCATGGCACAGCAGTGAAACCAACTGAAGAACTTCGAACAGGTACTTATATCTATCTGTATGAGAAATGTGAAGGCGCACAGGTTAATTTTAGTTTCAATTATATAAATGCTTAGATAATTTCATGTTGTATAAATTTAAATTCTGAAATGTTTCATAAAAATACTATCCTCAAGACAGCAGATTATGTGTTGCCTTCAATAAAGAGCAATTAATAACAAGGAAATAGAGTTGTTGCACAGTCTAGGTAGATTGTGAAAACAAATGTCAAATTTGAGGCTCAAAAGTCTGTGAACTCAAATAACCAAAATTTCAAATATCAATTTTAAAATGAATAGAAGTCAATGTTCCAGTAATGTTTAACTGGAAGAATCAATGTCAACGTCGACCTACACCACGGAATTTTGCTGATCCAAGGAAGAATTCATACATCACGTTCATGACCGTGAAATGTTATATCATAACATTTTGTACATCAGGAGCAACGATTCAGCAAATATTACGACTATTTGAAGATTATATATAAATTGTCGGGAAATAGTTCACATTAACACTTATGCTTTATATTTTCTCGTCTTTTCATACATTTTGGTCTCACGACCATCGTCAGAAGACTTATTGTGTCTATAACCGGATTACTTAAAACTAATTATATTAACAAAACGTGTCTTTATTGCACCAATTCCAATTAAAATTCCCACATCGCCGAAACGGACAGAAATATGAACAATCGACATTGTAACACATCAATGTTATAAGTATGAATATCAAAAATTCACTGTTGGGCAGTACTCTCAAAAAATGCAAGCTCACGTCAACAAAGTCTATGAACGACTACAAACGAGAACATTTGGTTCAAGTATCCACTTTCAATACAGATGTTAAGATTTACGAGCTAATAGGAAAAAGTTATTGGAAAGATACTTTTGACATTCTACCTAAAATATACTTTTAACATTATAAAGACGCATGTAGGAATTTGCAAGAGTTTCAATTAATTAAGTTAGTATACATCTGACTTAGTGTCTGAATATCTGTCCTATGATTTACAGATTTAGAGTCACGTCTTATGTGAATCTCCAGAATAGATCTTTTATTATAATCGGTTTCCTTAGTTGAAATATTTACAATTTTATAATGCTAATGATAATTGAATAGATGGTTATAATCAAAGCAGTGTTTAGGAAGGGCGGTGGAATTTTCTGAGTTTTTGTTTCTTGTGCTATACTTATGGGCATACATTCTTTTTTGTAAATATTGTTTAGAGATTCCAGTATAAGTCCCATCGCAAACTAAGCAATTTAATTTGTACACTGTGTGGGTTTGTTTATCTTTAGGTATTAAAGGTTTCAGATTTGAGAAATATTTTAAACACAGCTAGTAGGCTCATGCGCGACAGTTATATCATACTTTTTCAAATATTTCCTAATTTTCTCTGAGGTCAATTGTCTGTATTACGTTTCATGTTATTTATAAATGACGATTCATTATACATTTTGTTTATTCTTCCTTTAATGATAGGATTGAAAAATCTTTCTAGGTAGCCATTCATTTCCAGTGTACTACGAACAATTTTAAATTTTTGGGACGGTCCTTTGCGTGGGACAATTTGACCGCGTGATCTGTGAGACTGTTTATAACACTTTTTTTGAAACATGTTGGTGCAACGGAATTGAAGTGAAGATAACGTTGAGATCAAACTTCTTTAGTAAATCACGAAATTTTTTATTTTTCATCTTCATCATGCCTAATGTTCATATTTGGGAAATGTATGTTTTGGTTCACTTCTATTTCACAAGTAAATTGAAGTTTACAGTGGAAATTGTTAAATTTATTATCATTGGAAACACACATAAGGCAATCATCTACATACCGTTCAAAGAATACTGGTTGAAAATCTTATGAATTTATAACAGATTCCTTTAGGCATTCCATAACAAGGTTAGCAATAGTAGTTGAAATAGGGTCCCATTGCTGTACCGAATATTTGTCCAAAATATTGCTCGCCATATTGAAAATAAGTGCATTCTAAGCAAAACTGTAATGCATTTATAAATTCCGATCGATCTAGAGGTGTGTGGTTTTCAGTTTCTGCTCAACGTTTTTTGATGCTACTCAATGCCAAAACGATTGGTACATTTGTAAATGAAGATACAAAATCCAAGGAAATTAGATGATGATTCACGGGTACGTAATCAATTTTTTTCAAACTCATTTTAATTCCATGAGTCGTTCACATAAAATTCATTTTTCCCTTCTATATTATTGATAGATTTTGATCAAAATTTTGATAAATTGTGGGTAGGCGAACCAATATTATATATCAATATGTAACATATGTAGTAGAATTACATTATGCAGGAAAAATCGAGAAACGATCTACGAAGAAGGGACTGAATACCCGGGGCATTGTGAATGTGTCTCTAGGAAGTGTGAGCACTACTGACATAAAATGGTAGGCGTGAATTATGATCTGCCGTTTGGAACTTTACTTTTTAAAAAATTTATTAAGTAAAATACAGCAGGAATTATAGCTACTACACAAGGCAAAGTAACAACTAATAATTAAAGTCTCTTTAAGTCGAGCAAGAATATATAACATTATGAACGTGCTGTTTATTAATAACAAAGCACGTTGGCAATAGTATGATAAATTCTTAGTAGGTTAATAAAGTTCATTTGACCATATATAGTCATATAGTACATCTTAACACCTCCCTGCCGAAGTTGAAAAATTACGGGATTATTAATTTTTCATATTGATGGCTTCTAACGGCACTTCGATGATTGTTGGATTTTCTTTCACTTTCCGTTTGCAAATGTTTCTCTTCTTGTAGATTACGGTTATAATGGTTACACATAGTATGATATATAATATGATTGTCCATACACTTGTTGACGTGTGAAATTGCGGAATTTCAATAGTTTTTAATTTATTTCTGGTATGTTCTAACTGATGCATCAAAGGGCGAAGTTCATCTAAATTTGTTGAATCCAATTGAATGGGTGGTATTTCTTCATAGTTGTGATGGGATATCGTTGTTGGTATCGTGATTTCTGCAAGTTGGATGTTTTCAATTGTTTTGACAGAATTCCGATAAGTCTTGAGGATTTTTCCTTTTATTTGAATTTGGCAACTTTCGGGCATTTTCAGTATACAATTTCCAGTTAATGCTGTAATATCTTTTTGTTCGTTGCATTGACTATTAATAAAAGTTTCTTCCGGGAATATTACGAGCCATTGGTCGGTGTCCACCTTTTGGATTTTTTCTTGGTGCATCTGGATTTTCACTGATTTGCAAGATTGATATTTCTTCGTGAATCTGGCTAATTGGATTTCACAAGGACTTTCTTCATTGATTATATTGGTATCTTGAGCTTGACATAGGAATTCGGATGGAGTGACTTCTTTGCATTGTTTATCGGATAAACTGTAGTATTTCTCATTAAGGGATAGGAATTTATTGTGAGGAATAATTGCTTGGTATTCGGATGAATGATTTTGGGTTGGAAGTGCATATAAGTGATAATAATTATAAGGAGCGGACTCTACAATCGGAATCTCTATAATGAACACTAATTGTCCCTCTTTATAATAACATTTGATTATTGCAACATTTTCATATAATTGAACAGTTTTTGAATTGATTTCGAAAGGCAATTGAACCTTTGGTTTTATTTGTGAAATTTGATATAATTCTTGAAGTAAATCTTCCGATTCTAATATGGAAGGATGTAAAGTCTCTAGTTTTGCAAAAGTAATTGCAGTTACTAATGTTTCTAATATATTTTTATTAGTATTTGCTGTCGTTATCATTTGAATAAGTAGCATTTGAAATACTAGTGCATCTTCAAGCTTATTTTGTTCTAGTTGAGTTTGTTTCAGTTTTTCTGCTATGAATGTAAATTGTTTATCTAATTTTAATTGATTGTTTATCAACCTATTCGTGGTCTCATTGAATTTTATCACTGCTGATTCTGTCAATGTTATTTGTTCATCGAGTAAAGTTTTCATGTTATTTTGTGAATTTGTTAATTGAGTTAAAGCTAAGTCGTATCTCTCAGCGTCACTTTGATCAAGATTTCCGGTAATGGCTTTGAATACTGAACCTATTCCATTAATTAATCCTCTTTTCCTTCGTTGCATTGGTGGTATGATTTGTTTTAATATTTTTTCAGTTTCGCTTAATTCATGATCTAAAAGATTCTGATAATTTACTAATTCTGAACGATATGTATCGCCATTTTCTGTTTGATTGAGATAACTTTCAATTTTGATTGATTGTTCATAAAGATAGTTATAATTGTCTTCTAGAGGTTTTAATTCGAAAGTAAGTTTCCAATAATCGATTGTATTTTGCATATTTCCTATTTTGAGGGTCAGGAGGCCAGAATTGTTTATTATTTTTGAAATTTTGATTTCTGGGTTTGCGATCGAGTTGTCGGTCGTGATGATGAACAATCTGCAACAATAACAGGGCGTCTTAACTGTCGTAAATGTGATTGTTTTGCAGTTTTATCTTTTTTTATTTTTGCGATATTCTTTTCTTTATCTACGTTAATTACTTCGAAAGGACCATCGAATTTAGGTGCTGTTTTAGTGCGACTATCCACCTTGGTATATACTTGTTTTACATTTTCAAATAGGATATTAGATGTATCTTTATTTCGCTTTTCAAATGTTTGTAATATACGTTTTTCAATTTTCTCTTTAACCTTATCGTAAGTGATTGCTTTCTTTTGTGATTATTTAGATATTCTTGTAATATCTTATTCTGGTCATCTACGTCAAAAATATCTCTATTTTGTGCATGTCCTAAAGTTAATTCAAAAGGCGTGAAATTTGTATTAGAATGTATACTGTTATTATATGCTATGATTGCATACTTTATTAAGGATTGGATGGTAGTTTGTGTGAATTCTTGTTTCATAAGTCTTATGTGTTCAAGTAGTGTAGAATGGAAACGTTCTACAATACCATTCGATGCCGGATTTCTCGGTGTTGTAAAATGTGGTTTAATTTTATGTAATTGTAATAATTGTTTGACAGTTTCATTATTGAATTCATTATCAGTTGTAATGGTTTCGGGGTTCCGTAAAATTGGAAATAAGTTATCAAAGCGTCAGTCATATCAATTGAGCATTTTGATGTCATTGGTATTGCTTGTCCTAATTTACTGAAGGCGTCTACAATAGTCAAATATATCTGATTTTCTACAGAGAATATATCCATGTGAATTACTTGAAAAGGCTTACTGGGTGTTTCAGTCAAAGCAATAGAAATTTTAGGTGGGCCTCTGTCGTACTTTGCGCGTCTACACTTTTCGCATTCGTTTATATAATTAGTTACATGTTCTTTTATGTTAGGCATAAAATATTTATTTGATAGTTGTTTTATAGTTTCGTTAATTCCTCTATGATTAGTTTTTCCTTCATGATATTTTTCAATTATTTCATGTATATCTTCTGGATGAATTATAGGTATGTTGATTGCAACTAATTATTTTTGGACCTTTATTGTTAAATAATTTAGTGTATACAAAACAAAAGTCTTTGTACATTTGCTCTTTGTCGAAATTGAAATAGTATGTTTGTTCAGGGGTCGTATATTCTTTCAAAAAATTTGTTATTTCATGTTCATTGTCATGTGCTGAAATTTGTACAACATATTTACGTTGTTTGTCATAATTGATTTTCTTTACTGGTCTTGGATAGTTGGCGACTATCATTATGTAGAATTGGTTAGGTTTTGATTCAATAACATCTTCCGATATAGGAATAACAGTTTTTGTTTCGGTATTTACATTAGAATGAATGCTGTCTATTAAATCGTCCAAAACAGTAGTGAAATCAGGATTTTGTAAAATTTGGTCGAGATCTTGTGTTATGTCGTTTGAATTTTCTTGGGTATCGTTTACATTAGGTATCATTGATTCATTTTCTAGCGGTTCTATTAATGTATTTATCTGAACTCTTGACAAGGCGTCTGCATTTGTATTATACTTTCCTTTTTTATAAATTATCTCGTAATCAAATTCTTCTAATTTGAGGCGCCATCGAACAAGTTTTGAATTTGGTTCTTTTAATTTCATGAGCCAGACTAAAGGTCTGTGATCGGTATAAATGAAAAATTTACGTCCGGAAAGATATGGTCTGAAATATTTTACTGCCCAGATTATTGCTAACAGTTCCTTTTCTATTGTTGAATATTTTTGCTCACTTTCGTTAAGTGTTCGTGAAGCGAAACTAATTGGCTTATCTCTTCCGAGAGTACCTTGTGATAAAATGCCCCCTATGGCTACGTTTGAAGCGTCTGTGGTTAGTATGAAAGGTTTTTCAAAGTCTGGGTATTGGAGTATTGGGTCGTTCGTGAGTATGTGTTTACATTTTTCGAATGTGTTTATGAATTCTGTCGTATGTTCTATCTTTGCGTCCTTTTTTAAGCATTTAGTCATGGGCTTTGTTATTTTCGCAAAGTCCTTTATAAATTTGCGATAATAACCTATGAGTCCTAGGAAACTTTTGATTTCCTTCCTGGTTTTGGGTATTGGGTATTTCAAGATAGCATTGATTTTTTCAGGATTCGGCTTCACTCCGTTTGCTGTAATAATATGTCCAAGATAGGTGACTTCTTTTCTAAGAGATTCACTCTTATCTAATTGTATTTTGAAGTTAGCCTGCCTTAGACGTTCGAATACGGACTTTAGACGTTCTAGATGTTCTTGTAGTGAGGTGGAGAATATTATAATGTCGTCCAAATAGACAAAACATTTTTCATTCTGTACCCCTCTCAATATGTTATCCATGATCCGTTGAAATGTAGCCGGTGCGCTTTTAAGACCGAAAGGCATTCTTTTATATTCGTAATGCCCTCCATCAGTGCTGAAAGCTGTTTTTTCAATATCATCCTGAGACATTTCTACCTGGTGATAACCTGATGCTAAGTCCAGTGTTGTAAAATATTGGCTTTTGCCCAATTTATCCAAAATATCTGAAATGTTAGGTAACGGATTATTATCTTCGATTGTATGGTCGTTTAGACGTCTGTAGTCAATTACCATACGCCATTTTCGTTTTCCACTTGCATCCATTTTCTTTGGTACTATTAGTACAGGACTACTCCAAGGTGATGCTGATGGCTGTATAATGTCTTGGTCGAGTAATTGATTAATTTGTTTCTTAACTTCTTGTTGATGTATATGTGGTAGTCTGTATGATTTAGTGAAAATAGGATTGTCATCTGAAAGTCTCATTTTATGTTTCACTTGGTTGGTAAAGGTCAAAGGTAAACCTTCACAAAAAAATATATCTTTGTATTCCTTGCATAGTTTGCGAATGGCGTGTTTTTCTTCTTCATTCATATGATCTAATCTTATGTTCGATAAATTGTTATTTAATGTGGAATTAAGGTCTGAATTTGTTTCAATTTGATTATTATTAATTTCTAATTGATTACAAGAAGCATTGTATTTATCTATTTCGAAGTCGTCAATGTCCAAAGGTTTATTAATAGTTATTTTAACGGGGTTTGTTTTTGAATTGATAACTGTAGTAGTGGCTATACCATCAGTTATTTTTACTAATGCAACTGGTGATTCTACTCCTTCAAAGAAAGTTGTTTTGTTTAATATTCCGTAACTTTGATTTGAATTCACGGGTAATTTTATTATCTGTTCCATGCGAGGTTGAATAATCATCATAAATGTTTTTACGCGTTTATTGTCAGGCAAATAGATTGGAATTTTAGCTTTTTCAGTAACTAAGAGATTATTCTCGAAATCAATTTTGGCTTTCAATGTTCTTAATAAATCTAGGCCAATCAATCCTGGGTATTGTGAATTTACATCGAAAACATAGAATTTGTTGTTATCATTATTAACATTGAATATTGTTGGTAATGGTATTCTAACAATTTCATCGTGGTAACTAACATGATGTACAGATTGAATTTTGAAAGGTTCATGTTCTACAAATTGTTTGTAATATTTATCAACTGTATTAATGATTTCATAGAGCCAGTATCGATCATTAATTTTATGTCAAGTTCGGAAATTATAATGTACGGTAGTTTAGGATTATTGTCATTATTTAATTGAACTATGGTGGATTGTTGAAGGTTTGGTCCAACTGAAAATTTTCATCTTCGCTTTGTTCTTCAAAATAATAATTATTATCATGAGAATAAGGCTCTGAATATTCGATTTCCGAATGTTCAGGCTCTATTTCCTGTTCCGTTTCGTCTGTTTCTATCTCTTGGTGAAATAGTTCTTCGGCAGCCCAATTTACGGGTGCAGGTCTTTGATATTGTGGACGTACGTTTTGGGTATTCTTCGACATGTTAACCGTGGAAGTTTCCATCAGAGTTGATTTATAATTATCATCTGCATAGCGTTTGAATGTATTATGTGCATTTACTGTTTGTTGTGGTTGTTTGTAAGAATTAAATTGTTGTTGGGGTGGTTTGTAGTAATTCGTTGATTGTTGTGGATGTCTGAATGTATTAAATGATTGTTGTGGCTTAAAATTATTCTGAGAATGATTATTACTATTTCTGAATTGTGTATTATGTGCTCTATTAAAGTGTGGAACTTGAGGTGCGTGACTTGAAGTGAATTTAGGAATAAACATATTAGATGACGGTGATGATACCGTATAATTATGAGTACTACTCATTCTAGCTGGAATTTTATTATAGCTTTGCATATGTTTATTATTTGGATTATAATGTCTATCTGCGTACATGAAGTTTTCTTCATCTACAACTAAACTCATCGCATGTTCTAAATGAGGCGGTTTCTGTATACGAATAGCTAAACCTAATTGTGACGGTAAACCATGCAAAAATGTTTGTAACGCTAAATTGTCGTATATGTTCGTTTTAACTGTACGTATGTTATCATCATTAATAGTTAATCTTAATTTTGTTAGGGCGGTTTCTGTATACGAATAGCTAAACCTAATTGTGACGATAAACCATGCAAAAATGTTTGTAACGCTAAATTGTCGTATATGTTCGTTTTAACTGTACGTATGTTATCATCATTAATAGTTAATCTTAATTTTGTTTGCAATAAACTTCTGACATCTTGAATTCTCATACCGAATTGATATGAAGATTCTCTAGGCTCGGGTTTCAATGACATGAGATCCCTGACTAAACAATCCTCGTTTCTCTGATCTGAGGAATATTGTAATAATAATTCTTTGATTCTTGGCCAATTTGTGGCATCTTCACGAGTGCCAATCAATATTCTAGCCATACCTTCTAGTTTTGAAATTATTGATCTAAGTAACCATTCATTTTTTGGATTATTAGAATTTACTCGATCAGCAAATGTATTAATTAAATTTTCACAAGCAGTAATAAAAATAGCAAGAGTTGCTTTGTCTCCATCATATGTGGGGATTGCGTTTAAATGATATTGTTGCAATTGTAATTCTGCCATATCTGTATTAATATGTTCTTTATTTGAATATAAGTTATTACGTGAGATTGGACTTCTACTTCTATTATTATTAATAGGAGAATAACATTCTTGATCAGAATCGCTCATCAAAATTATAAATCACTTGAAAAATTGGATAATGGAATAAGGAATTGAGAATGCTTACAGTACTGTTACGTATGCTGTCTTCATATCTTTGATTCTTCCTTCTTTCTTAAGTATAGTAGCTTCGGCGATGCTGTCCTCTGCTTCCTGCGGCTTGAAGAGGTTGTTCAGGCCCTGGTGACAATATTCACTTGTCGTTGGTTCTTGTGGTTGAATCGCGGTCCAGCGAACGATGTTTGGTACCCTTTGCGTGTCAACCACTGAATTTACTTCCAAATGAATTATTGAAATAAACCAAAATTTGCGATAAACTTTGTTTTGGAATCCTACCGACTGCGCCAATTATGATCTGCCGTTCGGAACTTTACTTTTTAAAAAATGTATTAATTAAAATACAGCAGGAATTATAGCTACTACACAAGGCAAAGTAACGACTAATAATTAAAGTCTCTTTAAGTCGATTAAGAATATATAACATTATGAACGTGCTGTTTATTAATAACAAAGCACGTTGGCAATAGTATGATAAATTCTTAGTAAGTTACTAAAGTTCATTTGACCATATATAGTCATATAGTACATCTTAACACGTGTGGAATTCGGTATAATTATAGTAAGGAAGACACCAAGACACAACGTAACAGGGGTTAGTTGTACAACAAATAAACCGGCAGTTCATTTCCTTAGTGCGAAATTTGAAAACAATTAAAATTTTTTTTATACTTTGACTACAAGAGAGGGATCCTATGATGTTCGGAGAACATCGTGTGAGCCAGCAGCGGGAGTAGGAAGATGAGATAGGCATTGATATTTTTCTTCAAGATATCGAGGTTATAGGCATGAGGAGAGACCTCACTAGGTCTACAACTTCGTAGATCGATTAAAAAATGAAGTATGGTAGGAAGGAATTCGGCAGGTTTCGAGCTTGACAGTGACACGTTATAATGTGTTACTATTGGAATTATTCGAGTTCCGTTCATTGATGTGACGTAGACATTTTAATTGATGACGTGCTCAGTAAAATAAGTTGAAGAAATCCCGCGCTTTAGTTCATGTGAATTAGTTTTCGAACCTATTCTGATGACGGTCGTGAAACCGCAACGAACGTAAAGGCGAAAATATAGTAGGCATCTGTGTTAATGTGTCCTATTTCTCAAGCTTTCACATATAATTAAAAGGTTATGATTTAAGTATATTTCGTTTTATATAGGGGTCACATCACATTACTCAATATACAGGATAAGAGAAATCCCTTGAATTGAGGCCTAATTGATGGATGCTCTGTATGTGACATCAACTATTTGATGATAATTCATTCGAGTGTTATGTTCGTTTGTTTTGATGTGCAGTTTATTCATCTGTCATAAGAAAATATCTTATAAGCCAGAGGCAGAATTTCAAAAATATTGTCAAAACCTTTTGAACCTTTATAAACGAGTGTTTTTGCTACTGAAAGTCTGGAGAGAAATGTATTCATCATCAGATCTACTATCATGAGAATGTAATAATTGATTTTCTTGTACATGTTAACGTTTTTCTTTATTGAAATTAGTATATTAAATACAGTGGCGGAACTACAATGCGCGGGACGTCGCAACGCGGGGGGGCCCAGTGCTATAGGGGCCCAAATGCATCCTGAAAAGAGTGAAACATTCTCAAAACTGATAACCGACTTTACCAGCAAGCGTGAAAAAAAACAAACAATTCTAATACAAAACATTTTAAAACATTTAGCAAGTATTGCAACCTCCCACATCTGTTTGTCATTACTTTGTTTTGACGCACTGACTCGGCTGCCTGAAAACAGAGAAAAAGGCCCTTCTCGGACACTCTTCAGAGCACTTGTCGAAAATTGTTTGGGTAGGTTGATCAGTGACAGTGTTACGTCGCTAATTAAAGCCACTATATATTATTTTATATTATTCAATTATGTATGTACTTCCCAATTTTACAACCGTCTCGTCCCCACCGGTAGGTACGTTCATTTGTTTCATGTTTTCAGAACTATACAAACCAAAGTATTTATTATTTATGAAACCTCTCCAGATGTTATTTATGACCATTTCTTGGCGCATTGACAATTCGGGTTTTTTCATTTGAAGTATTTGAACCTTTCTTCTTACACATTCCTCAGTAATAGCATGTTTTCCACCACTTCCTTCCTGTCACCAATAAAAACCTACCAATTTGTAAACTCCACCCTCTTCTACTTTTCTATTAGATTTTAAGTTTGTTAATTTTAAGATACCTATATCTTGTGAATGTGTAGGTAACTTTGAAATTTGCATTCGACTCGAATTCGTTACAAAATATTAAATAAATATTAAGTGTGAACTGTGAAAGTAGGTAAGTTATATTTTCAGCTTTATTTTTTAATTCAAATATGGAAATAAAAGATGTGATTAGAGATTTTGCAAATTTGAAATCCAGGAGGAAGGATTTCAAATTTTAAATATATTTTCTTTTGTTAATTTTTAATTGTTAATAATGCAATTTTGTTCCTTTTTGTTATTTTTTGATAAAAATATCTATAAAAATTTGTGTTTCTTTTGTAGTAGGGGCCCGAATATTATTTTGCGGGGGGGCCAAAAAATTGAAGTTCCGCCACTGATTAAATATGTATAAGCTTGGAATCCTTGAGATTTGTAGAAGTGAAATATTGGTTTGCAATGATTTTGCAGATTGGCTCTTCATGTGCATTTGAAAATTTTCATTTGATTAAATAAATTTCCTAGTTCCGATCCAGCTCTCCAAAAACTTTAAGTATAGGTGACAATTCCCTGAACTGAGTGTTAATAATCAGAATATGTGAGTGATTTGTATTATAATAACAAGTAATGGATAAAACAAACGACAAGTAAATAAGACATTTCCAGATGAACTGCAATACTTGTAGGTGGGAATGAACATTTCCATACTGAGAGCATGTAGTAAATATCATTGGGTATGAAACTTATTACATGAATCATTGGGTATAAGAGCTTCTATTTCAAAATGTTTGGATATGTAGCAGTTTTTCAATGAAATTGAATTCGATTAGCATGATTCAGTCTTTTTTAGTAGTTCTGCTATCTTTTGTCCCCGCAACATTTCAACTATTTGGTAACTATTCACTACAATAACCAGTAATATTATGTCTGCAATAACATAACTTCAATTCAGCAATAATATCGCGGGAGGCGTGGATGCTAATAAAGTCAAACGATACGGTGCGACACCCGTCTTTAGCGCGCGAAAGCCCGATCGATTGTTATTCGCATTCATCAGTTAATTATATTAGGTCATATTTGTGATGCTTCCGAATAAATTTTATCAAAATCTCTCACAGATTGTGTTAATTTTTGCTAATATCTAGGTAGATTTCAATAGTTATAATTCAATTTATATTTCAATAACAATAGTATTTCTGGAGATCACCCTTATGAAGAACATTTGCTTTTATTTTGTATTTGAAATGAACTCTTGGAAATCAAAATTATAATTCAGGAAATGATTTCAACAGAATTAAAATCGAGATTACACTTATTGAACTTTGATATACTCAACATGTTCCGTTGCATATCAACATTGTCAGAAGTATTATAACACGTGTGAGTTGCAAGTGTTGCAAGTTTTGTTAATAAGAAATAATGAACAACAAATAAAAAAATTAGACATTCCGAGATGAACTTCAATAGTCATAGGGTAACGAAATATGTGAATATTGCGAGCATATAGTAATATTATTGGCATAAATGATATTACCCTATATGAACAGGGAAGTTTTTAAGGTGTTTATATTTATTATTATACTTATAGTTAGTATATTTTTACCACATTGGAAGAGGTTTGTACTCATATAGTTACTTCATTAATCAAAAATTGGTAGTGATTCATAAAGCTTTGTATGTACAGAGATATTGCTAGACGTACAAATGAATAACGTATGAGTTGGACCGGCAACACCGCCGGATCTCACCTATACCAAAAATTTCTTAATATACAACTTTGGATCTCGTCTTGAATGTATCTGTAACGGAACTCTACCTGGTACGTATATATATGTATATTTCAAATTGAGAAATTGTTTCCCCTCTCTCGTAATTCCTGCGAAGCATGTATCTATTTGCATTGCCCCGATAAAATAGATCTAAAAAATTGTTTCCATATAGTGGATCTCGGGTTGTCCACAAAATATACGGATCTCACCTTGACGAGAAAACATGTATATATATATACATATATATATGTAGAACTGGATTCTCGGGTATTGATCCGCGTTGTGTGGTTTCGGTCCTCAAAAGGACCAATTTCACGACGTTTCGGCAAAGTCACATTCGCCATCCTCATGTGATTCGACCGTAGAGTCTGGAAAATCTAGGCGAACTGACGCTTACTTGGAGCGACAGGTATTTATATCCCCCGTTATGCTTGACCTTTGGACTCTCGAACTTTTTCATGCTTGGTTGATTTCTACGCGTTTGGCTTCGAGTGACACGTTTGGATGACGTCATTGCGACGCTGGAATCAGCCGGAAATTTTCAAGTCTGGAAACACAGAAGCACTCATCAATTATCGACCGATATCTCTGATATCTAATATATCAAAGATTGTTGAGAAGGTACTAAGAGTAAGAATCACGACATTCCTAGAAAAGTACAAAATTATATCGACCAGGCAGTTTGGATTTCGTCAAAAGATGTCTACACAAGATGCTATGCTTTTCCTGACAGATAAAATTTACAAGAATCTAGACGAACAGAAGAAGGTTCTAGGTGTTTTTATAGGTTTATCTGAAGCTTTCGACTCAGTCAGTCATAAGGAATTGTTAGATACTTTAGATAATATCGGTTTTAGAGATACCGCACACAAATTAATGACAAATTATCTCACAAATAGATCACAATGTGTAGAAATTAATAAACATAGAAGCGAATACGAAACTTCCGAATATGGAATACCCCAAGGCACAATTTTAGGGCCAATATTGTTCAACATCTATGTTAACAATATATTCTCACTTGATACGAAAGGAGTAATTTTCAGTTTCGCAGATGATACAGCAATTCTATATGTAGGAGATACATGGACTACCTTAAAACAGGACTCGGAGGCAGATCTTAATATTATTAAGACATGGTTTGATTATAAACTACTCACCATAAACTTTAATAAGACAGTAGCACTACCATTTGCTTCACAAAAAATCATCTACCGCAATTTACAGAGCTCAAATTAGACAATTTTGCAATCCAATGTTCATTACAAACTAAATATCTGGGCATAATTCTAGACTCTCACCTACGATGGAATGCACATATAACTCACATCATAAAAAAACTTCGATGCATCGTTCATAAATTTAAATACTTGAGAGATATACTCGACATTAAACAGCTTCGAACGTTATATCATTCCTTAGTGGAATCACATTTTAAATATGGCATCCTATCGTGGGGAGGAGTTAACGCATCATATTTGAACGCACTGGAAGTTCTTCAAAAGCGCTTTTTGAAAATTATATATAAAAAAACAATACTTATAGTAGCGATGACCTGTATAGAGAAACTAAAATAATGGACCTACGTCAACTTTTTTACTTTGAAATAGTACGGAAACAAAACCTAAGAAAACACTTGTTAAAATTCAACGAACACCAATATGAAACAAGAAATAGATATACTTACTACTTACCGCCAACAGTGAATAAAACAGTAGGACAGCGCAGCTATAATTATCTAGGACCAAAAATAATTTCAAACTTGCCAGAAGAAATAAAAAGAATAAATAACATCAAATTATTAAACAAAAAACTAAAGGAACATATCTTTCAGAAACCTAGATCCCATATCCACAATGAAATTGACATTAAAAATCGCATCCCAGTAGTTCGGGAATAGTATATATTCTGATAACCGCATAGACTCTCGTTCGGAAAACGGTATATAAAAAGATGAGTGTCCCTGCCTATTCTTAATGATTTATCTACTTATTCAGAGTATTAAACTAATTTAATTTGAACGAAAATTTATTCAATTAATTATGTAAATACTCAAAACTAATTTATTTCATTGTTATATTTAGCTCACACAAGATTTAATCTTAAAGAGCACCATGTACCTTATTTTACTTAGAATTTGTTAAGAGTATTATATTAGTTCTATTGTAATTTCTATCTAAGTGAATAAAGATGTATTATTATTATTATTATATATGTATATATATATCCTGGAAAATCTAGATTTTCCAGACTCTACGGTCGAATCACCTGAAGATGGCAAATGCGACTTTGCCGAAACGTCGTGAAATTGGTCCTTTTGAGGACCGAAACCACACAACGCGGATCAATACCCGAGAATCCAGTTCTACACATTACGTCCGCGAGAACCTAAGAAGAAACATATATATATATATATATATATATATATATATAACGTCACACGAAGTTTGCTTCCTCAAGTTAGGTGATTTGACGTCACCTCAATGCATATAAACTAAGTAACGAATTCCATTTCGTTACACTATGGAGTATAACGCAGAGCAAATGAGAGAATGTGCAAAGACTGACACGCTGTGAAGTTTTCATACTTCAATGAGCTGAGAAATGAATTCTTCTGACCTGAAAATTGAGATCTTGCAATATTTAGAAAACATTGAAATGTTTCCAGTTAATTCTACATCCTACAAAAGGTCATCGGGGCTATTTATTGAAGTTTGATTTGTAATTTTCCTGATTCAAAATTTGTTGAATATTAATTCCTTTTCATGCGTTTAGAATAAAAAGTAATAGTTCGAATTTCTCATTTGCCTCCTTTCTGTTTAATATACAGTTCAAGTTCGAATATCTGCATATGATAGACAAGTGCAACATCATAAATTTATCTGTAAGAAATTATGACGTGTACCTTGTGACTTTTCGGTAAACTGCTTACTGCGGGAAGCTGAAACGAAACGCTAAGCGTCGGTTAGTGGATCACTCTGTCCCTGAGGATCAGTAGTAATGAATGGCCCCACTAGCTCAAATTAAAATAATAAGTCTCAGATCTTGTAGTGAAACGTGCCCTGTGATTCTAGACTTGTGAATTGCCCTGGGCACCAACTGCTTAATATTAAACCACAAAAAAATTAATTCACAATCAAGAATCCAGGCACTACGAGGTGGATGGTAGTTGATGGATATTCAGAAAAAGAGGACAAGTTCAACTTAACAATTTGATTTATTCCTGAAGGAATATGAATATTAATTTAGATGAAGAACAATTTTCGTATCAAACAATGTTTGTATAATATAAAATAAAATTGAATGTTGAATAATAAAGGATATAAAATTAGATACTCTGTATACAATTTAAATACAAGAAATAAATGAATATATAAATTTAGTTAAAACTTTTGAATTCAATTATATTAATTAAAGAGGTTATCAATTACAAAAATTAAAAGTGAACCTTGAAATATATCACTATAAAAATTAGAGCAATACAAATTCAATTGGATAACATGAATCAGTCAAATGAAAATATGATCATTCAAACTAAAAAATATTACCGTCCTTGGAACTTGATGGATCTGGAAGTCGGTCCGGCCAGGAAATTCATTAAAGCGTCACGGGAAGAACAAAGAGAGGTACCTCAGTCGTTCAGACCCCGTAATTGCAAAAAAAACGAATAGTAACTAGGCCTTAGTTCAAGGAACGAGTAACACAATCAATCGGGATAACCATGCTATTCCACAACTGATTATGTTTTCTCCCAAATTGTAAAAACACTATATAACAATATTGAAATTTTGAAGAGAATAATATGGCATATAACAATCTGAATTAATCTGAAATAATTAAGTTATTACAATTGATATTTAAATTGGCAAAAAAATTAAGAAGTAACTGAAAGAATAATAATTAAGATGTCGGAATTTGTCAATTAGCATAAAATCTGATTTACTTGAATTGATTTGCATACAAGAATTAATGTTGTAATTTATACTTTTCTCTGAATGAGCGCAGCAGACGTGATAAGTACGTATTCAATAAGCAGTAATTGAGTTACCTACTTTATGATAACCCCGAACAACATTTACTGCACGTTTAGGTCTAATAAGACAAACCCTGCGTACTTATGTACCAGGACGACAAAATGGCGATTCTCAAAATGACTCAATACTACCATGTGCAAATTGTGGGGTTAAACACAAATAGGAAACAGGAATATTATCGATACAAACTGCCTACGACTCGTTAGAATGTTCGTATAACAATTACAACAATTTATGCATAGATGAAATAAATTATCTTTGAATTATGCTAAATACAAAGTGATTGCATGGAGCGCTGTGGGCTAGTCGAGCATGATTTCCACTGAAATATAACCACTTCATGGACTGAACATCCAGAATTCCAATAACAGAAACAAATCAAATTGGATGGTCCCTGATATTAATCATATTTCAACAGCAAATTTAAGAAAATGACTATAAAACCAGAGATTTATTGAATCTCGACTGACCCACAATGAAACTCACACGACAATGAATATATTAGACTTCCGTTCTGATATATACCCCTCCTCACGATTCTCGCGCCATCGAACATAAGGAATACTAATTTCAATAATCGGTGTTTATTGAACGGGCAGATGTCTCTGAGAAATCATATGTCAAGTTTCCTAACCGCGAAGAAATTTTAATCTGTTCATTACAGTGTTCTTTATACACGTAACGGTGAAACCGTTACAAGGCTTCAAATCCTCGGGCGCCAGATTTTTCTGAAGGTTTACTCCTTTTCGAAGACTTCTGCTAGGGTCCTCACCACAAGGCTTGTCACTATGCTATCTATAGATAACCATGTACCTGGGGTAGCTACAGTGAAGTAAATCCAGGGCCCATTGGGCAGAAAACAGTTTCAAAATTGTAGGCTTTAATTACAATTGATACCTGGTTAAAACTTTAGCTCATTTAAAGATGGAGCAGAAATAACTTAATAAAACTGGGAATTTCAAATATCAAATATATAATAACAATTATAAATAAACTTTCAGAATAATTGATAAATGCAATTGAACGGTATAATTCACAAAAATTCACTCAGACGGAAAATGTAATGGAGCTCAAGCTGTAAAAGAAAAATGTTACAAGATATCTATTTTTAGGATATGTTCGGTATTTAAATTCAATTCAACGGTACGGAATCGGTTGATAAATGATTTACATTCATCAATTTGCGGAAAACACAAATCAAGCAGTTCCTAACGTAATAAGCGTTGTTCGGTAATTATTCAGATAGCAGTATTACTTGAAATGTTCATTACACACTACGATATATCAAAAGGTTGGAATTCGGTCGGATCGGAAGATATTGGCCTGCAGTAGGTTTCACGATTGTATGATATCAGATTTTACAGTATTTTCGGATAATTACTCTGATTGAGTTTATTATGTCATATCACCCACCTTTGTACTAACTATGAACGGAATGCCCGGTAATTGTATGACAGTGTTAGATTTCATACGCTTTGCAGATTCAGATTTCAAACAATTAGGGCTTATACTTCCGGATAGACACAGCGTGCAAAACCCCAGCTATCGTATCTGCAATAACCCCTACACCCACGGCCGGGCTTCTCATACGGATAAGGGGTGATTACGATTATCAATCACACAACCACCTCAGCTTATACTTCCGGGTGCACACAGCGTGCACAAGCCGTTGACGATTTGGTCGTCTTGGATATACTTATACTTCCGGACAGACACAGCGTGCACAAATATACCAAAGACGCCCCTGTCGTTCAAACATACACACTCTGTACACACCATAAAATTACTTGAATATTTCAATTCACATGCGGATTCAAATCGTGCGCAGTCCGACCTATGACGGGATATACTCAAATATAACAATACAAATTACTGAAAGCTACGGAACTCAGATATCGTACAAACGTTTCCAATCATAAACTACGGAAATCAATATATCGTAATGCCCAAAAATATAGATTATCAAGCTCTCATTTACCTTATGTAAAATTCACTAAACGGAACACTAATGTTAATTCAAATTTTAAATCTGACTTGAACTCGGATAATAATTAATTCACTTTGATTGTAATATGATAATCACACTTCAACGGTACTGATAGTTAATCTAAATCACAAAACAGGAGGACGATCTTTTGTCTGTCACTGCTTTCATATGTTTCCGAGGTTCAGTTCAAGTCCGCACCACCAATTCCTTATTTTGTGCCGAGGCTTTTTTATTTATGTCCCGAACAATGCTTGAAAATGACGCCACTTTTCAGATCTGAAATTCGCGCTCATGATATCACATTAGTTAATCTCGGCGCAGAAAACAGATGTCATCGGAGTTTTTTTGGTTGTTCGTCCCTTTTATACATAAGGTTGTTCAAACTTCGATGCGTTAACTTACTTACTCCGTTTTTGCAACATAAAATAATCGGAATGAATGCAATTCAATTTATTTATTTGGATAATTACACTTATGCAAAATTACGCAGATTTAGAAAAGTGACTATCACGGAATACACATTCGGAGTTCACGTATATCTGTTGAAATAATGAACTGTTCAACCAAAATTTACGTGTAATATTCGTATGTACTGCCTGATCCAAAATGAATGATATTTCAAAATTTAAGCTTCGTGACAAAATGATTCGGGTTTGATCAGGGGCTTGTTCGGAATCCGATCCTGCATCTAATAATGAAGTGTTGAATCGATGAATTCCAGAAAGATGATCGACTGATGGGGCCGCTTCTGATGTTATCCAGGAAGTATATAGTGATCTTAAAGCTGGGCTCTTGTTAGCAAGTCTATTCTTCGATTTGTTCCTTGCTTTCGATAGTCTACTACTAAATAGACTCTACAGGGTGACATAGAAAAAAGTATCGCATAGTGTCAGGCGATAGATGACACTAAAATAAGGAAAAAAATTCTTATGAACGTAGGTCATCAACGCCTTCGTTCAAAAGATTCAGGGTGTTGAATTTTAATTTTTTGTTTGGTTTTTTTTGAATATTTTTGGATAAACATGTGATAATCGGACGAAATCTAGTACACAGGTTTTTTTTATCTCGCTGAATTCAAATAAGATCTTAGCTAACTACATCAAAGATGGCATAGTTTGCAGGTGATCCTTCTGCAGCGGTTGTAACAAATTGATTTGAGGAAATTAAATATTTAATAACAGATTTTATTCATGAACTTTCAAAGTGGTCCGAGAAAAACTATCTGATTTCAAATTATGAAAAAACTGTATACATGAATTTTCGAAGCAATCGAACTAACGCAATCATCGGAATGGAAGGTACACTCAGGATGCAAATAACTATACATTATTGGGTCTGCTGGTAGATGGATTATATGGTTACATAAATTCGAATAACGCAAACATGTCTTCAAAATTCCAGGAACCAAACTCTTATGCGTGTTTGTGGAAACTCGCAGATGTAATCATTAACTAGGGTGGGTAGGGCAAATATTGACAATATCAGCAATTATTCCTCGAATACGCATCAAATAATATATCGGTGCACCATGCAGAAAAATGTGAAAGTAAAGAAATTGAGAGAAAATATATCCAACGTATCCTTCAAGTTATGATTTAGGACTAAATTCCAAGCAAGATAGAATATGCGTTGATGTAATTAATACGTGACTCCATTTCAGAACAAGAGGGAAGTAATACTCTGAAATTTGATAACACTTTCACTTTCCGTATGCTATAAACAACTGTTTATTTAATTATAGTAAATAAGTTTTCCCTTTCTTAGATTCGGTTCTACCATCAGTTATAATTACTTCATATCCACATTGATGAAATAGTTCAATGACTTTCAAGTGATTTTGAAAATTAAAATGAGTGTTCCTCAAGATAATATTGATAACTTGTGAATAGAAGAAGCAGACATTACTGAACTTATACAAACGCATGATGTCAAAGAATGTAACCTATTCACTCTCGCTTTCATAATGTTTCCGAAACAAACATAACGTTCTCGCGTGAGCAGCCATGATTTAAGTAAAATAGAAACAATCACTAAATATGGAAGTCATTCTTTTGTCAAGCATATACTTCTAATTATTATATGGCAGACATGAACTGAAATGGCCTTTCTCACTTCCATCATTAAAGCGTTCGTGAAAGATTATAACGTGTGAGTAGGTGCGAGTTCCTGTAGAAATAATATGTAATGAATAATATAATATGGTTGCCGATACTTTTGGTTCAAATCCTTTGATTGTATCATTGAAATAGATCAGTGTAGTTACATCACCAAATATTCGTTTTTTAACGTTATATTGATGCGAAAAGTAGGAACCCTCAGTTCGCTTCAACATTCACCATTCACTCTTCTCTTGAAGCTCTTTCTTGATATAATGCTTTCATTTCGATATTTCATCGCACCAAAATGAATCATCCAGAATCTTCACTCACTTGGTTCAGCAAATACCCATTCATAACGATTTCACTTCGATACTATCAATCAGTAAAGGAATTGAGTCACCATTTGAGAAATGGCACTAAAATCATTTTTTTGTTTTTTTTTTCCAGAGTTTCCACCACTCGCAACTCGCAAGCCAATTGACGTAGACTTTCCAGTTCTTTAACAATGGACGCCATTCTGGAAACCAATTCTGGCATGTAATTGTTGTGCTAATGAGAAATAATCGTGTCTCATAAACGTGAGATAGCCCAGTTTCAAAAAGAGTATCAAACATGATTTCTTCTTCTCGATTCTTCACTTCACAATTTGAAAATTCTTATCCCTAAATAATTCAACGAATCAAAACCGAAGCAATTATACTGACTTCGTATGTTTATAGGTCTTTAGTATGTTACTAGGATTTAATAACCATTTTTTTCATATTCAACGTATATTGTATATATTAACTTGTTACATCAAAGAATAAATTCTCTCGTAATGTGAGCTCATTCCTGCTTCATAAATGTATCAACGGAAATGGTGATTGAACCTGTCATATAAGAATTTATATGAAAAGTGGCAAAGTATAATTTAAACGTAAGTATATTCGAGAAGAGTGTAATTTCTGGCGTATCTTACTATCGAAACTAAACAGCTTAGAACTTGTGATACGATTACTAAAATTCGTTATTCCATTCCTTCATTACATTAGGATCTAATATTTTACAATTGTACCCCTATTTTCTAATATGTGATATTCGCATTATCCACTGTGATATAACGCTCGCTACCACACCGGCTCTAGACAGAACACTCATCGAAAACATCTGTGGGCGTATCTGCCACACATACAGATTGAGTCAGATCGAGCAATGTGTAATGTATAGGATCAATGTGAGAGGATGAAAGAGCCAGACGCATCTTATTGTTAATAAGATGAACAGAAAAAGGAATTGTGTTGTGCATTGCGTTGTTAATTAGTAAGAATTAGAGATAGGTTACCTCTTATTTGAAATAGTTATTTTGAGATTTGAGATGGAAATAGTAGTAACAACATTTGTTATTATGACTATGGTATTTCTATAGCGAAATAACAGTTTTACTAATCTCTAGTAAAAATACTGATCTACTGGAGTACTGATACGCGCCTTATAAGTCACGCCCATTTTGTTTCATATTGGAGATAAATGCTATTCTAATCTGAATCGATTCATTATCGCACTTATTAACTGACAAAACACCTATTTGACTTTGTATAGGTAGAAATATATCTATCACATACCATCACCAGTACTTTCTTGGAGGGCATACACTTTTTAGAGATTTCATAGAATATAACGTCAACTTCTTGTTTCGCTAATCAAATTTATATTTGAAGAATTGTTTTAACTGAGATTGAGTCCCAACTAAAAAAATTTTTGGTGGATTTAGTGTATACACGATCTGATATGTGTAAGTGCGAATAAGCACGTCATTGTGTTGACTAAGAGACAACAAAATAGCATTAGCATAGGGCAGACATTTTTGTGGGTTGGACCAAAAGATCAGTGTCTATTATGGAACGACAGAGCTCTTTCTCCACTCGGATAACTTCACACATTTTCTATCAGATAATTCGAATGCATTTGTCTGAGGCACAACATTCCTTCCAATAACTAATTCTGTCCTCACTCCCTCGATATTCTGATACCCCACAGCATTAAATTGATATTTTTCGTATTTAGTTAAGATTTCAATGAATATTTGAATTAATTTTCTTACTTGAGAGAAAACCTCAACAGCAAAATGCAACACAATTTCAAAATGGGTTCGCTAGTTTTCTCAAGCAAGAGAACTTTCAGTTTTCATGGTAGTAGCTTCCTATATTCCTGGAAAAACTACTCCTCTCACAAGATCTACTCCCTGAAATGGAAGGATAAGTCACCTGGGCACTCTTACAAGGCAAGGGATTCAAATTTTTCTCAAACTTCGATATGATTGAATGGAAGACTATGTAAAATGCTCAGGCCATCGGATTTAGCAACGATACGATCTGATTGTAAAAAATGTCTTATGAAATTTCCACCCTCAATATCTGTCAGAAACCTTCTTGACGCCGACGGTCAATAGACCTGGCTCTCGTTTCCAAACAAGGTTGTGAGCAATAAAAAATTGGAGGCTGACCTGGCAGTTTATTTGTAGGAAGGGATTCCCGGGAATAGTAAACGAATTGAGAATGCTTCAGTAAGATTTATGACCGAACAAAAATATTTAGTCCAATATGTTATTCCGAGAACAGCAATTATATCTCTGGAACGTAAGCTTTTGGTTCTCATAGAAAAATGTGAAATTATCGTGAAAAGTGGAAAATACGGGACCAGTTCGCGAAAGTAGACAGACGAGTTAAATGTTGGAAGAACACAAGTGAATGATATAAAATGGGGTTAAGAATACTTTTTGAAGGAGGAGGCGCTAAAGCAGTTCATAAACGGAAATTTACAAAAAATAGATTGTCTATTGACTAAACAGTTTATGATTGAATGTTGAAGATTGGAAAATTACAATCAACTATCAAGGACTATGAAGCAAATGTAGCTAAGCATGAGGTACTTCAATTGGCGATAATGTCCGCTTGTAGGTGATAAAAGAATGGAACTAACAATAGAGTCATTCCACGTCAGAACAGCAACGCTCAATGGGTCAACGTCTCCGATTTCGTTCAAATTTTGGGGATAGGTTCTCATTACCGGAAAAATAAGATCCTGAAAATTTCAGGTCGATAGGAGATAAAATTTTGGATATATCGGCCAATAAAAAAATTTGGCCAATTTTAACGTCAAAAAATTCAAAATCAAATTTCTTCGCTAAAAATGAACTTTTTGGTCCAAAAAATATTTGGAAAAGCCCAAATCGATAGGAAATTCTCCCAGGAATCCGATTAAAGAAGAATATCTAGCATACTTAGCTGACGCATGCGCAAAAAACTCGAAAAACTTAAAAATATCACTTTTTCTTTAAAAATTCATAACTCAGCTGCTGCCACTTCGATTTTCTCAAAATTTCCAGGGAAGGTAGCTGAAACCAAGTACTTTCATGTGAAATCTGGGAATCCATGCTCTTCATATGAAAATTTTCGTCAAAAGACCGAAAATACGGAAATTTGATATTTTTTATTTTTATCGTCATATTTAAGTACGATGAGCATTGTAGAATTCAATCATAAATCAATAGAATTAAGAAAATAGGTTAATAAAATTTGAAATTAGTTTTATTTAAATAATTCAATTTAACAGAACGTGAAAAAAATATTGCAATACAAAAAAAGTTGCAGTCACAGGTCTATAGATTTGATGTTTTTAAACTTTTCTGAATAAATTTCATATTTTTTTATTCGGTTTAATTTCCCACAGGAAAATTCATTCAACAGTGTTGTGTGTGATATTATTAATTCATTTAAAAATTCAATATCAATTTTTGTAAATAATCAAATGAACATTTTTTAAATTAACAATATCCTAATACAAGTGAGAAACAGTTGTGAGAGTAGTAATACCCAACATAAGTGCAGTAAAATATAATAATCATATTGGTCACATAATTTATTTTTTGAAAAACTGTTGAAATTTACTTTTTGTTTGTCCGTATAATTTTATTTTACATGATTCTTCACAGTTTTCACTGTGACATTTGACAGTATGAAATTATAACCAATATTTAAATTTCTATCGGAGTACATTTATTTATTTTTACCTATTTGGTCCATGATTGATATTTCAGCTTCAAGCATATCATCGTTCGTTTTGATAATGGAACCAAGGTTCCATGTTTTGTCAACTATAAAACTAACATATGTATTGGTTACCCAATCGTAAACGTTTTTATTTAACAAATCAAAAATCAGTTCATTCTTCTCATCATTTCCAATAATTTTACAAGCAATTATCCCATCTGACTTTGGAATGAATCTGTGAAAGTTTCTGGTACAAGGTATTGTTTGTGCTTCACTGATTTCTGAATTCTGGATGAGGTGGATTTCTGTTCTGTCAATCAAGAACGGTTCTATTGATTTCATATCATTTTTACGAAAATCATACAAATCTCTTGCTGTGAGGATTTGATTCGTCTTCGGACGTCGCAAGCTTTCTCTTGTTGCTTGTCTTTTTGAACCGCCATCAATACCATCACAAGCAGATTTACCATGCGATGTGGCAAAAAAGTTCCATGTTTTTTTTTTGACGAGTTAGACGTAAAAAATTCTCACAGCTTTGTATTGCCTAGCACATCCATCCGCGAAATATTCAAGTTGAGTTATTTTTGGAAAATGATTTTCGATATAATCAATCACGTATTTAATAAAAGTTTGCACCATTGCATTGTCATGCTTCAAATCTTCTGTGAGAAAACAAAGAGATTTGTGATTAATAACACCTTCGCCATTTTTGTATATATCACGACTGGATGTACAGTACAGTACAAGTATTTCTGGCCCAGTAATGGCTTTGAACTTCGTCCTGGATAACGAATATATTATTTTCAGCAAAATCCATACCGACTACATTGTTAAATAAATTTTCCTGTGTGAAATTAAACTTTAGAAAAGTTTAAAAACAACATCAAGTCTATAGACCTGTGACTGCAACTTCTTTTGGATTTCAATATTTTTTTCACGTTCTGTTAAATTAAATTATTTGAATAAAATTAATTTCAAATTTTATTAACTTATTTTTTAAATTCTATTGAATTATGATTGAATTCTACAATGCTCATCGTACTTAAATATAACAAAAAAAATAAAATATATAAAATTTCCGTATTTTCGGTCTTTTGACGAAAATTTTCATATGAAGAGCATGGATCCGCAGATTTTACATGAAAGTACATGGTTTCAGCTACCTTCCCTGAAAATTTTGAAAAAATCGAAGTGGCAGCAGTTGAGTTATGAATTTTTGAAGAAAAAGTGATATTTTTGAGTTTTTCGAGTTTTTTGCGCATGCGTCAGCTGAATACGCTAGATATTCTGATTTAATCGGATTCCTGGGAAAATTTCCTATCAATTTGGGCTTTTCCAAATATTTTTTGGTGCTAAAAGTTAATTTTTACTGAAGAAATTTGATTTTGAATTTTTTGACGTTAAAATTGGCCAAATTTTTTATTGGCCGATATATACAAAATTTCATTTCCTATCGACCTAAAATTTTCAGGATCTTATTTCTTCGGTAATGAGAACCTATCCCCAAAATTTGAACGAAATCGGAGATGTTGACCCATTGAGCGTTGCTGTTGTGACGTGGAATGACTCAATATTGTTTTGCATTTTAAAACATCAAAATTGTTATCATTGGCTACAAATAACCCTCTTCAATCTAAAAATATGTTTGTTCAAGCATTATGAACTTCATCATCGGAAAAAGTCCATAGTCCATTTTTGAAAGTGGTGCTAAACCGTATATGAAGAGAATTTTTTATATGTTCTGCAAGGTGCAAAATAAGGAGGCGTACGCTAAAATATTAAATTCTCTTCATAAAAATTGTTTATATGTATGCATGCGCAAATGTATACGATAGGAAACAAATTTAGGGGCGTTAAAAAATCCTGTTACCAGAATTTTGTGAGGAATTTTATCATCCAAATTTCTGAAAACCAGCACAATTTCGAAAACAAATTTTAAACAAAATCAAAGACACTCAATCAAAAAAGATAAATAGTTTAATGAAGTGCATAACTGACGAATTACTGAAAATCCATAAGCAATGATTAAAAAACCTTACAGACACAAATTCCGGATGAGATGTAAACTACGTTAAGCTCAAACCAAAAATTCACATTACCTGATACTAAAAATGGCCTATCGACTTAATTATTAGTTCAGAATGCGGAATTAGAACTAAAAATGAAGATGAAAAAATTTGTAGCACCTTAACAAATAAAACAAATGAGCAGAAAGAAGAAATAGGTATAGCAAAAATTTGTTTCAACGATTTCACTACAAAGACGAAAGAGTTCTTAGATGCTAACCCTCAGATATTAATTTTGAACGCGAATAAATGTAATGAAATCATCATAATGCATAGATAAAACGAAATAGGAAATTATTATTGAAAGATGAAACAACTCATAAAAAATTAAAACCCCACCCTTCATTATCGGTACAAAATCATAGTAACAAATTGATAAATAAATGGTACAAAAATAGGATAATCCCTATCGACTTGAAAAATAAATTGATCCATGAAAATGGGCGAACAGCTTATGGTCTATGATCTCCCGAAAGTGCATGAATCTGATATAACTTTGAGACCCATTGTACGTAATATTGGAGCACTTATCTACAATTTCACGAATTTGTTTTCAAGTTCTATTGATAATATAATAAGAAAAAATTAGTCTTAGGTGGAGGACTCATGACATTGTGATGAGTTCATAAAAATTAATCCATACCCATGGATACTTCGAGGTAGCTTCTTTATTTAGAAATATATTAGTCATCAAAACCCGTGGGCAGAATTTAAAAATCACACAGCTCTAGATCAGTTTGAATTCATAAAAGCAGCACAGTTTTGTTTGGAATGCACTCAATCTCAAAACAGTGAACAATATTTTGGACAGATATTTGACACAGCTACGGTATCTCCTATTTGGTCTACTATTCCTAACCTAGTTTTGGAAAGCCTAGAAGAATCTGTAATAAATTCATTAAACCTTCAAACCGTATTCTTCAAACGATATGTAGATGATTGCCTAATGTGTGTTTCCAAGGATAAAATTCAGTACGTGGGTAATAAATTCAACAATTTTTCTATCATCTTCAATTCACCTGTAAAACATAAGAAAACAAAAACATATATTCCCTAGATATGAACATTAGTCATGATTCAGAAGAGTAGAATAAAGACATCGTGGCTTATTGAAGCAGCTTTTTCTCAACGATTTCTCCACTTTAATTCAGTTGCACCAACAAGTTATGAAAATGGTGGTATGAACAGTCTTACAGATCGCTTGTTAAAATTGTGTCCCCCAGAAAACCATCCCTAAAATTTTTGAATAGTTCTTAATACACTGGACCTGTATTTCGCTACCCAAAAACATCATTCAAGAAAGAATAAACAAAGCTTATAATGGTAAATCATATATAAATAATATGAAAGGTAATAAAGATAATTTTATAACACCATACATTGCGGAGACCTCAGAGAAAATTAGGAAATGATAAAAAAAATGTGATCTGGAATTTGCTATGATTCCTTGTTCTCAATTTTACGAATTTCATTGTTATACCCTAAGGTACTCCAGTTTCTGTTTACACTACAACTGTTTATTATTTATTGGTTGATGATGGCACTTCGGTTCAGAAGCCACATTAAGTTTTTCAAGTTATTATTAAAAGTGGTATGAAGATAGAGTATTTTTTCTTGCGTTCAGCCATATTATTAACTATCGTAATTCTACAGAAATTTTAGATATCGTGGCTAAAATGACGAATTTTTTATAACGAATTGAATTTGAATTCTGGATATGAACGTAGATTCATGAGAGTCAGTAGGTAAGAGAAAATTTTCGAAAAACGAAATGTTATTAATTATTTATTATTATATTGATTTACGAATTCATAGATTCTTCCCCTTCAAAATTATTTCAATAATATATCATTATACAGCTTCCATTGATTCACCAGATTTTACTGATTTATCAATGACATCTTCTGAAGAACCTCAAGCTTGCATCCGATAAAGCAATGGCAAGATCCTCATTCGTCCATGTCAGATCATCAATATTCTTAACCATCTTGGAACATCGTAAGAAGCGGGGAGATTCCTCTTTATTATACCTGATACCTGGTAGTGCCCAAAATTGAGAATAATGGGAACACAACGAAAAAATATTGCGTGAAATTAAAATCAAGAGATTCCTCCCAAATGAGTTCTTAAGAAAGAATTTGGGAGAATAATTATGAATCTTTCGTTCTGTAGAACATGAAAAGAACTACGTAAAAGAAATCCCAGTAGGTATTGTGACTATGAACAATAGAAATAAGAATTAGTTCGAATCAATAATGGAAACAAATATCGGAGAACAGCTTATGTTGGCTCATTCCAGAATCTATGATGATTTCGTTCCACGATGGATAACATATCTTGCTATTAAATGAAGCTCCATAGAGCTCGATACTGAAGCCGTGAGACAAAGTTTATCTAGTTCATTATATTTGTTCGTTTGATGGACTGTATGATGATGTATTTTATGGTTTGTTAATTGTTAATACTCGTTCAGATTCTCTAAATTACTTTTCGTAGCGCATGATCACTACCATCGTTCTTGATTCATCATACTCCCCTTGCAAAAATAAAGCACTTACAAAAGATTAATGGATACAAACTGCTACGTGGACTATAAGATTATTCAAACTGTTTTCAGAAAAATTCATCAGATGTTCCTAGGGAAAAATATCGTTGAGACCACGCTCTCAGTGCAATATTGCTTAGGTATGTATTAAATTGAATAGGAATGTAAACAACAAAATACAGCCTTTTCATGAAAAGGAATATATATATATATATATATATATATATATATATATATATATATATATATATATAAACAAGTTTAAAGTTTCTTTGCCTAATTGGCCACTATCGTGTATGTAACTTAAGAGATATAGAATTAAATTTTCTGAATTATGAAGATAACTTAGATAATTTAACACAGGATTATAAAGATGAATAAACGTAAGTTATCTTCATAATTCAGAAAATTTAATTCTATATCTCTTAAGTTACATACACGATAGTGGCCAATTAGGCAAAGAAACTTTAAACTTGTTTATAATTAACCAGAACAATTCTCAGTCAGTTCTATTGAAATATATAAGAACCGGGATGCTGTCATTTGAATAAGAACTGTCAAGTAACTGCCAACCATAGCAGTACTAACCTACAATCCTTACTTCAAAAAACGACTGAACTTCAGATGAATGTGCGTGAATAGTTGATCTATGGTAGGGCATCGAATCGCATTGTGTTCATCAATGATCTACTATCCTTTCAGAGGTTTATATTTACAAAAATATAAAAATCTAACAGGACCGAAGTGGTGTAATTGGTAAACACCCTGGACTAGAAATCCAGAAATGTGGGTTCGAATCCCGCCTATGGTTCAATCTTTTACGTTTATTCATCTTTATAATCCTGTGTTAAATTATCTAAGTTATCTTCATAATTCAGAAAATTTAATTCTATATCTCTTAAGTTATATATATATATATATATATATATATATATATATATATATATATATATATATATATATATATATATATATATATATATATATATATATATATATATATATATATATATATATATATATATATATAAGGAGGGAAAGAGTTATGTGATATAACCAATAATATCCGGAAGAGCTATGGTTTGGCATGAGATATTTACATTCACATTTTAGCGGAAGTATCAATTCGTCTTGTATCCAAATTAGATGGAGACTTTCTGTAACCATTCGTAGTCGTGTTTGAAAATAAAATTATATTGATTACGTTCAATTTACGTAGAAAGCAGGAACTTGATCTGCCAATATGCACAACTCAGATAATTTTCTCAACAGAAACAATAGCTTTTCCAACTTCACATAGAACATTCCGACCAAGTTATAAGTCGACAGAACAAAAGCATAATGTATCTGTCACGGGATAGCTGATTAGACATACTGTTATTATAATGTATTTGGATCAACTCATCAGTTTTGCCTTGAGATCTAGCAAGCCCCTTTCCAGAATCCTTTAGCTTCTCCATGAGTACTCGACCAACTACGATTTTCAGTGGATATCATATCTCTCAGGTGTATCAAAAAGGCAACATAACTATATCTACTGTTTTAGGTCTCAATCAAACACAAATTTACAATAAAGTGTTTATTTTGGGAACAATGCTGACGAATTGTTTCACCACACTGTGGTTTTCTCAAAGCTAGGAGTTATCAACTGAAGCTGAATCTGAAATTATGTCCTCAAATATTGGAAATCAATCCGAATGTGGTATCAATTGAAATATGGGCGTGGACATTGATTTTAGTAGGAGCTCATTTATAAAAGTGTTGACTAGTGGTGAATTATAGATAGCTATTTGGTTATTTAATATTTGCAACTAACGTTTTAAAATTTCTATGGATTCTAAAGTAATCAGCTTATGTATTTTTTCTTGTATATGTAGATTATAGAAATTGAAGGTGAAATTATGATGAGGTTTCAATATGTGATTTTCATGATTAGAGTCATCTTCTTCGAGCCTATATATTCGATGAACATTTGAGCTTAAGTTCATAATTCCTTGCTTTGAAAATGTCAAAGGGTTGTGATTCATTTCATCAGCATTAATTCCGAATTAAAAATTGCAAGTTTGTGTGCATTTGAGTTCAATTCTTCAACTTCCGGAAGGCAACATCACTCTTGCCACAATAAGTGTTCTTATTCTGAATATTATTGTAATTTTTTAGGGTAACAGTATTCTATCAATACCACGGTGAAGCTTTAAGAAATTATTCCATTCGAAGTTCTAACAGCAACATAAACCGCAGAAAATCAATCAATTTGCAATAGCCCCCGTGACGTGTAAAAATACATTCCGAATCGGACTTCGAATATTTCGTGAACTGGCAGATCGGAAATCTGATGGGCAACATGGGAGTAACGTTACCTCGAGTAATATGTCAATTATCCATATTTACGGCCACAGGATTTAGAAATACCAACTTGAAACTACCTTCATGAACAATATAGTTCAGGTCTTTTGGGATAAGAGCTTTGCCATCGCGGTTATATATGGATGTTGAGCTTTCTCCAAGTCTGACAAACGAGACCAACAAAACCGAGAATCAAGAACCCACTACGCGCTAATAGCCGACTTCGAATTTGATAAACTATTTTCGCACGCTACAATCTTGATAACAGGTTAATCTCGAGATTAACATGATGATAATGCTAGGATTTCGGCGTTCAATACGTGTAAATTCATTCAATATGATAATTATGAAATTTAAATGAAGCATAAATTCACAATTCAGTAACTACACAGGCTGTTCCGGTGAGAATTGGAAATAGTTCAGGAATAGCTTCCTTGTACTAGAATGAAGCTGATTTAAATCACAGTATAATTTTCATTTTTTTCTTGGGTAAAAAATAAGAATATCTGTTCTGATCTTGCGTTAATCGTAAAGAACGATCTGGGCGATAGCACTTCACATGATTTGTTATTTTGGAACAACAGTCAATTTGCTCAAAAGATACAACTGTCGCTAAAATGCATTATTTTATAGAAAACTGAGCTTAATGGATTTGTTATAAAAATACATGTAACATGTAACTGTGAAAGACCGAAACGAGTTATTGTTTCAACATTTGAAGTGAATGTCAGAACTAACCCGCAAAAAATTTGAGTAATCAACCTGCGATAACATTGCCACTTGAATCTATAGCATAGGTTCGAAACTCCAAGCGCCAATTTTACAGCAGGTTCGATTGTTAATTTCTTCGCGCGTTAGTTTTCCAACATCCAGCACACGTTTTCTCGTTGATATACATACATGTTATATGCTAAATTATTATAACAAACAGTTAACTATCATTCTTATATCAACTGAAAACGAAAATATCCTGAAACTTTTCATAGGAAAATATGACAACATGGCAGATTGACAACCTTTGGAAGTAACAAGCAAAATACTAACATGAGAATTGACACATGATGTTAGTAAGCTACGTCAGACCCAAATTGACTAATTATTATAGTTCATACTTTAAACCCAGTTTTCTCTAAAACGATGTTCTTAGACATGCATTCAGTATACCTTGTTTTAAGTCAAACGACAGTTGTTCCAAGAAAAGAAATTTTATTTCGTACATCACTACCTATCGTTAAGAAAATCTCAAGGAAATGGAACAGGTGCTCAAAACACCCTGTACTTTTAAAGCATTAAACGAACATATATCCGTATTTACGACCCAGGAACACAATTCCATCCGCAGGATGAGTCTGTAACTGAGTCCATAATTATTTATAATTACAATACAATTTTTATTGGTTGTGACTAGGATGTTCGCCTCTCCCCAAGTCGGCCTGGTCTCATAACTAGGTCATACCTCATATTCTCAATGTATAGTGAAATTCTCAGGCACAAGGCAGTGATATTCAATAGGCAATATAATATCTGATATTTGGAAATAGTCAAGATTCGTAGAAATTTGCAGGTTGTGTGAACTTGCCTCTTGGCGTCTGTGTTCAGCTAGAGTTCCAGAAATAGGCTGATGTTGAATAAGAAATATATGAACATAAAGTTCATTTAAAAAAATAAAAATTTGTGATAGTTAACGCAGCAGACTTGAACGAAATATTATATTGGAATATCACAAAGTGAGGAACAACTCAATTCAATGAAAGATACAATCTGTTGAATAACTACTAGTTATAGGTACGTAATTATTAAGGATCAGGAATGGGATGGAGAGGATAGAGCCCGCAATTGGGATGGCATTCCGAAAAATGTACTGACAAACATATTGATTATGAGTAAATTATGAATAAATATGTAGAATAGAATATAAGAAGTCTTTATTCATAAAGTCATATGAAGTACATAATTACAAATGTTTTAAATCACGTTATAATGATTATAAAAGACAACTTCCATTTACAATTCAAAAACTGAGATGAAATATAATTGGTAAGAAAAGATTTTTCTACTAAAAACAATTTCAGTTCGTTTTTATTTTGGATATGATTTAAATGTCGGATATTATGAATACTCTAATGGCATCATTTCTCGTTATGTAATATATTTAAGCGAAAACCGTATGATCTTTTTATAGAAAATTTTGTTTTTTGAGTGTTTTATATTCATGGTTCGTGATTGAGTTTCTAAAAAATTCATAAAGTATATTTTATAGTAGGTATATACATGAAAGAAACGGTATATACATTCAAGAAACAGTAAATACATAGAAGAAACAGTATTTAATGTTCTATAAAGTATGTGTATGACTGTCTTTGCTTCAGATTCAGAACGTTTCTCAACCATCTATTTTGTATAACTCCAACCCGACCAATATCCATAGAATTCCTATATTTAATGGTGGGTTCAACAGCATATGAATGTTATACCAGTTAGGGCAGTTTCAAAGCTAATACATTTGATCTTATAAAACTACAATATTAATCGATTCAATATGTCCCAAAATTACTAGTTATTCCAATATATCCAAATTGTAGCTCTTATGCCGCTCATCCAAGATATGTGAGCTCATGTACAAATCTTGATAACGTTCTAATTAATTGGAACTTGTTCATGTAGTCCATTCATTTTCAGGTGTTCTTGGAAGCGTATGATAGAACCGCGTCCAATCTGTGCTATATATATGGTGTGAAAATCATCACAGCTTAGGTTTTGAACTCCGAATTTCTTCGAATAATATTTCTTCGATTCAGAACTTATAAAAATGTACATAAATTCATGTGTATCTATAGTACCGGCGGTTACGTGGTATAACTTTCAAAGTTGGATGATTGGAATCAAATTATAATATTGAATTTGTAATCCAAGCTGACAAAATGTTCCACAACACTGGCATTTCCAAAGTTTTGGGTTATCATCTGAAACCAGATGCCAGATTATGTCCTTGAATATGAGAAATCAATTTGAACCTGGTACAAATTCGGAAATGCGGGAGATTTCTTATTGAAATGTTGATAAATGGTGAATTATAGGAAGCTATTGATTCAATCAAAATATTCTAATGTTTTCTGAATGATTAAAATTTTCTATTGATTCTAGAATACTAAGCTTATATCTTTTCGCCTGAATATGTAAAAATTGCTTATTAAATATCATCTACTAATTCTTTAGACCTATTAGAACAAATTGCTACTTTCACCCAGTATCTACATATATCTATAATTCAGTTCCAATTCGAATATGTTAGGATGAGTGGAAATTTCGAAACATAATAGTAATGCAGTTATGAATGATCGAATATACATACATATAATGTACCCTATCAATGTAACTGAAGTTACATTGATAGTGTACGGCTTTATACTAAAATACCTCTACTTATTAAGTGAAAGGGAGTACCATTAATTACAGAAAATTCTAAGAACTACTAAGGAAATGATTAATAATTGGTGACTGATAAATGTCCAACTGATCATTTAAAACTACATCATGTTCATCTTTGACATATTTGACGATTTCCAATGATTCCAATATATTCAATTTCAAGCCTTCCGTTCCATATGTAAGACTTCGGGATTGGGAGTGAAATTATGGTTATGTTCGATTGGATGATTAGCATACGTCGGATCGGTCTTCTTCAATCTGTGGCTCCTCATATGTTCTTGAAATCTCTGTTGAAAGCTGCGACCTATTTGGCCAATATACAAAGCATCACAGTCATCTTAACATAACTTATGAACTCCAGATTTTTTAAAGTTATCTCTATGTGTTTTAGAATTATTTATGAATTTGTACAAATTATTGAATGTTTTATATGCGACTGTTTTATTTTATTCCGATAGGAATTTTGAAATATTGTTAGTTTATCGATCTGTGTTGTACTAACGTATTGACGTTCAGTTTCGATTTTTTGTTGATAATATATCAGAGTTAACATGTGTGTCTTCAATTTGTTTTAAAAGGTTATCTACTATGGAAGTATTGTAACTATTGTTGACGGCAATTTGTTTTATTTTGTTGAGTTGTGTGTTGCAGTTTGTTGTGTTTTGCGGGATATTAATTATTCGGTGAATCATTGAGTGGGAGACAGCTTATTTATGGGATAAAGGATGCGTGGAATTTTGGTGAATAACAGTGTCGGGGTCTGGCGGTTTGTGATAAATGGAAAACGTGTGTGTAGAATTTGTTCGAGAAATACTAAGTCTAGAAAGTTCAAGGAACAGTTGATTCCTGTTAATTCAATGACAGAATGTAGGTTATTCAGACATATCAAAAATGTATTTAATTAACGTGTTGTTCCTGTCCATCATGCAATGATATCGTCGACATAACGATACCAATATAAGAAAAAGTGTTGGAAGTTTGACGTATACACCTGTGTTTCCAAGTAATCAATGAATATTTCTACTAGTAATGGAGATGATGGATACCCCTTTGGGAGACCGTCATGTTATAAATAATATTTATCATTGACCGCAAAATAATTTTGATTGATATATAAACGGATTGAGTTGAAAATTTTGTCTTTAATCAAAGGTAAAACCTTATTTTTATGTAACAAGTTTCCTTTAATATTTATTGTCAATGAGGATGGGATAGTTGGAAACAGATCCTTCATATCACATGATATCGATTTGTGAATATTGTTAAGTTTGACGTGTTTCACATTATCTACTAATGAATACGAAATAGCTGCGCAAGAGTCCCGATCAGTCGAGTGGGTGAATTAGAGGGGTACCTGGAGTTGCACCCTTCTCGCTTATAGTCCAGATAGATGCCGCGGAGCAAAATCTTGAACCTATAATGACAAGTCGATACACGTTGTTCTATATGAAAGAATCGGAACGCTCGGCTTATTAACCAGACTGACCTTCGGCTACATGAGATCAGCTGGACTTACATCAAAGAATGAGGGATATATCGCAGCTTGCAAAGATGGCGTAATCAACACCTCGGTCTATCGCTGCAATGTGATGAGTGTGCAGGTTCCTGATGTCAGCTGCAGGGCCTGGCGAAAGGCGACTGAAATGATTTTTCACCATCCGTTGGCATGCCCGTCAGAAGCGGTATGCCCTACAGAGCTATATTATTATCCTACGTTTTCGTTTGGAATAGACCAAGAGCAGGTGCTACCACCATACATGCAAGAAGATATTTAGTCCATTGTCGGAAACAAAAAATGTTAGATCTACTGGAATTAACTGTTTCCGATCGTTAGGTCCATACAATCGAATAGGCCTGACGATGTCCTCTGCGATGAATACACCAAATCTATGTATGTTATCGAATTCTCTGCTCTGTCAGAGTCTTGAAACATGGGGAAAATTGGACAAAGTAGCTAGATCACCTGTTTGAGCTCTGCACGCAATACTCAGGCTACAAGGTATTATTAGTGGTTCTTATAATTTTTGGAAGGAATTTGGTCTTTGCTGCGTTCAAACTTAAAGACCAATCAGGCTTGTAAGAACTGAGATGCGCCTGCAGCCGATCAGCGGTTTGAGATCTTCATAATATCTGATTCAAACATATCCAAAATCAGTTGTTCCGATTCACCACTTTCTATTGTCTATTTGATTCAACCTAAAAAGGTAATGTATCATCTGACAACGTCACATTTATGATCGTGACAGTTTTGAAATCAATTTCCATTTAGCTATCTTGAACTTCATCAGTTATCAGTAATAGAATTGAAATGTTAATCATAGAATATGAAATTTATGAAATAATCATAGTTATTCAGGTTAGTATCTTAGGTATTTAATTAGATAGATTTAATCCATTTCAAGTGAATCAATTTGATAATTAGCCATATATTACTTTTTCACAGGCAACCGATCCAATGTTTTCTGCTTTTCTGCACTCTTAATTGAATTTTGAAACACAAATCGGCTACAGACGCATTTTCTTGATCGAAGTCATCTGAATTACATGGAAATACCAATATATATATATATATATATATATATATATATATATACATATATATATATATATATATATATATATATATATATATATATATATATATATATATATTCTTTTATTGATATTCTTGAACCATTTGTAATATTTGTATGCCTTCTTGGTATATTGGTTCGTATATATACTGAAAATAAAATGAAATAAAAATTTTTATTTCATTTTATTTTCAGTATATATACGAACCAATATACCAAGAAGGCATACAAATATATATATATATATATATATATATATATATATATATATATATATATACTTTTTTTTTTTTTTTTTTTTTTTTTTTTTTTTTTTTTACATTCAAACCTGGTCGGGGCTGCTGCGAGCTCCGACGACATCGCAGCAGTCGCGCCAGAAAAACCTAAAAGGCGGTTAACCGAAGCTACTCCTCCCCACCGGTCGGTAAGTAGCTTCAGGTTCCTAAATCGTGTGCCCTAAGTATTCTAATTGAACCCAGAATGACTGCCTTTTGCATCCGGTCTATCAAGATCTGCGCCGAGTTCCTACAGGCCGGAATGATCTTCAAGTTTGAACGCAGCGAAGACCGAATTCCGCCCAAAACACCGATGATCAGAACCACTAATACGACCTTGTGGCCTGGGTATAGCGTGCGGAGCTCGAACAGGAGATCTTGATATTTTGTCCATTTTTCCTCCTCTTTCAAGACTATGTTCTTCTCTGCCGGAGCGGAGAATTCGATGACATACATAGTCTTGATTAGTTTATCGAGGAGGACAACGTCAGGCCTATTGGCTTGTATGGACCTGACGGTCGGAAACGGATAATTCCAGAAGATCTGGCATTTTTCGTTTCCGACAACGGACTCAATATCTCCTGGCATGTAAGGCAGCACCGGCTCTTGGTCTATTCCGTACGAGTGCCTTAGATGGTAATACAGCACCCGTAGGGCCGCATTATGGCGATGGGTGTACGCCGAGGCCGCTTTTGCCGGACATGCCGACAGAAGGTGGAAAAGCGTCTCAGGCACCTTTCGACAGGCCCTGCAGCTGACATCAGGGACCTGCACACCCATCACATTGCGGCGATAGACCAAGGTGTTAATTACGCCATCTTGGCAAGCTATATATATATATATATATATATATATATATATATATATATATATATATATATATATATATATATATATATTCTTTTATTGATATTCTTGAACCATTTGTAATATTTGTATGTTTTCTTGGTATATTGGTTCGTATATATACTGAAAATGAAATAAAAATTTTTGTTCCATTTTCAGTATATATACGAACCAATATACCAAGAAAACATACAAATATATATATATATATATATATATATATATATATATATATATATATATATATATATATACATATATAAATTAACTTTCGAACTACCGAAAAATAGTTTTTAAAAAATGAATTATTTTTACTAGAGGTTTATTACGAAGTTGTTCAATCTTTCGAGTCTGAATCTTAACTAACTACATTATAATATTATATTAGTCGCATGGACGTTTAGTGTTGTCTGCATTATATATATATATATATATATATATATATATATTCTTTTATTGATATTCTTGAACCATTTGTAATATTTGTATGTTTTCTGAAACGTAATCCAGGGCAGGCTGCAATATAATTCCTCCCTTCTTAGAACGAAGCTTCCTATGGAAGTTGTACTTCATTTCCTTGTAGTGGAAGTTGAATTGTAGGAGTTTCCTTTTGACTTCGATGTTTTCTCCATAATTCTGTTATAGCGAAAATTGCTATTACAGCTAATCCTATGTATAGGATAATAGTCCAGATGCTTGGAATGTGGTATTTGAAAGATTCTTCTATAATAGGTATAATATTGTTTGATGGAAGGTCTTTCAAATTCAGAGCCTTTAAATCCACACTAAATTTGGGGACTTCATTTTTTGTGTGTTCGAATTTTAATTTGTTAATCACAAGAGGTTGTCCATATGTGCTGTCTAGGTACGTCATCTCATGATTGTGGAAATGTTTTACATGCGTGTTGCTTTATCAGGTAGATTCCCGTTAGTTGCCTGGATTCTGTTCCTTCTTGACATTTTATTTCGATTTCTTCTTTTTGAGGGAATATTCCAAGATATTGATTAATTTCAGGGATGATTTCCATACGGTTTTCTGGGATATTCAAATGAATATACTGACATTGGCTTGAATTTTCATTTAGTAATATTCCCTTCTCGCATAATGAGTTATGATTACTTTGAATGTAATTAGGACATTGATATATTTTACCTTTTATACAAATGTCGTTTAGAGGTTTGATAATGTTGTCTTCAGTTTTCAATAGATATTTTATATCGGGAATTATCTTTACAAATTCTGATTCGTATTTAGTTGGAATTGGGTGTAAATAGTAGAGCTCGAACTCTCTGTCAAAATCAATTGGGACTGACAAGAAATAATTAATTGTGGAAGATTCGATTTTACAATTAATTTTTATTATCGATTCGAAATCTAATATGTTTTCGTATTTCAATTCAAAGGGTAGACTTTCTTTATAAAGTGAAGATTTTTTTGTAATGCCAAGAATAGATCTCTAGTTTTCATTATGCTGGGATGTAGGGTATTCAATTTGCAAAAGGTGATGGAGTTCTCAACATCTTGTAAGATGTTTAAAATTGTATTATAAAGTATTAACAATTGATTATATAAGTCTTTTGCGAATAGGATATCTTCAGTTATAGCTACACGTTTCACTAATATACCCAATTGAAGGATTTTTGATTTTAGTACCATCTCGTTATGATGTATGTCCTTTATAGTATTATTAAAATTTTCGTTGATTTGTTGTTTGAGAGAGTATTGCAGTTTCAATTGATTTTGAATATTATGTTGATTGGTTTGCATATGTTCCAAAATTTTATTGAACTTTTCGCCATCTTGTGCGTCCAGGGTGCCAGTAAACATTTATATAACAGAGCCTAGTCCGTTGATTAAACCTCTTCTGTTTCTGACTTTGCCAGAGTGTATATTGATATTATTTATTTTTTCTTTGATAATAATTTGACTATATGTTACCATTTTGTTGTAATTATCTAGTTCGTGAGAGTAAAATGTATCGTTTACAGTGGTTGACTTGAGATTTTCGTACTGGATGTTTAAAGTATTATATTCATCGTACAGGGGTTGCAGATTGTAGTAATGGACGAATATATGTTCAGTTTGTTGCAGCTTGGCGGGACCCAAAATAATTGGTAGAAGCCCCAAGTTCAAAGTTATATTTTTTATGTCTTCTCCTCGTCCAACTGAGACGGACCTGGAATATAAGTTTTCTGCTTAGGTCGTTTAATATTAGACAGGTGGATATTTTCCGTTGTGTTACCATGTTTAGGTATTATCTTGGCAGTTTTTAAATTTTTGTCAATACTTTTTATTCTTTCAGGTTTGAATTCATTATTGGTTTTGCTTTGTTTCTGTTTATTTTGTACATAGACCTGTTCGGGAATATCTGGTAGAGTTTCTCTAAGCTCATTTGCTTTATTAATTACTCGTTCCTTTTTTTGTTGGATATCGAGATTAAATTTTTTATATAGCAATTTTATTTTTTCCCTGTGGTTCGAAATATAATTAGTTGCCAATTGTTTATCTAGTTCAATGTTAAAAGGAGATTCAGTTTGTAAGTGACCGGTTATAATTTCGTAAGGTCGTAGATTAGTTACAGAGTGTATTGAATTATTGTAGGCTAGTAAAGCATAATTAATTTTTGTTTCTATATGTTCATTTTGATATTCTCTCTGATTATTCAACAGTCTTATGTGTTCAATTGAAGTGGAGTGGAATCTTTCGACGATCCCATTTGAATCTGGGTGTTGAGAACTTATAAAATGCATTTTTACCTTATGAGTTTGTAATAACTCTTCCACTAGACTGTTTTTAAATTCTAAACCGTTATCTGATATTATTTGCTCTGGTATACAGTGGTGTGTAAAATATCTTACGAGATTATTAACAACTTCTATGCCTTGAGCCGAATTTAATTTATAAGCTTGGGCATATTTGGAAAATGAATCGACTATTGTTAAAAATTTTACGTTCTCCAAAGAAATGCTGTCGACATGTAAGATCTGAAAGGGTCTTATGGCAGTAGGCGTTATATTGAATTTTAGTTTTAAGGGGTTTCTGTCATATTTTGTTACTTGGCATATTTCACAATTATTGATATAGTTTTGTATAGATTTTCTTTGATTAGGCCAATAATATACATTTTTTATTTGATTTTCTGTTTCATCTAGTCCTCTATGATTCGTTTTACTCTCATGATAGTTTTGTATAGTTTGTACTATTTCGTCATCTTCGATAATATCTACGAGTTTTGTTGTACATTCAATCATATTGAGTTCAGAGTTTTTGAAATTTTTCTGTAGCACTTCACTGAATTTTTCGAAATATAAATAATATTTAACTTTCGGTACAATGAAGTCTTTAGTGAAACTAATCATTTCTTGTTCGTAATTGTTTTTTGAAAATTGAATATGAATTCTTTGTTTATCTTTATGCAATTTTATTATTGACGGAACTGAGGGTTCATAATTTACTTCTGAAATGATGATTTGGTTCTATCCAAAATTTACTGGACAGTCTGCAATTTGGATACCTATTATGGGTTGTTCCTCGTTAGAGTGAATAGTATCTATGTCTAAATCGTTCACATCATCAGGTTCTACTATTAAAGATTCAGTTTCCATTTGTCTATCAGGGTCTTCTAGTTCTTTATTGAAGTTTTCTATAGTCAAAAATTGCTTTGTGGGCTTTAGAGTCATTTAAAACGTTAAGTTGAATTCGTGATAGAGCATCAGCGTTTTTATTCAGAGTACCTTTTTTGTAAATTACTTCGTAATCGAATTCTTCGAGTTTTAATCGCCATCGGACTAATTTTGAATTTGGTTCTTTTAAAGAGAACAACCGTTGTAGTGGTTTGTGATCTGTGACTATGTATATTTTTCTACCAAAAAGATAAGGTCTGAAATATTTTATTGCATAAATTATCGCCAATAGTTCCTTTTCAATAGTATAATAGTTAATTTCCGAAGCGTTTAGCGTTCTACTGGCATAAGCTACTGGTAAATCAGAGCCAATTTTTCCTTGAGAAAGTATAGCGCCAATTACAAAATTGCTAGCGTCAGTGGTTACGTTGAAAGGCTTGGAAAAATCAGGGTACTGTAGAATAGGTTCGTTGATCAATAAATTTTTACATAAATCGAAACATTTCAAATAATCGGGATCTTTAATATTTATTTCCGCGTCCTTTCTTAAGCAATTTGTAAGGGGTTTGGTAATTTTGGCTAAATCTTTGATAAATTTTCGATAGTAACCTAACAGACCTAGAAATCCTTCAATTTGTTTAGTTGTTTTTGGTACTGGATAACTTTTAATTGCCTTGATTTTTTCCGGATTTGGTTTTACTCCATCGGGTGTAACAATGTGCCCTAGATAACTAACTTCTTTTCGTCAAAATTCCGATTTATCGAGCTGTATCTTAAAATTTGATTGTCTCAGCCTTTCAAGCACTTCTCTTAATCGAGTGACGTGTTCTTGTAAACTGGTACTGAAAACTATAATGTCGTCAATGTATACAAGGCATTTCTCGTTTTGTATACCGCGTAATATATTGTCCATGACACTTTGGAACGTCGCGGGAGAGTTTTTCAAGCCAAACGGCATACGTAAGTATTCGTAGTGCCCGTTTTCCGTATTAAAGGCTGTTTTTGGAATGTCTTCTTCAGAAATTTCGATTTGATGAAAGCCAGAGGCTAAATCCAATGTCGTGAAGTACTGACACCTTCCTAATTTGTCTAATAAATCCGTTATATTTGGTAGAGGGTACCGGTCATCAATCGATTTCTCATTCAGTTTTCGATAGTCCACTACAATACGCCATTTGGGTTTACCAGATGCGTCCAATTTTTTTGTTACCACCCAAATAGGAGAAGACCAGGGAGAATGAGAAGGACGTATTATATTTTGGTGTAACATACTCTGAATTTGTTTCTGTACCTCTAGTCTGTGTATCTGAGGGTATCTATAAGATTTTGTATAAACTGGCAATTCATCCTTAGTTTTTATGCTATGTTTAATTTGACTAGTAAATGTTAATTTATTGTCATTTATGTGAAATATGTCAGCGTATTCTTTAATCAAGTCAGTAATAATTTTCTTTTCCTCTGAATTCATATGTTCAGTTCGGACGTTAGTAATATCAAATTTTATATTTTCAGTATGTATACTGTTACAATTTGGATTGAAATTTTGTTCATATTCGTCAAATGTTTCTGCTAGTAAAGGTTTTGTAATGTCTATACTTATTTCTTTTTCATGTGGATTCAGAATGGTGCATAGAGCTTCGTAATTTTTTACTGTTGTAAGGCATTCAGCTATTTCTAAATTATTAATTTTTGTATAGGGCATTATTATTTCACCTTCTTCGATATTCTCCACATTATTTTTTATGACTTGTTCTGATCTTGGTGCAACTACAATGCAATTAGTTTGAAGGGGTAGTTTATGATAATTTATTTTTATTTTGCAAGTTGGTGTTATAAGTAAATCGTTCTTAAGATCTACTGTAGCGTTCAATTTTTTCAGATTGTCTAGTCCTAGTAAACGATGAAAATAGTTGTGAAAATTAAATAAGTGAAATTTTAAAGAAAGATTTTCTATCTTAAATAGTTTTGAACATTTTATGAGAGTACTATACTTCTCAATTGAAGTACCATGAGCGGTAGAAATTTGGAATGGGTCATTTTTGATTGAATCATTAGAGAATTTTTTTGCGATTTCAGGATTAACGAATGATTTTGTGCTACCGGTATCCAGTAAGAATTTTAAATTCTACTCTGGAAATATTATGTAGGTAGTTCACTTTGATAATTCGTTGAATTCATGAGTTCGAAATTTGTTCCGAGGCATCTTCCTCTAAAAAAGAATTATCTACTTCTTCTTGTTCTTCAGGAAAATCTACAGCGAGTTCATCATCAACATTATATAATTCTTCAACCACATAGTTTAATCTATTTTTATTGAAATTTCCATATTGATTTTGATTTTGTAATTGATTAGGTCTATAAGTATTTCTAGTTGACATACTCATTGGTGTTTATTTTGGGAAATTTTGATTTTGATTATATTTGTTAGTGATTGAATTTTTAATTTGATTAGGTGTATCATTGATATGATTAAATTGTCGCTGGTTATTGGTATAAGATTTGGGACAAATCGAGAATTATGAGCATAATTAGTTATTGGTAAAGTTTGATTTCTTATGATCGGTTTATTTTGATAATTTTGGGTATTAGGTTTCAAATTAAATTTCTTCTGATCAATTTTTTGGTGAGATATTTCCAATTGGAAATCGTTTGTTAGCATATTCAAAGCAAAATTTAAATCTGTTTGATTTTGTGTTCGCATATGTGATCCAATAGGTTCTCTTAAGCCACGCAATAATATTCTTAATGCATAATTCCTAAAGTAGGCTGTTAATACTGCTGCTTCATTTGAGGCGGTATGTGTGGATAAATAAGAAGTTTGCAGATTCAATAAATGTTGAATTCGATTGTAAAAATCGAAAGGACTTTCGTTTCCTTGTTTTAATTCTGTCATTTCAATATTGAGAGTGTATCATAATCAGCATAAGTTGAGATTAAAGCATTTTTTAACTGTATCCAATTCGTAATGATACAAGACGAGATGTTGAGAGCAGCATCTCTTTTAATTTTTGCTAAAATACTTGACATCAGATATTCATTCTGAAAATCATTTACATCTGGAGCATTATAAAATTTGTTAAATAATTTTTCACTAATCTCTATGAATCTCGGTAATAATTCAGTTTCCCCATGGAAATCTGGAATCATGTTTAAGTATTCTTGTTTAAGAGTTGGGACGGCCATATTCGTTGGAATCCTACTTATTGGAGATCGAGATCGAAAATAGTTGATTTTTTGTGAGTTTGAGTTAGAATCAAAAGTTGAACTGTCGGAGTCGATTGAATATTTTGAATGAGAGCCTCTAATTGACATTAGTACTTACAGTAAAATAATGGTGAGTATCCTTCCCATGTGATTTCTCTTGATATGCGTTCAGGACAGCGAAGACTTCCTCGATATGCACTCGGGTATTTCTTCTCGTTAAGCTACTCAATCCACCTAACTGGTTACGAATGTTCCAAATAGCCGTTGAATCGTTAACACGAACCGAAAATTATGTTCACTAATTTTCGTTTGGCTATCCTACAACGACTGCGCCAATTAACTTTCGAACTACCAAAAAATAGTTTTTAAAAAATGAATTATTTTTATTAGAGGTTTATTACAAAGTTGTTCAATCTTTCGAGTCTGAATCTTAACTAATTATATATATATATATATATATATATATATATATATATATATATATATATATATATATATATATATATATATATATATATATATATATATATATATATATATATATATATATATATATATATATATATATATATTCTTTTATTCTTTTATTGATATTCTTTTCTAAATTACATGGAAACACTTATTCACAATTTTGATAAAGACATTAAACATTCCCATATTTTCCAATATACCTATAACGGGATGATCTTCTCCTTCGTCTTTCAAAGCACTCACACAATTATTCTCAGAATATTAATTATCCTAATTCAAAATTCATTCTGCCTACCAGCATCCACCTATTTCGTGATTTTCAGGTAGTCGAAAGGCCCTCGGTACTTTAACAGTATGTTTACTGGATAAGTGTGATTATTTCTCATTCACAGTTATTTCTCCCATGTTTAATATGCCCCTCAATGGTGACGTTCCAATTTTATAATGATCGGAAGCTGAATGGAAATACAGCAGCAAAGAGGAATGGTGAATAGAGATAGACAGATACATCAAGTAAAACTAAGATGAGCAGTGGCGAACTATTCCCTCTGGGGCTAAGTATTGTAGTCATATCGTGGGTTCCATCTCAAATTTTTCTTCCAAGTAAAAAGACATAACAGTAAACATTACTTCTTACCACGTATATCAATTATCATCAGAATAACATATTCTAGAGAAACCCGAAAGAAATGGAAGTCCTATTCAGAAATTTTTTCCACTCGGTTTCCAAACAAAAATATTTTCATACTCTCGGTCTGTCGCTTGAAATATACTCTGAATTGTGGAATTTGAATCAAATATTGAACAATGGAGTCACAAGATATGAAATATGATTTTCTTAATGTTCAAACTTGAACTGACAAAATAAATACTTATCGCCGAACCTTCAAAATTTAGGGTAAATAGCGTTTTGAGGAAACTTTTTAAATAATATAATGGCACCACAGGGAACAATGTTTCTATACCCTCAGTCTTGATTGAAACATTAATTCGTCGGGGCATCAGTTACTCTAAATTTTGGAATAACAAGAAACGTACTTTCAAATGTTATTTGAAATGATACCAGAAGGCACTTATAAAATTTTTTTGAGGGCAGGTTATACTTAAAAATCTGGAACATAACTTATTATTATCCCTTTCAAAGTGTTTCCTTCCATCGCAAAAGAAGCCTGTTCAGACTTATTCCTCCCTTGGGCCTGAGGGCGCCAGGCAATTGCACCGACCAGACTGGTGGTAGGTACATCACGGAAGAGAACATGAAAAGATTTGAAAACAAATTCTTCGAGGTCTCGACAAAATTATGCTGCAATACTTGTTGATATGTTAAAACTCGTCTTGTAAACAAGGTTGCGTTGATCTTATAGTCCCAAGTTAGAAGCAAGTGATCTCAGAAGCTTGCTTTTCTACATTTTGATATCCAAAATTAGATTCAGAATGAATTTATTATCTGCACATTTATTCTTGGATTGTTTGTTGCACCTAGATGATGTGTGATAGGATCATTCAGAACTAGATGTTTCTTCAGATTTCCACATTGATATATAATTCAATACGATGAAGTTACTGTAACAAGCAACAAAACACTAGCGAACAATTATATTGTAGTAGAATGGTAAACAATAGGATAATGTAAATACATGACATATTTGAGATGTAAATGTATTTACTGTACCGCTACCTGGCCCACTGTATCTATAGATTTGCATGAAACCTTTGTGGTTTGAATTTCAAGTCAGTCAAATTCAACATTCATCATCACTCCTGTTGTTTTTTGTTTTATGTTAAACTGGCGAGTAGCTCATTAGAGTAAATTCGATGTTAGAACCTCAGTTTGATTCGGATAGTGGAGGATACGACAATAAACCTTAGCGTTGCTTGAAAATCTTCCGATCAACCACCTTTGGTATACAAGTTGATTCACACGTTGATTGAAATTGTTTAACTTTCGATCAACGATCCGAATCAAGATCGCACGATTGGTAACTCCTCAAGTTTCAAAACTACGACGTCGTTCATATCAGCAAACAAGTAGAATTTTATTCGCTGATTATAAAGGTGAAATCGAAAGAAATTACGTTCTTTGGGTTGTGAATGAAATAGCAATTTTTCAAATAGAACATCCTATATATTATATATTTTTTGAAAGATATTGTAACTTAGGATGAAATTGGTTATCAGTGACTTATTACGAACTTTTCGCTAGAATGAACAAAAACGTAGTTATAAAGTACTTAACTAATTTAAAACTAACTTAGGAGGCTTTGGAAACAAATGTCAATAATTTATTATGGACTCAGGTAGATATAAAGGATAGAACGAAGAAATATGGCACACCATTTGATTATCAAGCAACAATTGATGATTCTACTTCAGATATTCCTCAAAACAGTTGTTACTCAGTTTCAGGACTTTGAGAATCAAACGGTGTACGATATTGTTTGAAAATGTTTCCCTCATATCATTCCAACTTCATTATAAATTACTCCTATTTCATCATTGCTATTAGCTGAAAATTTCTACTGGTTCACTGATTAGAACGATGTGATAGCTTCAAAAATGGAGAGGTTACCAATCGTGCTGATTTAATATGGATTATCCTGTATAATCTATTCTGTACTTGTTTCATTGGTTGATATTGACAATCTCTTAGATAGAATGACAAAACACGAAAGGCACAGCATCAACGACATGATATTACCTGAATGATGCTTTTCTATAACCTGATTCACGCATGGAATATTTCTCAATGTGGAATTGATTCATATTGAAGAAAGACATATGGTGAAATAAGATGATTTGAAAGAGAACATTGTCTTAAGTTATATTGGAGCATACATGAGATGAAATGGATAGACTTTGGAAAAAGGAGAGTTCAAACTTCAATCTTGAGAATGAGATACCCATCCAACAAAAACTGATTCTGAAACTATTTAAGCGAAATGTTGAAAAAGTAAAGTTGATTTTATATACGATAACCATAACTTATTGATAATAGAAATATGAGGATTCGAAAACTCTAGTGGTAGTCTCATGTAATTGATGTATACCTATTGCATAAATTGATGCTATATAAATAATCATTGATTGGACTATATGAATGAATGCAGAAATACTATTTCTGGACTTATGAATCCTATTGTAACAGTGCCGAACGTATATTTTACAATACTGAAATACTGGTTGACTGAGGTTATCTACTACCTGTAGTTCCAATGTGAAATCAGTTGCTATATGATCTTACTTCCAAACAAGTAACAGACTCACTGCAAATTATAACCTTAATTTCTTAAGTTCTGAGTTCTGAAGCTATAATGCTTCTGTCAACTCCAAATTTAATTTTTCAGGCATGTGAATAGGTTTAAAAGCGTATCTCACCGCTGATTCACCACTTGTAACAGTCGTCTGGATTTGGTGTCATCTTGTACTAGTGTTTGAATTTTGTCGTCGTACTCTCTAATGTCCATCACTACAGTTGCGTTGCCCTTGTCTGCTGGTAGTATGATGATGTCAGTGTTTGCTCTTAGGTTCATCAGAGTATGGTGTTCATCTCGTGTCAGGTTCTTCTTTACAGGTTTTGCTTTCTTCAGGATGCGGACTACATCCTGTCATATGGCGTCAGCTGAAGTGGATGGAAGACTCGGTATTGAGGCTTCTACACTGCAAATGATGTCTTCTGTAGGAATCTGGGTAGGTGCTATAGTGTGGTTGGATCCTTTGGCGAGGATACGTTGTTCGTTGTTGTCTAGAGGAAAACTTGACAGATTGTACACTAGTTTATTGATGTCCAAAGGCTGTACCTCCTTGTTGGGCCTTTGAGTCCTCTTCAGCTCTTCAAATTTTTTCTTCTGTTTGGCAGTGGTCCATTCGGCGTCTGTTTGGGAACGGAAATCCGACAACTGGTCTATTTTGTTCCAGAGTAAAGGATGTGGTCTGTTGCTTAGTTCCAGATGTAGTTGTAATAGATCCTTGTTGGTTTTTGCCAGGATCTTTCTTGTGTCTTGGATGAATTCTCGATTCAGGGCACGGCTTGTTCTTCTCAGGATTTTGTTTGTCTTGGAATTATTCTTGTGGAATTTGATCTGCATGCTTTTCGGAATGATGTCCTCATCTCTGCAGCGTTCCAACAAGGTGAGGGTACACAATAGTTTGGATCGTAGGTTCTCGAAGATCTTAGTTTGGTGGGTTATCTTCTCATCAGTCACATCACCACCCATCACAACTCCAAGCCGTAATATAAAACACTCATAACCAGATCAGATCGACTTACCGACAATGCCCACAAAAAACAAGAAATGCAGACAATACAAACCACGCTACAACAAAATGGGTTTTCAGAAGTCAATATCAGACGAGCACTAAGGCCCGACGCCAGATAGATCGAACCACAGAAGAAGAGAAAGGAAAACCTGTCGCCAAAGCCCATCTCCCATTCGTCAAAGGTACTACAGAGAAGATTAGCAGAATCCTGAAAAAACACAACATTGAGACAAGTTTCAACAAGCCAAGAAAGATTGGTCAAATACTACCCAACGATAAGTCCAAAATAAATCTGAAAACACAAGGGGTCTACGAAATACCATGCAAAGATTGTGAAGGAAGCTACAAAGGACAAACTAACAGAAGAATCCACAGTCGACGTGAAGAACACCGCAATGCAGTTGCAAAGCAAGCAACAACATCATCACTTGCCGAACATGTGAGAAAAACTTCACATGGAATCGATTTTGACAACACCCGCGTCCTAGCCAGTCTGAAGCACAAAAGAAAACGCATCATAATAGAAGCTATCGAAATCGAGAAGCGACCTTCAAATCTCAATACAAGAGATGATACACAGAGACTACCAACTGCTTGGAAACCAGCCCTTCGACCACCCAGGAGAACAGTCAACCATACTGATTCAACGGACCGACAAACTCGCTCGAACGCAACGAATCGACAGAATTGCTCGAACGCAAGAGACCAACAAACTCATTCAGACGCATCAAACCGGCAAAATCATCGAGACGTAACGAGGATACATGAAACACCAACAGGATCAACGGAGATCAGTTTCAAGTTAACTCGAAGCTGAGCAGCAGCTCTGAAGAGGGACCTGAAGATTGTGCAGAAAAGTCGTCATATCAACGGTTTCTATCGAAACCAATCTACAACGCGGAGTAAATCCCGGCAACCCAACACAGCATATAACGCCCGCGGAAACCTGAAGCCGGACATATATATATATATATATATATATATATATATATATATATATATATATATATATATATATATATATATATATATATATATATATATTTGTAGAACTGGATTCTCGGGTATTGATCCGCGTTGTGTGGTTTCGGTCCTCAAAAGGACCAATTTCACGACGTTTCGGCAAAGTCGCATTTGCCATCTTCAGGTGATTCGACCGTAGTGTCTGGAAAATCTAGGCGAACTAGATTTTCGAGACTCTACGGTCGAATCACCTGAAGATGGCAAATGCGACTTTGCCGAAACGTCGTGAAATTGGTCCTTTTGAGGACCGAAACCACACAACGCGGATCAATACCCGAGAATTCAGTTCTACATATATATATATATATATATATATATATATATATATATATATATATATAAACAAGTTTTAAAGTTTCTTTGCCTAATTGGCCACTATCGTGTATGTAACTTAAGAGATATAGAATTAAATTTTCTGAATTATGAAGATAACTTAGATAATTTAACATAGGATTATAAAGATGAATAAACGTAAAAGATTGAACCATAGGCGGGATTCGAACCCACATTTCTGGATTTCTATATCTCTTAAGTTATATATATATATATATATATATATATATATATATATATATATATATATATATATATATATATATATATATATATATATATATATATATCATATTTCATATCTTGTGACTCCATTGTTCAATATTTGATTCAAATTCCACAATTCAGAGTATATTTCAAGCGACAGACCGAGAGTATGAAAATATTTTTGTTTGGAAACCGAGTGGAAAAAATTTCTGAATAGGACTTCCATTTCTTTCGGGTTTCTCTAGAATATGTTATTCTGATGATAATTGATATACGTGGTAAGAAGTAATGTTTACTGTTATGTCTTTTTACTTGGAAGAAAAATTTGAGCTGGAACCCACGATATGACTACAATACTTAGCCCCAGAGGGAATAGTTCGCCACTGCTCATCTTAGTTTTACTAGATGTATCTGTCTATCTCTATTCAGCTTCCGATCATTATAAAATTGGAACGTCACCATTGAGGGGCATATTAAACATGGGAGAAATAACTGTGAATGAGAAATAATCACTCTTATCCTGTAAACATACTGTTAAAGTACCGAGGGCCTTTCGACTACCTGAAAATCACGAAATAGGTGGATCCTGGTAGGCAGAATGAAATTTGAATTAGGATAATTAATATTCTGAGAATAATTGTGTAAGTGCTTTGAAAGACGAAGGAGAAGATCATCCCGTTATAGGTATATTGGAAAATATGGGAAATCTCTAGCTTCATTGGATATGTCCAAAGCATTTAAGCGAGTTTGGCATCAAAGCCTCCTTAGTAGACTCCCGTCATATAGTTTGGCGCCTCAACTTTGTCGCTTACTATCGAGTTGTTTGTGGTGATGAAGTATCCCTCGATATAATGGCTATCATTGCTAGTATTCTGCAGGTATCTGTCTTGGAAGCAACTTTGTTCCTGCTCCATATGATTGACCAGTTGAGAGTGGCCACCTGTTCCATCCACAGCTTTGCACATGGTGATACACTCCATACCGCTTTCTCATTTAAAGCCCCAATATCATCCTATGCTACTGGATGGACGAGACAGAGGCAGGTTGATGCAACCTATGGAGATCTGGCAACAATTTTTGAATGGAGAACTGATAATCTAGTAGGGTTTAGTTCAACCAAAACTCAAGCTTGCATTTTCTCCATGAAGGCGTATCTCAAATTCCCTAATATGATGATGTCAGGTATAACTATTCATATATCCATGTTCGGGATTACCACTAACGGCACTCCATCTTGAGATGATCATGTGACATCTATTGCAAAAACCGCTTCACAAAAACTTTGTTTTCTATTCTGTGCCGAAAGCTACTTTACATCCCAGCAGCTCCTCATAAGATACGAAGCACAGATTCGATCTGCTCAATAATACTGTAGACATGTTGTGAGTTCGGCTCTCAAACATACGCTGAAGCTTTCGAATACTATATAGAAGGGAGCGATTCACACTTACGAATTCATTGACCACTCTAGAACATCGTAGAAATTGTGAACGATCTCTCCCTTTCCTGTAGATATTTTCATGATCGGCGTTTTTCAGAAATATCGTTCGTTATTCCACTACTATAGAATCCTGATAGGCAGACGAAACGAGCTCAAGCTAGTCATCCTTCCATTGTCAAGCTCGAGACTTGCCGAACTTCTTCCTACCAGACTTCATTTTTCTATCGAACGGTGATATTGTGGAACTCTTCGCCTTGTCAGATCTTACCTAATGCCTATAACCTCCAATTCTTCAAGAGAGAATCGAAAGCTCCTCTCAACATCTGACCGATGTTCTTCGAACATTATAGGTTGTCGTCTAGTGTAGTCAAAGTACAGAGAAAAAATATAGTATTGATAATAATATAAGATGACAGAATTAAGTTTGTGATTAGAAACTGATTATAAGGTTATGGCGTTATGGAATGTTGGAATATTTTCACTTACGGAACTGAAATATGACGAGAAAAATGAATTTTTTTACAACATCTATGTAATCCATGTACTGGTGAATATTGAAATGAATTGATTGTTGTTGATTGGGGTATAATTAATTTTGTTATTTGATCTACCGAGAACATATTATTGTTAGGTATTAGTTTCATTTTCTCCAATTGTCCTATTGAGGTGTTTGTTTGACAATGGTATTGGAAATGCTCTATGTATCATTGGGCATCCTGCGATAAGTGAGGCTACAGGGTGAACACAGTTGAACAAAGTGTATTTATCTAATCTATGGAATAATTTTAATCGCCTCATTCATGTCGAATCGCAACTAAGGTGACATCGATAATGGTGTTCTTACATTTATTTATTTTTCCGTAACAACAATCTGTAGTTCCTTTCTAACCGTGTTGTTCAATATATCGTATGAAAAAGCAGTATTCGAACAATTACAACGTAACAGAGTGTACCTTCGTTGTTAGTGGTTGGTGGATCCTCACCATATGAATTCCGTTAGACTTTCCGTAGGCCTATGGTTGTCGTGTTAGATTCATAACATATACTGATCTGACATATGTGAATTTATTTGGGTTTGCATGAACGATAGGTACTTCATAATTTCTTCTATAAAATATGCGTTTGAAGTTCATCGACATATCGTAAGCTATTGCAGAACTGCCTTTGTCCCAATCCAAATGCAGTGGTTCTTCAGGATACCTCTCCCCATTAAACTCAAACCATATGTTTTTCATATGTGTGTGATTGAAAAAAGAAGGATCTTTTTCTTGAATCCCTAATCTGTTGGTTTGGAATGTGCCCATTCCAGACACAGAACTATTTGCGTCACGATAAATATTTTTATATCAAAACTGAAAGTGCTTCCTGATATATTTTTCGGACAAAGTTTAAAATTTGAGTGTTCTAAGTTCATTTAACAATTCAATCTTGAAAGTGTCTTCATTATCGATAATGGTTACTCAAATATAGAAATCGCTTATATTATTCTACCTTCAACCGTTAGAGTTGTATCATCAAAAGTACCGTCATCCTCTTTATTTTTCCATCTGAACAAAGTATCCTCGTCAGTGTTACCTATGAAAGAAATTTCAAATCTTCCTTTGTGAGCTGGTAGTGCAACATCATTAAAGAATCCCAGTCCTGAATTTGAAAAGGTGCGAACAGTATTGAATGTTTTGCCTCCCCGCAAAGTTGGTTGAAAACCTGAATCCATAGTTGGATCGTCAAAACCTAAGAAGTACAGTGAGCGTTCCCTTAACGGTGGTTCACAAACCTGGATATTCCATTTCTTGAAGAACGTTTTGTTATGCTTTCGAACTTCGATGTGTGTGAATAAATGTGGAACGAAGTTATCAATTAATTTTGTATTTGACTTGGCAGCATAATCTTGAGCGTTATCGTTTCGTACGAATTGTCCCGAAATGTAGTATTGGAAGTTTTAAGTCGCGAAGTTGTGACTGTCGTCTATACGAAAAGAGTTTTCATGTTGTCACTGTTCAAACTCAATTCTGAATTTGGCAAGACATGGAGTATTCCGCGCTCTTGGCTCTTGATATTATCTCTGTATTTATGAAATGCCTTCATCGAATAATCATACACAAATATAATTGCTCTCTTATATGGTAGAATTTCATATTCCTTCTGGTGCAGAAGCCACGTTTATATTCCTTACAATATTCTCGAATTCTGTCGCTATTGTAGAACCAATTGCTGTTTTCGAGATATGTCACTTATTCAGCAGGAGGTTTTGAGTCACCGTACGAATCGAAATAATATTTGAGACTTCCTTCCAGATTTTTGAGTATAGAAAAATTTTATAGATGCCCTATTGTGTCATTTCAAATAATATTTGAAAGTACGTTTCTTGTTATTTCAAAATTGAGAGTAACTGATGCTCCGACAAAACAATGTTTCAATCATGCCATTCCATTCAAACTGTACAAATAATAATACGTTTTTGTACAGAATGAGACCGAGGCCACAGAAACCATAGTCAAAGTATAATATAATATTATACTTTGACTATGACAGAAACTTTGTTTCAAGTGGTGCCATTATGTTATTTAAAAAGTTTCCAGAGAACACTATTTACCCTAAAATTTGAAGGTTTAACGATAAGTGTTACTTTTGTCAGTTTAAGCTTAGACATTAAGAGAATCATATTCCATATCTTTTGGCCCCACTGTTCGATATTTGATTCAAATTCTACAATCCAGAGTATATTTCAAACGACATAGACCGAGAGTACCTATGAAAATATTTTTGTTTGGAAATTAGAATATTGTTTCGTCGTTTCCGAGTGAGAAATGTATCTGAATGGGTTACTCTAGAGTATGTTATTCTGACGATGGTTATTATTGGTGATGAAAAGTGAGGTTTACTATAATGCCTTTTCATTTGGGAAAAAAATTTCAGCTAGAACTCACGATATGACTACGATCCGGGGTCCCAGAGGGGATAGTTTGCCACTGGCTATCTTAGTTTCACTTGATGTATCTGTCTATCTCTATCTACCATTTCTCTTTTTTGCTGTATTTGGTTACTTTCCTGATGAGTCCTGTTATATCACATTCATTTTCGTTAGGACTTGTCGGTAATACATCTCTCATGAAAACACCCTGAAAATTTGGAATCCTCTGCTCATTGAGTATATTTCTTCTCTATCTCTACTCTCCTCGTTCAGTATAGTATTCGCAATTGCTAAGTCACCACCTCCTTGAATATTTTCATTTTGTTGAATGTCAAAGTTAAGCGTAGACCTTTCTTTGTATGAACCGTTTCTAAGATTTTCAAATGCCATTCATGGAAGAACATTAGATCTATTCATGTAAACCGCTGCAAGTTTTTGCAATTGATTTGTATTCAAGTTCAGATTATGTTCATACATTCTTCCCAAATGGTTAGTGCTCGTGTCTTATGACTTGACTTCTACCTCACAATATATCAACATTCCGAATTGTTATCCATTCCGAGATGTCGCTGCAAATTCATAGCATTAGCAGTAACACAAGCAGCTGCTTCTTGTTCCAGATTGGCATCTTGAGCCATTACTCTAGTCCAGGCTTTCTTTCCAAAAATTTGTTATATACATTGACTTCACGAGAGGGAAACCTATGATGTTCGGAGAACATCGTTTGAGCCAGCGGTGGAATGTTGAGGATCCGTATTTTCCTTGAAGAAGTTTGGCAGGTTCCGGCTTAACAGTGAAGATGACTAGTTTGAGCTCGTTTACTCCACCTATATGGAATCTCCCGTGGTTGAACAACAGACAAGATTTCTGATGTACACCGACCATGGAAATATCTATAGGGAAGTCAATGAACTCGTAAGTGTGACATCATCAATAAAACGATTAGTTCTCTGCTGGGTAGAATCCAAAAGCTTCAGCATATGTTCCAGAACCGTACTCCAAACATGTGAACAGTACACCAGGACAGGTTGAACCTGTGCTTTGTTGATCATGAGGAACTGCTGGGATGTGAGTAAGCTCTTGTCACGGAATAGGAATCCAAGTATTTGTGAAGCAGTTTCCTCAATGGATCTCACATGATCGTCCCATGAGAGGGTACTGTTGGTAGTGGTCGCGAGCCTGGTCATGGAAGATTTCATGGGAATGATTGTATCTATTATCATATTAGGGATTGTGAGATCAGTTTTCCTGGAGATGACGCAATCTTGAATCCAGGTTGCATTAATCTCTACAAGATTATCAGATCCTGATTCCAAAATCGTCCACACATGTCCACTGCTTGCGTCAACCTGTCCCTGTCTCGATCCTCTGGTTTCATTGAATGGTATATGCGCTCCAGATGGAGCAGCGATATGGAGTATACCATCATTTGCAAAGCTGTAAACGAGACAGCTGATCTCATCCAGAAGATCGTTTATATGGAAAAGAAACAAAGTTGGTGCCAAGACAGGTCCCTGTGGGTTGCCAGCGTTGATAACCGTTGTATCGGAGTTTACTCCGTCGTCCACCACATGAAGTGATACATCTGGAAGAAAACTATTTTAGGCGACAATATTGAGAAAATCATGTAACGGAAGTTTCCCAGGAAGCCTTTGTCACCAGACTCGGTCGAATGCTTTGGAGATATACAATGATACAGTCAAATTTTCCACATACTCCCCAACAGATTTTTGGCAAACATGTGTTACGTAGGCCAGGAGGTCCCCTGTTGATCTCTGCTGACGAAAGTCATATCGCCGTCATTCACGATTTTATAACTCGTATTAGATGAGCTCGATGATGATTGCTTCCTCCATCACTTTAGAGATCACAGATAATGATGCAATGAGTCTATAATCATTAGGAAGGGTCTTCTTTCCTTTTTTGGAATAGGTTGAACTCTCTAGCTGTTTCCCAGCTGCAAGGAAACGCACCAAGTTTGCATGAAAGGGTAAGCAACCTATAGCAAACTGGTTAAAATTTATGCGCACATTCCTCGAGAACGACAATCAGACGGAAAACAATTCCAGGCATATGATGACAACAATATATTGTCGATCAAAAGTGGAATTTGTTACAAACATTCCAGCAAAAAGGTTAATATTTTTTCCTGGTGTAGTAGCCAATGGTTTGAGGAGTGAAAGAACTGGAAGTGAAATTCTTATCAATTGCTTTGGCGAAAGTTCTAAACAAACAGGAAGCATCCGGGCATTCGATGAGCTTCGATCTTATTTCGGCATTGTATGCCTCTTTCAAAGCGTTTGTTATTTCATTGCACATATTTCTGGCTTCGACATATTCTGTTCTGGTCAACCGCCAACGACGGTATGCTGTTTGTTTCAAAGCGACGGCCCTAGAACAGATTGTATTGAACCATCGTTCACCAGATGATGGTGATTTGTTGTATGGGGTATGCAAGTTTCCATTCCTAACCTGACAATATCCGAGATTTCTGTGGCACAGTGCGTTGGGTCTGCAGATTCAAAACATACGCTTCTCCGAAGAAACTCGGAGAAAAACATCCAGAGACCATCACATTCAGCTGAGTTGTAATGCCAAGCTGTGAGTGGAGGTATTGGATTGGTTCATAGAGTGATTTCGGGACAGGTCGTCGTGATGAGTGATATAATCTCCCAATGATGCACGCACCTTTACCCCATTGGTATCTAGATTGTTATTGGATATTAAGCCAAGCATATTGTCATAACTATAGTTGTTATCAGGGATCCGTGTTCATTCATTAATTAAATGCTCGAGACCATGGGTACTGGCAAAGGCATCAGCCTGTCGCTTTGCTCGATGCCCATCATTCGAGTCTCTTCGATGTTTGTTGAATGTGTCATGTTCTGAAGCTGCCTCGTCTAATTCATTCATTGGTTTATCGCCTCGGGCTAACTGTTCATCTAATTCGGGCTCAGGTCCCACGAGTTACCTCTGAGAGCGTTTAATTTGGAGGATAATTTGTCCAAGAGATCATTGAATAAGTCATAATCAGAAATTATGTCTTATGGTAAACGTGATAGAAGCGATGTCAAATATGCAATGCCTTTTCCAGTATCAATAAGCTTTTCCAATTCTGCTGTAAAAAAACGAAGAACGCCTGCTTTTTCATTATAGGAATAGTTATTGCCTGATTATTCTTGAGGCAGCAATATAATATAATCTGCTCAACAATCTATTCAAGTTTTTATTTTATTTATATTCTATATTCATCCCTTTATTTCATTGTCAGAATATTTTTACAATCCTGATTCATCTACTGCATCCTGAAAATCTTCTGCCAACGCGCTCTGTATCTCCTGAACATTTTAACCCACTAAGGTTCCCTCTAAATATTGTATTAACTGCCCTCACTGGATTTAACTTTGTAGTTTTATAGTTCCGATGATAAATCGACTCTGTATCTATTAACATTTTTGCATAATAATGAGTCTGATTCTGAATACAGATTGATGTCGGGTACATTAGCGTACTCATACAATCTACATGATTAACCTATAGCTCCTTCGTATTCCTTACCTCCGATTATAATACAGTTTATATCAATAGCAATTTCAACTTTTCTCAGTTTGTAAATTTTGTGGCTTCCACCATACCATATGCCAAATATTTTATCTTGTGCTCGGGGTAAATATTCTACCTACTCTATAGTAGAGTATGTGAAACCAAAAAATAAGTGATATCGAAAATTTTTCATGATTTAACGCGACCCCACGGAAAATGTTCGTTTTGGTGTATAAAACAAAAGTATAAAATTTCTACCTCCTAAATTGACAGCAACCCCTTTTTTTCCGCCATTTTGTGGTATTTTGGACATTTTTAGGGGAAGTTTGTCAAAAAAAATGTATATCTCCAGTTGTATTGGGAATTAGGAAACCAAACTGGAACCCTTTCATTGTCAATGTTTAAGAAACTCCCAGTTCAAATTTCAGGTTGATTCGACCTCCCACTTCCTCGCAATATATATATATGTAAATACATATATGCATGGGAGCTTGCGTGACGGCTAACTCGGGCAGTTTTCATCTGATTCAACTGAAATTTGAACTATAGGTAGGTTTTATACCCTCAAAACTGACTTCCGATTTTCAAGTCAAAATATCGGATTGTTTTTGAGAAATTCGAGCTTAAGTCAATTTTTTAGCTAATTTCCCAAATGAAATATCTCATGTCCTTTTCATCCGATTGACATTTGCTTAGCGTCAAAATATAGGCATTTGCATATATTTTCACGTAGTAATCGTCGTTTCTATATTGCATCAGCAATATGATACTATTTTAAGTGATAAAAGTGTATAAATTTTTTTTTACATAAAAAAATCATACTCTACTACTACATTAGCGACACTATCAATACGATACACACACCAGTATGACGTTGTATTTGGATAGCCGTACTGGAAATTCTGTCGATATTAAATCGGATTGCCCAATCGGTTTTGGGGAAAAATTGATAGGCTAGAATTGAAAATTGGTATCTATTCAATCGACTAATTGAATCAGAAAATCGCTGAATATGTTGTGGGATTCAAGTAACGATTCAATTTGAATATAGGTAGGTGGTGAAACTATAATTATCAGTGACATAAGCTTTTTTATGAATGAAAAATTATGCGAATATTGGGGTTCAAATTTCGAGAAGAGGCAATGATACAATCAAATTTTGTGAAACAAGAATTGTTGAGTATTAACCTGCGAATCAATATCGAAATAGAGAAGACTACTGATGTTGCATGATTGCTTTGAAATATTATCGGTCAAGTTCGAAACAAGTCGAACCAACATATATATAGTGAAGATGAAATATTATATGTTTTTAAATATGATACGTCTGATGATTTTGAGAAACAACAGGAATGTTGTGAGTACCATTGCTAAAGAATATTGAAGATATTCAAGATATAAGAATTACCGTTTTAGATAACTCTCAAAATAGATAAATGGGTTTTACAGATCTTACAGTGTGCTTAGATTTGAAGTAAATTGCTAACGATATCCAAAGGCTAGAGACTAATCAGATCGTGGCTTTGTAAGAAACCTACATATGATAAGAGCGAATCATAGAATAAACGGATCGCATGGATGTTGATGCAAATGAATTAACGCTAATTGAAACCAAGCTTACAAAAAAATGGGAAAAGCGAGAAACTCTCGAATAACGAATCTTAGAATTGAAAATAACGAAAAATCAAACTATTTGGAATGTGAGGATGGAAACATATCAGTAGGACATTATAAGCTATATATTACTTTTGAGGTAGCGGCTAATCTTGCTTACATTGAAACATAAAATCGAAACGTATTTAGAGCAAAAAGACTAGTAGAAGTCAAAAATGATGAGGCCAGGGAGAAAATGTATGAGCCTATTACTTCAGTATCAGAAAAAGTCTAATCAGCCGTAGACAAAGTTACTCATGGTATCCATAAAATCGATGAGGGTATTAAAAATGAACTAGCAATTCTTCCTATTATTCCTGGAAGTCTAACGCCTGTTGCTGAAATAATGTTGAAGTCGAATCCTCGTATGATTCATATCGGTCTCATTGCCAAAGAATATTGACCCAGAGCACAAGATGAAACGTTTGGCATATGGTATGATGGATACAATGAAACGTGCACAGTGAAAAGGCCGAAACTGCAATAGATAAAAATAATATCATAATCGGAGATATAAAATATGAAGGAACTATAGGTTTATGGATATTGTTAACGAACGCTTATGCACCCGACAACAATCTATATGCAGAATCAGTCGATTCATCATCGGAACGATAAAATTACCAAGAACGTTAAATCTAGCAAGGGCAGTGAACTCAATATTAAAATCAAACCTTTGTGGATTCTAGAGAGGCAGAGCGTTATCGGAAGATTTTTAGGACGCAGTAGATGGATCAGGATTGGAGGAATTTACTGACAATGAAATTGAATATAAATATATTAGGAACTTGAATGATTTGTTGAACAGATTATATTACAATGCTGGGCAAGAACTAGCAGGTTATAACAATTTCTGTATGAAAAAGCTGGGATTGGAAAATCGTATTGATACTCCAAAGGAATGTATTTTTGATATCGTTTGTATCACGTTTACTAAAAACCACAGTTTCTGATCCTGGATTATATAGCTTTTTAGGACCGGAGGCCAAATTGGATAAACGTTTAAACCAATCCGATAAACCAATAAACAAATTACGAGGCATCATTATAGCACTACACATTTTATAAGATTGTGAAAATACAAAGGATAGGCACCAAGGAGATGAAATTTTCGAAAACAATGCCTTGGCCAGGCACGATGCCAATCTAGGAGAAGAGGCAGCTACTTGGGCTACTGCGAATGCTACGAACTCGGAGCGACATCTCGGAATTTGTAATTTTGATATATTATAAGACAGAAATCAAACATGAGCAGTGTCCTGTGAAAAGAATGCATAAATATAAACTGAACTCGAATACAAATCAATTGCAGAAGGTTGCTCATAAAAATATATGTGATGTTGCTTAACAACTGGCTTATGAAAATCTCAGAGGCAGTACACACAAAATTGTGTTATGTCCTGATGATATCGGTAGAGTAAAAGAGCCTCAAAGGCAAAAAAAGGTGTACGCTCAACTTTGATATCAAACAATATGGAAATATTGAAAAGATAGCTTTCTCACACTGTTATTTTCAGCTTCCGGCGCTTTAGAAGCGTTGACAGGGGATGCTTCAGTAATTGCAAGCACTATACTGAATAAGGAGAATAGCGATAGGGAACTTGCTGAGTCGAAAATACATCATCAAGCATTAAAGGGTAAAGGCATTCAGCAGGAGAAACGAAGGGGAATAAAAAAAGTGAATCCTTCGACTTATTTGGATATTCCAAATATAGTCAATAAACAGAGCATCTCCAGGTTTTCATGAAAGATGTATCACCAACAAGTCCAAACAGAAATGAGTGTGATATTATCAATCTACAGAACTATAATAAAGATTCTTGACCCACGTATGAATTAATACACAATTCTCGGGAAATAGGTCACATTAACACATATATTTTTATTTTTACCCTCGTCTTTACGTACGTTTCGGTCTCACGACCATCATCAGAAGACTTATTAATACAAAAACCTGATTACTTAGAAATACTGTAATAACACAAAGCGTCCTTATCGCACAAATTTCGTTTAAATGCCAACGTCGCGAAACGAACGGAGACATGAAATCGGAACTATAACACAGCAATGTTGCAGCGTAAAAATTAAAAATCCACTATTAAGTAGAATCATCAATAAATACGAACACATTTCATAAATGTCTGCGAGAGACTAACATACAAAGAGTTCTATCCTCTTTGCTAACAGACGAGACCATCTCAAGTGTTCATTTAAGCGCCAGATGTCATAATTTATTAGGTGATAAAAGAAGGTCTCTGGCCTGTGAGAAATACTTTAGACAAGTCTACCTAAAGTAAACTTTTACATTATAAGGACGTAAGTAGGAATTTGCAAGAATATTAATTAATTAAATTAGTATAAATATGACTTAGTGTTTGAACGTCACTCCTATGATTAACAGACTTGGAGTCACGTTTTATATGAATCATCTCCAGAATAGATCTTTTATAATAATTGGTTTCCTTAGTTAAAATATTAACATTCTTGTAATCAAATTGATGGTTATAATCAAAGCAATGTTTAGCAAGCGCGGTGGAATTTTCTAAGTTTTTGTTTCTTGTGCTATACTTATGGCCATACATTCTTTTTCGTAAATATTGTTTAGAGATACCAGTATAGGTCCCATCACAATCTAAACAATTTAATTTGTATACTGTGTGGGTTTGTTTATCTTTAGGAATTACAGGTTTTAGATTTGAGAAATATTTCCCAACACAGTTAGTAGGTTTATGCGCTACGTTTATATCATACTTTTTCAAACATTTCTTAATTTTCTCTGAGGTCTCCGGAATGTATGGTAAAGTTATATAATTGTCTGAATTACCTTTTACGTTATTTTTATATGACGCTCCATTATAAATTTTGTTTATTCTCTCTTTAATAATAGGATTGAAAAAAGTTTTTGGGTAGCCATTCAAATCCAGTGTATTACGAACAATTTTTAGATTTTTGGGACGGTCCTCTGGGTGGGACAATTTAACCGCGCGGTCTGTAAGACTGTTTATGACGCTTTTTTTATAACAAGTTGGTGCAACGGAATTGAAGTGAAGATAGCGTTGAGACCAAACTTCTTTAGTAAACCACGAAGTTTTTATTTCTCCATCTGCATCATGCCTAATATTCATATCTAAGAAATTTATGTTTTTGTTAACTTCTATTTCACAGGTAAATTGAAGTTTACAGTGGAAATTGTTAAATTTATTAATCACGTACTGAATTTTGTCATTGGGAACACACATAAGGCAATCATCTACATACCGTTTAAAAAATACGGGCCGAAAATCTAATGAACTTATAACAGATTCCTCCAGGCATTCCATAACGAGGTTAGCAATGGTAGCAGAAATAGGAGATCCCATTGCTGTGCCGAATATTTGTCCAAAATATTGTTCACCGTACTGAAAATAAGTGCATTCTAAACAAAACTTCACAGCATTTATAAATTCCGATTGATCTAGAGGTGTGTGGTTTTTAATCTCTGCCCAACGTTTTTTGATGCTATTCAATGCCAAATCGACTGGTATATTTGTAAATAAAGAAACAACGTCTAAGGAAATTAGTTGATGGTTTACGGGTACGGATTGATTTTTTATAAATTCATTAAAATGCCATGAGTCTTTCACATAAAATTCATTATTTCCTATTATATTATTGATCGATTTTGATAAAAATTTTGATAAATTGTAAGTAGGCGCTCCTATATTACTAATAATGGGTCTTAGAGGTATATCAATTTTATGTAGTTTTGGAAGCCCATAGATATAAGGTGCTAGCCCATTATGGCAAATTAATTTATTTTTCAATTCAATAGGGATTATCTTATTTTTGTGCCAATTATTTATCAATTTATTCATGTTATTTTGTATTGATAAAGTAGGATCAGATTTTAATTTTTTATAAGTTGTTTCATCATTTAAAAGGTTTTCTATTTTCTTTTCATAGTCATTTCTATGCATTATGACGGTTTTATTACATTTATCCGCGTTCAAAACTAAAATTTCAGGGTTAGCATTTAAGAACTCTTTTGTTATTTTTGTATGATAGTTAAGACGATTCTTTGCAGTACCTACTTCTGCTTTCTGTTTGTTCTTCTTGTTTGTCAAGATGTTACAAATTTTGTTTCTAATTTCATTCTTTTCTTCTAAATTTTTATTCCTGATTCCACATTCTAAATTTGCAATTATATTGTCGATAGGCAGTTTTTTGTTATCAGGCAATGCAAATTTCGGACCTAAGCTTAACGTATGCTGCACCTCATCCGGAATTTTTGTTTCGGTTAGATTTTTCAACCATTGTTCATTGATATTTTGTTTTTCATAAGCTACGCCTTTCATTAGATTATTTATCTTTTTAGATTGTATGGCTTTTATTTTGTTGAAATTTTTTTCGAAATTATTTTGTTGATTTTGAAAAAATTGCGAGATAAAGTTGCTATCAAAGTTTAAATAACAGGATTGTTTAATGCGTTTAATTTTGTTTTCAACCTCTGTTACATTCGCGCATGCTTCTTTAATGCATAAATTTAAACAGCTTTTATGAAGCGAATTTAATAATTTTGTGTAAGCCTTCTTATTTTGCAACCTGCTAAACATATTCTCCTTTGATTTAGATATAATAAAATTTGGGAAAACTTGCAAACTCCTACATCTTACCAGAAATATTCTGCGATTCTTCTCTTTTGCTAATATCTTCATTAATTTTCCGTATTCCTTCAAATCTCCAGGATAGGTGGTTGTCCCTTCCATATTAAGGCTTATATCCCAGCCAAAATTATAATAAAGATTCTTGACCCACGTATGAATTAATACACAATTCTCGGGAAATAGGTCACATTAACACACATATTTTTATTTTTACCCTCGTCTTTACGTACGTTTCGGTCTCACGACCATCATCAGAAGACTTATTAATACAAAAACCTGATTACTTAGAAATACTGTAATAACACAAAGCGTCCTTATCGCACAAATTTCGTTTAAATGCCAACGTCGCGAAACGAACGGAGACATGAAATCGGAACTATAACACAGCAATGTTGCAGCGTAAAAATTAAAAATCCACTATTAAGTAGAATCATCAATAAATACGAACACATTTCATAAATGTCTGCGAGAGACTAACATACAAAGAGTTCTATCCTCTTTGCTAACAGACGAGACCATCTCAAGTGTTCATTTAAGCGCCAGATGTCATAATTTATTAGGTGATAAAAGAAGGTCTCTGGCCTGTGAGAAATACTTTAGACAAGTCTACCTAGAGTAAACTTTTACATTATAAGGACGTAAGTAGGAATTTGCAAGAATATTAATTAATTAAATTAGTATAAATATGACTTAGTGTTTGAACGTCACTCCTATGATTAACAGACTTGGAGTCACGTTTTATATGAATCATCTCCAGAATAGATCTTTTATAATAATTGGTTTCCTTAGTTAAAATATTAACATTCTTGTAATCAAATTGATGGTTATAATCAAAGCAATGTTTAGCAAGCGCGGTGGAATTTTCTAAGTTTTTGTTTCTTGTGCTATACTTATGGCCATACATTCTTTTTTGTAAATATTGTTTAGAGATACCAGTATAGGTCCCATCACAATCTAAACAATTTAATTTGTATACTGTGTGGGTTTGTTTATCTTTAGGAATTACAGGTTTTAGATTTGAGAAATATTTCCCAACACAGTTAGTAGGTTTATGCGCTACGTTTATATCATACTTTTTCAAACATTTCTTAATTTTCTCTGAGGTCTCCGGAATGTATGGTAAAGTTATATAATTGTCTGAATTACCTTTTACGTTATTTTTATATGACGCTCCATTATAAATTTTGTTTATTCTCTCTTTAATAATAGGATTGAAAAAAGTTTTTGGGTAGCCATTCAATTCCAGTGTATTACGAACAATTTTTAGATTTTTGGGACGGTCCTCTGGGTGGGACAATTTAACCGCGCGGTCTGTAAGACTGTTTATGACGCTTTTTTTATAACAAGTTGGTGCAACGGAATTGAAGTGAAGATAGCGTTGAGACCAAACTTCTTTAGTAAACCACGAAGTTTTTATTTCTCCATCTGCATCATGCCTAATATTCATATCTAAGAAATTTATGTTTTTGTTAACTTCTATTTCACAGGTAAATTGAAGTTTACAGTGGAAATTGTTAAATTTATTAATCACGTACTGAATTTTGTCATTGGGAACACACATAAGGCAATCATCTACATACCGTTTAAAAAATACGGGCCGAAAATCTAATGAACTTATAACAGATTCCTCCAGGCATTCCATAACGAGGTTAGCAATGGTAGCAGGAATAGGAGATCCCATTGCTGTGCCGAATATTTGTCCAAAATATTGTTCACCGTACTGAAAATAAGTGCATTCTAAACAAAACTTCACAGCATTTATAAATTCCGATTGATCTGGAGGTGTGTGGTTTTTAATCTCTGCCCAACGTTTTTTGATGCTATTCAATGCCAAATCGACTGGTATATTTGTAAATAAAGAAACAACGTCTAAGGAAATTAGTTGATGGTTTACGGGTACGGATTGATTTTTTATAAATTCATTAAAATGCCATGAGTCTTTCACATAAAATTCATTATTTCCTATTATATTATTGATCGATTTTGATAAAAATTTTGATAAATTGTAAGTAGGCGCTCCTATATTACTAATAATGGGTCTTAGAGGTATATCAATTTTATGTAGTTTTGGAAGCCCATAGATATAAGGTGCTAGCCCATTATGGCAAATTAATTTATTTTTCAATTCAATAGGGATTATCTTATTCTTGTGCCAATTATTTATCAATTTATTCATGTTATTTTGTATTGATAAAGTAGGATCAGATTTTAATTTTTTATAAGTTGTTTCATCATTTAAAAGGTTTTCTATTTTCTTTTCATAGTCATTTCTATGCATTATGACGGTTTTATTACATTTATCCGCGTTCAAAACTAAAATTTCAGGGTTAGCATTTAAGAACTCTTTTGTTATTTTTGTATGATAGTTAAGACGATTCTTTGCAGTACCTACTTCTGCTTTCTGTTTGTTCTTCTTGTTTGTCAAGATGTTACAAATTTTGTTTCTAATTTCATTCTTTTCTTCTAAATTTTTATTCCTGATTCCACATTCTAAATTTGCAATTATATTGTCGATAGGCAGTTTTTTGTTATCAGGCAATGCAAATTTCGGACCTAAGCTTAACGTATGCTGCACCTCATCCGGAATTTTTGTTTCGGTTAGATTTTTCAACCATTGTTCATTGATATTTTGTTTTTCATAAGCTACGCCTTTCATTAGATTATTTATCTTTTTAGATTGTATGGCTTTTATTTTGTTGAAATTTTTTTCGAAATTATTTTGTTGATTTTGAAAAAATTGCGAGATAAAGTTGCTATCAAAGTTTAAATAACAGGATTGTTTAATGCGTTTAATTTTGTTTTCAACCTCTGTTACATTCGCGCATGCTTCTTTAATGCATAAATTTAAACAGCTTTTATGAAGCGAATTTAATAATTTTGTGTAAGCCTTCTTATTTTGCAACCTGCTAAACATATTCTCCTTCGATTTAGATATAATAAAATTTGGGAAAACTTGCAAACTCCTACATCTTACCAGAAATATTCTGCGATTCTTCTCTTTTGCTAATATCTTCATTAATTTTCCGTATTCCTTCAAATCTCCAGGATAGGTGGTTGTCCCTTCCATATTAAGGCTTATATCCCAGCCAAAATTATAATAAAGATTCTTGACCCACGTATGAATTAATACACAATTCTCGGGAAATAGGTCACATTAACACATATATTTTTATTTTTACCCTCGTCTTTACGTACGTTTCGGTCTCACGACCATCATCAGAAGACTTATTAATACAAAAACCTGATTACTTAGAAATACTGTAATAACACAAAGCGTCCTTATCGCACAAATTTCGTTTAAATGCCAACGTCGCGAAACGAACGGAGACATGAAATCGGAACTATAACACAGCAATGTTGCAGCGTAAAAATTAAAAATCCACTATTAAGTAGAATCATCAATAAATACGAACACATTTCATAAATGTCTGCGAGAGACTAACATACAAAGAGTTCTATCCTCTTTGCTAACAGACGAGACCATCTCAAGTGTTCATTTAAGCGCCAGATGTCATAATTTATTAGGTGATAAAAGAAGGTCTCTGGCCTGTGAGAAATACTTTAGACAAGTCTACCTAAAGTAAACTTTTACATTATAAGGACGTAAGTAGGAATTTGCAAGAATATTAATTAATTAAATTAGTATAAATATGACTTAGTGTTTGAACGTCACTCCTATGATTAACAGACTTGGAGTCACGTTTTATATGAATCATCTCCAGAATAGATCTTTTATAATAATTGGTTTCCTTAGTTAAAATATTAACATTCTTGTAATCAAATTGATGGTTATAATCAAAGCAATGTTTAGCAAGCGCGGTGGAATTTTCCAAGTTTTTGTTTCTTGTGCTATACTTATGGCCATACATTCTTTTTTGTAAATATTGTTTAGAGATACCAGTATAGGTCCCATCACAATCTAAACAATTTAATTTGTATACTGTGTGGGTTTGTTTATCTTCAGGAATTACAGGTTTTAGATTTGAGAAATATTTCCCAACACAGTTAGTAGGTTTATGCGCTACGTTTATATCATACTTTTTCAAACATTTCTTAATTTTCTCTGAGGTCTCCGGAATGTATGGTAAAGTTATATAATTGTCTGAATTACCTTTTACGTTATTTTTATATGACGCTCCATTATAAATTTTGTTTATTCTCTCTTTAATAATAGGATTGAAAAAAGTTTTTGGGTAGCCATTCAATTCCAGTGTATTACGAACAATTTTTAGATTTTTGGGACGGTCCTCTGGGTGGGACAATTTAACCGCGCGGTCTGTAAGACTGTTTATGACGCTTTTTTTATAACAAGTTGGTGCAACGGAATTGAAGTGAAGATAGCGTTGAGACCAAACTTCTTTAGTAAACCACGAAGTTTTTATTTCTCCATCTGCATCATGCCTAATATTCATATCTAAGAAATTTATGTTTTTGTTAACTTCTATTTCACAGGTAAATTGAAGTTTACAGTGGAAATTGTTGAATTTATTAATCACGTACTGAATTTTGTCATTGGGAACACACATAAGGCAATCATCTACATACCGTTTAAAAAATACGGGCCGAAAATCTAATGAACTTATAACAGATTCCTCCAGGCATTCCATAACGAGGTTAGCAATGGTAGCAGAAATAGGAGATCCCATTGCTGTGCCGAATATTTGTCCAAAATATTGTTCACCGTACTGAAAATAAGTGCATTCTAAACAAAACTTCACAGCATTTATAAATTCCGATTGATCTAGAGGTGTGTGATTTTTAATCTCTGCCCAACGTTTTTTGATGCTATTCAATGCCAAATCGACTGGTATATTTGTAAATAAAGAAACAACGTCTAAGGAAATTAGTTGATGGTTTACGGGTACGGATTGATTTTTTATAAATTCATTAAAATGCCATGAGTCTTTCACATAAGATTCATTATTTCCTATTATATTATTGATCGATTTTGATAAAAATTTTGATAAATTGTAAGTAGGCGCTCCTATATTACTAATAATGGGTCTTAGAGGTATATCAATTTTATGTAGTTTTGGAAGCCCATAGATATAAGGTGCTAGCCCATTATGGCAAATTAATTTATTTTTCAATTCAATAGGGATTATCTTATTTTTGTGCCAATTATTTATCAATTTATTCATGTTATTTTGTATTGATAAAGTAGGATCAGATTTTAATTTTTTATAAGTTGTTTCATCATTTAAAAGGTTTTCTATTTTCTTTTCATAGTCATTTCTATGCATTATGACGGTTTTATTACATTTATCCGCGTTCAAAACTAAAATTTCAGGGTTAGCATTTAAGAACTCTTTTGTTATTTTTGTATGATAGTTAAGACGATTCTTTGCAGTACCTACTTCTGCTTTCTGTTTGTTCTTCTTGTTTGTCAAGATGTTACAAATTTTGTTTCTAATTTCATTCTTTTCTTCTAAATTTTTATTCCTGATTCCACATTCTAAATTTGCAATTATATTGTCGATAGGCAGTTTTTTGTTATCAGGCAATGCAAATTTCGGACCTAAGCTTAACGTATGCTGCACCTCATCCGGAATTTTTGTTTCGGTTAGATTTTTCAACCATTGTTCATTGATATTTTGTTTTTCATAAGCTACGCCTTTCATTAGATTATTTATCTTTTTAGATTGTATGGCTTTTATTTTGTTGAAATTTTTTTCGAAATTATTTTGTTGATTTTGAAAAAATTGCGAGATAAAGTTGCTATCAAAGTTTAAATAACAGGATTGTTTAATGCGTTTAATTTTGTTTTCAACCTCTGTTACATTCGCGCATGCTTCTTTAATGCATAAATTTAAACAGCTTTTATGAAGCGAATTTAATAATTTTGTGTAAGCCTTCTTATTTTGCAACCTGCTAAACATATTCTCCTTTGATTTAGATATAATAAAATTTGGGAAAACTTGCAAACTCCTACATCTTACCAGAAATATTCTGCGATTCTTCTCTTTTGCTAATATCTTCATTAATTTTCCGTATTCCTTCAAATCTCCAGGATAGGTGGTTGTCCCTTCCATATTAAGGCTTATATCCCAGCCAAAATTATAATAAAGATTCTTGACCCACGTATGAATTAATACACAATTCTCGGGAAATAGGTCACATTAACACATATATTTTTATTTTTACCCTCGTCTTTACGTACGTTTCGGTCTCACGACCATCATCAGAAGACTTATTAATACGAAAACCTGATTACTTAGAAATACTGTAATAACACAAAGCGTCCTTATCGCACAAATTTCGTTTAAATGCCAACGTCGCGAAACGAACGGAGACATGAAATCGGAACTATAACACAGCAATGTTGCAGCGTAAAAATTAAAAATCCACTATTAAGTAGAATCATCAATAAATACGAACACATTTCATAAATGTCTGCGAGAGACTAACATACAAAGAGTTCTATCCTCTTTGCTAACAGACGAGACCATCTCAAGTGTTCATTTAAGCGCCAGATGTCATAATTTATTAGGTGATAAAAGAAGGTCTCTGGCCTGTGAGAAATACTTTAGACAAGTCTACCTAAAGTAAACTTTTACATTATAAGGACGTAAGTAGGAATTTGCAAGAATATTAATTAATTAAATTAGTATAAATATGACTTAGTGTTTGAACGTCACTCCTATGATTAACAGACTTGGAGTCACGTTTTATATGAATCATCTCCAGAATAGATCTTTTATAATAATTGGTTTCCTTAGTTAAAATATTAACATTCTTGTAATCAAATTGATGGTTATAATCAAAGCAATGTTTAGCAAGCGCGGTGGAATTTTCTAAGTTTTTGTTTCTTGTGCTATACTTATGGCCATACATTCTTTTTTGTAAATATTGTTTAGAGATACCAGTATAGGTCCCATCACAATCTGAACAATTTAATTTGTATACTGTGTGGGTTTGTTTATCTTTAGGAATTACAGGTTTTAGATTTGAGAAATATTTCCCAACACAGTTAGTAGGTTTATGCGCTACGTTTATATCATACTTTTTCAAACATTTCTTAATTTTCTCTGAGGTCTCCGGAATGTATGGTAAAGTTATATAATTGTCTGAATTACCTTTTACGTTATTTTTATATGACGCTCCATTATAAATTTTGTTTATTCTCTCTTTAATAATAGGATTGAAAAAAGTTTTTGGGTAGCCATTCAATTCCAGTGTATTACGAACAATTTTTAGATTTTTGGGACGGTCCTCTGGGTGGGACAATTTAACCGCGCGGTCTGTAAGACTGTTTATGACGCTTTTTTTATAACAAGTTGGTGCAACGGAATTGAAGTGAAGATAGCGTTGAGACCAAACTTCTTTAGTAAACCACGAAGTTTTTATTTCTCCATCTGCATCATGCCTAATATTCATATCTAAGAAATTTATGTTTTTGTTAACTTCTATTTCACAGGTAAATTGAAGTTTACAGTGGAAATTGTTAAATTTATTAATCACGTACTGAATTTTGTCATTGGGAACACACATAAGGCAATCATCTACATACCGTTTAAAAAATACGGGCCGAAAATCTAATGAACTTATAACAGATTCCTCCAGGCATTCCATAACGAGGTTAGCAATGGTAGCAGAAATAGGAGATCCCATTGCTGTGCCGAATATTTGTCCAAAATATTGTTCACCGTACTGAAAATAAGTGCATTCTAAACAAAACTTCACAGCATTTATAAATTCCGATTGATCTAGAGGTGTGTGGTTTTTAATCTCTGCCCAACGTTTTTTGATGCTATTCAATGCCAAATCGACTGGTATATTTGTAAATAAAGAAACAACGTCTAAGGAAATTAGTTGATGGTTTACGGGTACGGATTGATTTTTTATAAATTCATTAAAATGCCATGAGTCTTTCACATAAAATTCATTATTTCCTATTATATTATTGATCGATTTTGATAAAAATTTTGATAAATTGTAAGTAGGCGCTCCTATATTACTAATAATGGGTCTTAGAGGTATATCAATTTTATGTAGTTTTGGAAGCCCATAGATATAAGGTGCTAGCCCATTATGGCAAATTAATTTATTTTTCAATTCAATAGGGATTATCTTATTTTTGTGCCAATTATTTATCAATTTATTCATGTTATTTTGTATTGATAAAGTAGGATCAGATTTTAATTTTTTATAAGTTGTTTCATCATTTAAAAGGTTTTCTATTTTCTTTTCATAGTCATTTCTATGCATTATGACGGTTTTATTACATTTATCCGCGTTCAAAACTAAAATTTCAGGGTTAGCATTTAAGAACTCTTTTGTTATTTTTGTATGATAGTTAAGACGATTCTTTGCAGTACCTACTTCTGCTTTCTGTTTGTTCTTCTTGTTTGTCAAGATGTTACAAATTTTGTTTCTAATTTCATTCTTTTCTTCTAAATTTTTATTCCTGATTCCACATTCTAAATTTGCAATTATATTGTCGATAGGCAGTTTTTTGTTATCAGGCAATGCAAATTTCGGACCTAAGCTTAACGTATGCTGCACCTCATCCGGAATTTTTGTTTCGGTTAGATTTTTCAACCATTGTTCATTGATATTTTGTTTTTCATAAGCTACGCCTTTCATTAGATTATTTATCTTTTTAGATTGTATGGCTTTTATTTTGTTGAAATTTTTTTCGAAATTATTTTGTTGATTTTGAAAAAATTGCGAGATAAAGTTGCTATCAAAGTTTAAATAACAGGATTGTTTAATGCGTTTAATTTTGTTTTCAACCTCTGTTACATTCGCGCATGCTTCTTTAATGCATAAATTTAAACAGCTTTTATGAAGCGAATTTAATAATTTTGTGTAAGCCTTCTTATTTTGCAACCTGCTAAACATATTCTCCTTTGATTTAGATATAATAAAATTTGGGAAAACTTGCAAACTCCTACATCTTACCAGAAATATTCTGCGATTCTTCTCTTTTGCTAATATCTTCATTAATTTTCCGTATTCCTTCAAATCTCCAGGATAGGTGGTTGTCCCTTCCATATTAAGGCTTATATCCCAGCCAAAATTATAATAAAGATTCTTGACCCACGTATGAATTAATACACAATTCTCGGGAAATAGGTCACATTAACACATATATTTTTATTTTTACCCTCGTCTTTACGTACGTTTCGGTCTCACGACCATCATCAGAAGACTTATTAATACAAAAACCTGATTACTTAGAAATACTGTAATAACACAAAGCGTCCTTATCGCACAAATTTCGTTTAAATGCCAACGTCGCGAAACGAACGGAGACATGAAATCGGAACTATAACACAGCAATGTTGCAGCGTAAAAATTAAAAATCCACTATTAAGTAGAATCATCAATAAATACGAACACATTTCATAAATGTCTGCGAGAGACTAACATACAAAGAGTTCTATCCTCTTTGCTAACAGACGAGACCATCTCAAGTGTTCATTTAAGCGCCAGATGTCATAATTTATTAGGTGATAAAAGAAGGTCTCTGGCCTGTGAGAAATACTTTAGACAAGTCTACCTAAAGTAAACTTTTACATTATAAGGACGTAAGTAGGAATTTGCAAGAATATTAATTAATTAAATTAGTATAAATATGACTTAGTGTTTGAACGTCACTCCTATGATTAACAGACTTGGAGTCACGTTTTATATGAATCATCTCCAGAATAGATCTTTTATAATAATTGGTTTCCTTAGTTAAAATATTAACATTCTTGTAATCAAATTGATGGTTATAATCAAAGCAATGTTTAGCAAGCGCGGTGGAATTTTCTAAGTTTTTGTTTCTTGTGCTATACTTATGGCCATACATTCTTTTTTGTAAATATTGTTTAGAGATACCAGTATAGGTCCCATCACAATCTAAACAATTTAATTTGTATACTGTGTGGGTTTGTTTATCTTTAGGAATTACAGGTTTTAGATTTGAGAAATATTTCCCAACACAGTTAGTAGGTTTATGCGCTACGTTTATATCATACTTTTTCAAACATTTCTTAATTTTCTCTGAGGTCTCCGGAATGTATGGTAAAGTTATATAATTGTCTGAATTACCTTTTACGTTATTTTTATATGACGCTCCATTATAAATTTTGTTTATTCTCTCTTTAATAATAGGATTGAAAAAAGTTTTTGGGTAGCCATTCAATTCCAGTGTATTACGAACAATTTTTAGATTTTTGGGACGGTCCTCTGGGTGGGACAATTTAACCGCGCGGTCTGTAAGACTGTTTATGACGCTTTTTTTATAACAAGTTGGTGCAACGGAATTGAAGTGAAGATAGCGTTGAGACCAAACTTCTTTAGTAAACCACGAAGTTTTTATTTCTCCATCTGCATCATGCCTAATATTCATATCTAAGAAATTTATGTTTTTGTTAACTTCTATTTCACAGGTAAATTGAAGGTTACAGTGGAAATTGTTAAATTTATTAATCACGTACTGAATTTTGTCATTGGGAACACACATAAGGCAATCATCTACATACCGTTTAAAAAATACGGGCCGAAAATCTAATGAACTTATAACAGATTCCTCCAGGCATTCCATAACGAGGTTAGCAATGGTAGCAGAAATAGGAGATCCCATTGCTGTGCCGAATATTTGTCCAAAATATTGTTCACCGTACTGAAAATAAGTGCATTCTAAACAAAACTTCACAGCATTTATAAATTCCGATTGATCTAGAGGTGTGTGGTTTTTAATCTCTGCCCAACGTTTTTTGATGCTATTCAATGCCAAATCGACTGGTATATTTGTAAATAAAGAAACAACGTCTAAGGAAATTAGTTGATGGTTTACGGGTACGGATTGATTTTTTATAAATTCATTAAAATGCCATGAGTCTTTCACATAAAATTCATTATTTCCTATTATATTATTGATCGATTTTGATAAAAATTTTGATAAATTGTAAGTAGGCGCTCCTATATTACTAATAATGGGTCTTAGAGGTATATCAATTTTATGTAGTTTTGGAAGCCCATAGATATAAGGTGCTAGCCCATTATGGCAAATTAATTTATTTTTCAATTCAATAGGGATTATCTTATTTTTGTGCCAATTATTTATCAATTTATTCATGTTATTTTGTATTGATAAAGTAGGATCAGATTTTAATTTTTTATAAGTTGTTTCATCATTTAAAAGGTTTTCTATTTTCTTTTCATAGTCATTTCTATGCATTATGACGGTTTTATTACATTTATCCGCGTTCAAAACTAAAATTTCAGGGTTAGCATTTAAGAACTCTTTTGTTATTTTTGTATGATAGTTAAGACGATTCTTTGCAGTACCTACTTCTGCTTTCTGTTTGTTCTTCTTGTTTGTCAAGATGTTACAAATTTTGTTTCTAATTTCATTCTTTTCTTCTAAATTTTTATTCCTGATTCCACATTCTAAATTTGCAATTATATTGTCGATAGGCAGTTTTTTGTTATCAGGCAATGCAAATTTCGGACCTAAGCTTAACGTATGCTGCACCTCATCCGGAATTTTTGTTTCGGTTAGATTTTTCAACCATTGTTCATTGATATTTTGTTTTTCATAAGCTACGCCTTTCATTAGATTATTTATCTTTTTAGATTGTATGGCTTTTATTTTGTTGAAATTTTTTTCGAAATTATTTTGTTGATTTTGAAAAAATTGCGAGATAAAGTTGCTATCAAAGTTTAAATAACAGGATTGTTTAATGCGTTTAATTTTGTTTTCAACCTCTGTTACATTCGCGCATGCTTCTTTAATGCATAAATTTAAACAGCTTTTATGAAGCGAATTTAATAATTTTGTGTAAGCCTTCTTATTTTGCAACCTGCTAAACATATTCTCCTTTGATTTAGATATAATAAAATTTGGGAAAACTTGCAACTCCTACATCTTACCAGAAATATTCTGCGATTCTTCTCTTTTGCTAATATCTTCATTAATTTTCCGTATTCCTTCAAATCTCCAGGATAGGTGGTTGTCCCTTCCATATTAAGGCTTATATCCCAGCCAAAATTATAATAAAGATTCTTGACCCACGTATGAATTAATACACAATTCTCGGGAAATAGGTCACATTAACACATATATTTTTATTTTTACCCTCGTCTTTACGTACGTTTCGGTCTCACGACCATCATCAGAAGACTTATTAATACAAAAACCTGATTACTTAGAAATACTGTAATAACACAAAGCGTCCTTATCGCACAAATTTCGTTTAAATGCCAACGTCGCGAAACGAACGGAGACATGAAATCGGAACTATAACACAGCAATGTTGCAGCGTAAAAATTAAAAATCCACTATTAAGTAGAATCATCAATAAATACGAACACATTTCATAAATGTCTGCGAGAGACTAACATACAAAGAGTTCTATCCTCTTTGCTAACAGACGAGACCATCTCAAGTGTTCATTTAAGCGCCAGATGTCATAATTTATTAGGTGATAAAAGAAGGTCTCTGGCCTGTGAGGAATACTTTAGACAAGTCTACCTAAAGTAAACTTTTACATTATAAGGACGTAAGTAGGAATTTGCAAGAATATTAATTAATTAAATTAGTATAAATATGACTTAGTGTTTGAACGTCACTCCTATGATTAACAGACTTGGAGTCACGTTTTATATGAATCATCTCCAGAATAGATCTTTTATAATAATTGGTTTCCTTAGTTAAAATATTAACATTCTTGTAATCAAATTGATGGTTATAATCAAAGCAATGTTTAGCAAGCGCGGTGGAATTTTCTAAGTTTTTGTTTCTTGTGCTATACTTATGGCCATACATTCTTTTTGTAAATATTGTTTAGAGATACCAGTATAGGTCCCATCACAATCTAAACAATTTAATTTGTATACTGTGTGGGTTTGTTTATCTTTAGGAATTACAGGTTTTAGATTTGAGAAATATTTCCCAACACAGTTAGTAGGTTTATGCGCTACGTTTATATCATACTTTTTCAAACATTTCTTAATTTTCTCTGAGGTCTCCGGAATGTATGGTAAAGTTATATAATTGTCTGAATTACCTTTTACGTTATTTTTATATGACGCTCCATTATAAATTTTGTTTATTCTCTCTTTAATAATAGGATTGAAAAAAGTTTTTGGGTAGCCATTCAATTCCAGTGTATTACGAACAATTTTTAGATTTTTGGGACGGTCCTCTGGGTGGGACAATTTAACCGCGCGGTCTGTAAGACTGTTTATGACGCTTTTTTTATAACAAGTTGGTGCAACGGAATTGAGTGAAGATAGCGTTGAGACCAAACTTCTTTAGTAAACCACGAAGTTTTTATTTCTCCATCTGCATCATGCCTAATATTCATATCTAAGAAATTTATGTTTTTGTTAACTTCTATTTCACAGGTAAATTGAAGTTTACAGTGGAAATTGTTAAATTTATTAATCACGTACTGAATTTTGTCATTGGGAACACACATAAGGCAATCATCTACATACCGTTTAAAAAATACGGGCCGAAAATCTAATGAACTTATAACAGATTCCTCCAGGCATTCCATAACGAGGTTAGCAATGGTAGCAGAAATAGGAGATCCCATTGCTGTGCCGAATATTTGTCCAAAATATTGTTCACCGTACTGAAAATAAGTGCATTCTAAACAAAACTTCACAGCATTTATAAATTCCGATTGATCTAGAGGTGTGTGGTTTTTAATCTCTGCCCAACGTTTTTTGATGCTATTCAAAGCAAATCGACTGTATATTTGTAAATGAAAGAAACAACGTATAAGAAATTAATTGATGGTTACGGGTACGGATTGATTTTTATAAATTCATAAAATGCCATGAGTCTTTCACATAAAAATTCATTATTTCCTATTATATTATTGATCGATTTTGATAAAAATTTTGATAAATTGTAAGTAGGCGCTCCTATATTACTAATAATGGGTC